>OX463788.1:40198203-40598203 GCA_949825025.1 Siphlonurus alternatus | reverse complement strand
TTGACTAATTATTTCATGAATAAACGCGTAAATTTTGTGACAACTCAGTGCAATCAAATTAGAAATTGTTTGTCTATTGTATCAACAAAGTTTCATTTATGTAGCCATATGATTGAAGCAATTAAATTATATGATTTAGAACTCAAATTTCTATTGTGAACCGAATTCTTGCTTACTTGCAGTTATGATTCGATATAACGTGAACGTTATGTAAAACGTGTTATAATTCTTAAAAAGAAGGAGACAGAATAACATCGTGATGTTACTTTTTATGCCTTTTCACGAATTTCATATTTTTTGAAAAAAAAAAGAAAAAAAGTTATAACATAACAAATAACAATAAATTACTCATATAGTTAAAGTACAAATATATACTAATATACCGTTGTAGAAAATAATACAAAAATACCTCCCATATTGTAAAAACATTTTTCTAGTTTTGTATAGCATGAAATTGAAGTAGTATAAATGATTGGTATTATTTATTATTTTTCTTCCGCGTTTAAATTTTTAAAAATAATTAAACAATTAGTTTTTACATTGTTAGAAAATTTCATTGATTTCTCGTGGCTCTAGTTACATTCACTTTACTATATATATACTCCTCTCGATACTGATAATTAACCAGAAAGTTTTCTATACGGATATACACAGCTGTATTATTATTATTATTATTATAGTTATAGAATCACCCTCTCTTTTTTGGCAAAAACATACAATGAGAAGCTTCTAAAGCCAATTAAAACTTGTATAACAATACTAGTTATCTGTGGCAAGAGGGGGAGGGTAAGACTAATCGTTCGTTAGACCCTAATAAAACAAGGAAATGTGATGTTTTATGTACTACACAAAGTTAGTTATACTTGTCATGATACTCTATACGGGGTCTACTCTTCCATACTTCGTTAAATGTCATCCCTAAAACCAACGTTAAGTGAATTTTTACCTTGAAATTTGTTGTTTTAAAACTAACAAAATGTTAAAATACTAAATGAAAAAAAAAAAAAAAAAAAAAAACATGCACTTGTTTTATATTGTTGGTAAATGTTTAACTGTAATGCATTTAATGTAATGCTTCTTTTACAAATTACAGATCTCTCTCAACATATAAGGCTGGGCTGGTGAACCATGTAGCACACAAAAACGTAACAAGCCGCGATCTCTGTACAGATGAGATAATGAACCAGAATTTAAATCCATGGCACATCTTCGATCCCATCAACCTGTTGACGTAAGAAAATAGTGGCTTCTATAGGGAGTAAAATTTCTCAAGCAGAACTAAATTTTAGTAATCATTTAACTGCAAAATTCTACTCTATAAAGTGTAACAAAATTTTAATAAAAATACAAAAACTTCTATGGTTAGTAAAATTAGCAAGATATAAAAACTCGTATTCAGATATTGAAAATAAGAAGTACAAATACAATATTCTTATACAGAGTGAACCACAATTCGCGTGCCAACTTTTTTCGTAAATTTGGTATTGCAAAAATTTTCGTACAAACTTCAAATTTGGTACACTTGTAGCTGAGGGTTGTAAAAATTAGTTCAGGGTGTTAAAATTTTTATTGGACACCAATAACACCCCTTTCAGGGGTGGTTTTTAAAAAAATTATTTTCGCCTTATGGAAATTCAATGTTAAATACAACTTTTTTTGAAATCATTGGAATTTTGCGGAAAAAGTTTCTAGCATAAGGTAATCGACCGTCCTGAACTCAGAAATAATTTTAGATTTTTTCCCCGACGCACCCCTGAGGGTGGAGACCTACCCCTAAAATCCATTTTCCTTAAAAATTGTGCTAAAATTATGAAATTAATTTTCAAGGGGTAATCGACCCTCCTGAACTCGGAAATAATTTTAGATTTTTTCCCCGACGCACCCCTGAGGGTGGAGACCTACCCCTAAAATCCATTTTCCTTAAAAATTGTGCTAAAATTATGAAATTAATTTTCAAGGGGTAATCGACCCTTCTAAACTAGGAAATAATTTTAGATTTTTTCCCCGACGCACCCCTGAGGGTGGAGACCTACCCCTAAAATCCATTTTCCTTAAAAATTGTGCTAAAATTATGAAATTAATTTTCAAGGGGTACTCTACCCTTCTGAACTCGGAAATAATTTTAGATTTTTTCCCTAACGCAACCCTGAGGGTCAACGGCTACCCACCATATCTTTTCTCCTTAATAATCGAGTAGAAATTGTGAATTAAATTTTTTTCGGAATTTATCAAAATCTTTCATAAAAAAAAATCACCTCTTCACTTGCAGCATGACGATGGATGTGTTCACCGTTAATTGCATGGCGTGAAGGCACATGTTGGTCTGCACAACGAGGCTATGTGTGCCTTTAACAACTGAGATGTAACCAATTCCACATAACGTCTGTCACTTTTAGCTCGTCAATGGTCTCAAATCTCTTTCTGAAGAAAAATGTTCACAAGAAGAGATTTGAGACGAATTGACAAACAGAAAGTGGAGATCAGACGTTGCATGGAATTAGTCACACCTCAGATGTTAGAGGCTATGCACCTACACACATGGCCACGTTGAGCGGACCAACATGTGCCATCACGCCAATTAACGGTGGACACATTGAGTGAAACCATTGTCATGCTGCAAGTGAAGGGGTCAGTCTGGGATATTTTTTCTCTGAAAAGTTTCGATACATCCTGAAAAAAAATTAATTCGCAATTTCTACTCGATAATTAAGAAAGAAGGATATGGTGGGTAGCAGTTTACCCTCAGAGTTGCATCGGGGAAAAAAATCTAAAATTATTTCCGAGTTCAGGAGGGTCAATTACACCTAGGAAATTAATTTCACAATTTTTAAGGAAAATGGATTTTAGGGGTAGGTCTCCACCCTCAGGGGTGCGTCGGGGAAAAAATCTAAAATTATTTCCGAGTTCAGGAGGGTCGATTACCCATTGAAAATTAATTTCATAATTTTAGCACAATTTTTAAGGAAAATGGATTTTAGGGGTAGGTCTCCACCCTCAGGGGTACGTCGGAGAAAAAATCTAAAATTATTACCGAGTTCAGGAGGGTCGATTACCCCTTGAAAATTAATTTCATAATTTTAGCACAATTTTTAAGGAAAATGGATTTTAGGGGTAGGTCTCCACCCTCAGGGGTGCGTCGGGGAAAAAATCTAAAATTATTTCTGAGTTCAGGACGGTCGATTACCTTATGCTAGAAACTTTTTCCGCAAAATTCCAATGATTTCAAAAAAAGTTGTATTTAACATTGAATTTCCTTAAGGCGAAAATAATTTTTTTAAAAACCACCCCTGAAAGGGGTGTTATTGGTGTCCAATAAAAATTTTAACACCCTGAACTAATTTTTACAACCCTCAGCTACAAGTGTACCAAGTTTGAAGTTTGTACGAAAATTTTTGCAATATCAAATTTACGAAAAAAGTTGGCACGCGAATTGTGGTTCACTCTGTATAGTGTCTATTTGCATACTATATATATTTTTTTATTGCTTCTTCAAAATATCAGAATTATAATAATGAAAAAAAGTCATGCAACAAAATAATTATTAAAATAAAATTTACCGTAATAAATTTATAGTGAGAATCATAAAAAATACATACATTATTTATTTTCATTACTCTATAACTTACCATGAATGTTATACAATAAGTAAATTTTTAAAAAGAGGACGATAAAGAGAGAGAGAGAGAGAAACAGCTTCTGAAAAATTTCACGATTAGCGTGACTTTATGGTTATGAAAGGTCAATTTCCTTAGTCGTCTGGTTCTCGCTTAATTTTTGTGTTCCATGTATGCACCTGCTTACTGCTTTCGACCCATCTGTTATTACGCGTGCCTCACTAAGGGGGTGGTGGGTGATGAATGAGAGAGGAGGAGAAAGGGGAATTTCCATCATATTTGAGTGTAATAAAAGTAGCCAGTAATGCCACGGCGGAACAGGCGAGCAAAACCATACAGTGCCACCGCACTCGCTCACATAATATACGTAGTCGTCATCAATCCAATCCTACACGCAGGATTAAGTGAGATTCACACTCCTTTGCATATATATAGCAATTTTTATGATTATACAGAATGAAAAGTTAAATTTAAACTATATTTTGGTTAATAAAAGTATTATAAACACATTTTATATAAATTTTCTCGAAATAAACAAGCAACTATATATGATTTAAAATAAAACTTTTATAAAGCTGACTTTATACACCAGAAGTCATAAAATAATATCTCACTATTACCGGTAAAGTCCATATGTTGAATTTTTTTTTTTTTTTTATACTTGACTGAAGCTAAAGCTTTATTAGAAATAAAATGCCCATATGGCCAGAAGCACGCTCCGTTAATTGGTGAATAAAGGAACTCGCTGAGCTTACAATGGGGCTAAGTTTGCCATCTAAATTTAATCACAAGATAATTTTTACTACTGTTACTGCCACACATTACTGCAGCAATCTCTTCGTCTCAAGGTAAACTTACAAAAGAAATCATTTTATAATAATTTTAAAATGATATAATATAAGTAAGATTATGTACAGTCAATTTTATTTTATTGGGTAATCTATCCCTGCGTGTACGTAGTTTATTTTTCTAAATCACTGCAAAAAAAAAATAATAATCATGTTCTTTTGAAGCTATGATAAGAAATATTACAATTTGTTTTTTCAAATTAAATTTTCAAATTTAATAATGCGTTCCTTGAAAACAGTTTTATTTTAAAGAATACATTAAAGATTCACACTCTTAATTTTCCGTAACTTTTATTATAATACACTATGTATGTATATTTATATATGTACTGTTGTGAAATAAATAAATTAAATAAAAAAAATACATATTTTTGTTATTTAATGTGGAGTCTATTCAATGATTTCTCAATAGAATTCCAATTCTTTTAAAAATAATACAGTACTAATTAATTGTAATTGATATTTTAAATAGATATATGCAAGATTCTTTAACTACGAGAATCTTATATAATAGTATTACTGCAAACACTTATTGTAAATTTAAATTAAAATTCAAATTTTCATAAAATGTGCCTCCTCAAGACTCAAAAGATTAATAACAAAAATACGTGTATTGTACACATGTTCAAAAAAAAGGCTTGGCTTGAACAAATATAAACAAGCTTGTTATTGTCAGAAATTCTCAACCCTTGAGTAATGAGAAATGGATCGGCTTCAGGGTTGGATGGTCATCACCTCCTGCTGGTCTAGTAATGTCCTGCGGCCACCAACCCTTCTTGCTTGCAAACTTCCCAGCGTGCCCTCGCCTCGCCGTCGCTCTTCCAACTCATCAGTCATTAAAATTGGCGCATTGTTTGTGGCTGATGATGAGACCGCATGCAGTCACTTCCAAAGGTGCACCTTTGCTAGGCTGGTGCTCACATTTGACCATTTTAAGTACTGCTAAATATGACTTAGCATTCAAGAGGAAAGTATTAAAGGAATAACTTGGGAAGTTCCAACTTCACTTTTTTTTTTAATGTTATGTGATTTTGTTTATAACCATGCACATATTGTATTGTTCCAAACATGTTGGAAAAAAATTGAATTATTATATTCCCACTTCAAATGTTCTGCATGGTTTACTAAATTACACTCGTTTTTCATTTTTGTATGCATCTGTACACTCTATTCAAAATAAAATGTCTGATTTGGTGCTATGCACATGAACCTCGATTAGAACCAGTCGAAATTTACACAGGCTATATGATTTTCTGAAGGTCCAAGAGACAAAGTATATTACAGATTGGTTTATTGTCTTTGGGCTGGTAAGGACAATAACATTCTAGTCATCCCAAAAAACAGTTAAAGCTCACCACGTTTACATATATTATATAGATGTGTGAAAACATGCATGCACTCGTGAAGAGCATGCAGGAATATTTACGCTCGTGCTGTCCCGTACACAAATTAATGTATAGAATAAACGATACCTAGAGAATATTTTTTTGCTACAGAAATATATAGAGGGTACCAAATTAAGCTACTCTTATTTTTATTAATTTATTAATTTATTTATTTATTTATTTATTTATTTATTTATTTATTTATTTATTTATTTTTAGTTCGAAAAATACTTTTTATAAAATTATTGAAGAGCGGCCACGCCTCCTGCGATGGAAGCGTTTGTCCCTTAATAAGAGGTTAGGGCTTAAATGCCTTCAGAGGGCGTAGCCGCATTTATAACATTTTTTAAAAGCTAGTACGTCAGAAAAATCTATGGGGAAAAATCAGAATAGCAAAATTTTGTACCTTCTATTCATTTTTGCAATATTTTTTTTATGTAAGTTATTTATTGTGTACATTAAGTCAATAACAATAATAATAAATAATTTAGTCGATACAAAATGTCATCCAAAGTACTTTAAAAGAAGCATATATCGAAAAAGAAGGATGTACGCAAACTGAACGTCCACCTCTTGCTACATCATTTCGCCTTGCGGTTAGGCAACTTTTTCAGCACCAATCAACCAAAATAAAGCGAGTTACATTATGCAGCAGGAACAGTGGTTGCATCATACCAACCAACTCAATTTTTTTTAGAACAAGTTACCCAATCATGGAGCGAAGTTAAAAATAGTTTTTTTTTTTCTTGTGTGTACATTGAAGAACCTCTTTTGATATATTAACATATTCGTTAACATTAAAACATCACACATAACACAGACAACCATTGATGTTAATATTTACATTAAGGAAAGTGTATATTTTGAACCAGTCAACTTTATTTAATATTCGTGCCGGAAGTAGCCTGAAGTGAGTGGTTTCAGGTTGGTCCTATTTACCCGTCTGAGTTTTGAAATTTTTACAAATTTAGTACTCGTCTTACAAACCTGTCATTACATTTTATGCATTGAAGGTTAGAAACTTCTCACTTTCGGATACTTCCAGCAGGAATGTTAAATTAATTAATGTACACATTATGCGCTTTCATTTGAAAACTGTTCCAATGAGGTCTGTTTATAATATTTATATCTTTACCTGCGTGCAAGCAAAATGTACTAAATGAGTTATTATATAGAATGTGAAAATTTTAGTGGCTTAATCGAAAGAAGGGGTAAAAATATGTACTGTGAAATTTTTTTAGATTTTTCTGATACCGGGAACTATTTTTAAAAATTATTAAAAGTCTATTTTGATGACGTCACGGGCGGCACTCCATAAGAAAAAGCATAGGGCAGCTCTTTATAGCAAATCCTTGCATATAATTTATATATAAAAAATAATTTTTTTTTTAATTTTTTAAATGTTAGTGAAATATTTTAAAATTAATTTACCTCAATATTAACGTACTGTACATACATTACAGGGAATAATACAATATACTGTATAAAAGATTCTACTATCTACTAGCTTCATTATTAACCATTGAATGAATAGGTTGCATTTTATACAGACTTTAATGTATGTACGTACAATACAAATATAATTATCTTCATGCATGACATTTGAGTTTTTTTTTTATTGGAGAAATATGTACGAATGTCATTTGTGACCTTTAACCATAAATATATATAATTACCTAATTATTATAAAATCATTATCGGAATATTTTTTAACTCTTTGAAAAATTATTTTGACTATCCATATATATATTTTTTTTAAGCTTGCTTGCTGATATTAATGATGTTATAAACGGTATGTATATATACATTTTCAACATTAAATAACTGATGAATAGTAAATATATAGTAACCAAAATTATTACTTTAAGATGCATGTGATTGCAATAGAGTACTATACATAGACGTCATATCCATCTGTTATTATTATTGAACATTTGCAGTCGTAAAAAAAAAAATATATATATATATACATAAAAATTTAAGCAACACAACAGTATATACAATATTGCCAGGATGTATTAGGTAGAGATAGATAAAGAAAAAAATAAAGCTTGCCATAATATTTTCATCACTATATTTGAGCTACTGCGACGTTAATTTTACATTCACGCGTGCTATACGAGAAAATTGCTGCTTGTATACCGTCTTGTCATTCTACAAATAGAAAAAAAAGGTAATCAAACTCATAGCCCAATGCGATTCCCATAGGAAAAAAAAAAAAAAAAAAAAATGGAAACTGTTTTAATTTTTAATAACTATACTTTAGGATTCTCTTTCACTTTATTTTTATTCTATTGAAAGAAACTATTTTATTCTTTAAAAATTAAGTATGCAAAATAATTTTACATTTAAAGCTTATTAATTTATATATATTAAACTGGGTAAATCTATGATTTGAAATGCATTGTCAAGAATCTTTTAAGGGCCCGGAGGTCCAACTTTTCTAGACCAGTTTTTCGAGCCGGACAAGATGCAGTCTTCAGATTTAAGCTGCAACTCATAGTTGTTGAGATTTTTGGACTTTTATGCTTTTGACAAAAATTTCAGAAGGGGTTCTACTTCTTTCACCGCGAATACATGGGGAAGATAGGGGAAAAAATCGAAATTGAGTTTTCGATGGCTTTAGACTATATCAACCACGCTGATCACGAATCTGGCCTCGGATTTCGCCTATCTCAAAAAACAAGATGGCGGCGGGTGAAATATCGATTTTTTGCATATACCATATATTATGCTGCATGGGATTTAATGCATGATTTCGCTGTACGCGTGTTATTTATATGTAAATAAAATTATTATATACTATTCTAAATGTAAGAACATCCCTGGAGTTCGAAAATCAACACCGTTTAATGCTCAGACTAATATTTTAATTCATATTCAATTTTAAAAAGCGAGGTGAGGAACGAGCCGAGCTGCGTATGAGTTTGCAATGTTATTCATTGCCCGCACGCATCTATCCAAGAATTTTAAGCGAGGCGAGGAACGAGCCGAACTGTATTTCAGCAGGCCAACACTATCTAATTCCATGCAGGGTATGGTTAGGCGAGGTCTCCGAAGGAGCCGAGCTGCGTATGAATGGCTGACCCTTGACGAAAGCATGTTTTTTATTCTTACGCGTTGCCAGCCATATGAAACTTCCCTCTACAGTCCAGTCTCATGTAAAATTATGCCAGAAACTCGAATTTAGTACTTTCGAGAACCGGAAATGAACGGGAAAGGCGGAAAATTCAAAAAAATAAAGCGGGCGGCACGATTTAAAGCTGCTGGTGATCATTATCGGGTGGGAAACACATTTCATGCATATTATATCGCGCGTGCCGCGGTTTGAACGGATTCCCGCCAATTATCGAGCGGCCCCGTAGTCAGGGTTATACTTATAAGAATCGGGTATACGCGCTCCGTTCTGGAATATGAGACCACTTTTCTAATTTCTGATTGGCCCCAAAGAGCTTGTTGATTTTTTCGCGGCTCTTCATTGGTTGCTAAGCAGCATGATGAACCAATCACAGGCCAGAAAAAAGTCCACTTTTCGAATGGGCATTAAATGGAACTGACCAATCAACAGAAAGGAAAATTTCAACCCCCCCCCCAAAAAAAAATTTGCAAATTACATGCTATGATTTATTGTACAAGAATAACACTATTATAATCGTACAACATAATATATATATGAGTATGCATTTTAAAAAAGTATAAAGTTAAAAAATTAACAAAATGTAATAATACTATATATTGCTGATAAACATAACTGTCTGATTCCATGCCAACAGTATCAAATAGAACACATACAACAGTACAATATAGCATAATATATAGCGTTCATATTTTAATACTTGAGAAAGTTGAGAATTTCGAGTCATAAAAATCATTCTAATTTTTTTCTGAACCCGTTAGACGTTTTTCATATTATTCACTATATACGATTAATACGCATTGTAAAATTTTTCCTATGTTCCTAACACGTTACGATCAAATTGTTTTGATCCCAACTTGTGAATTTTGCTGAGGTGTCCAACGTGTTGGGATCAAAATTGCAATGCTCCGAAAGCGATTTTTTTTTTTTTTTAATTTTCGAATGATCCCAGAGCTTACGGCTCGCGGCAGACGCCGGCAGATAATGGGTATAATATATTGGGATAAGGTATACGTATATAGGGAAAGGATGGTGGCCACGGCCGGTTACGCATCCCAGCATTTGCTGAGGTGAGACTGAAATAGCCGTGGAAATTAAACCTCAGTCAGGATCGACGGACCTCTACTTTTATCAAAATGGACCAAAGCGATGTCCAAAGCCTGGAGAACCGCACACACGTAAGTGCTGCAGCAATGCACTGGGTGGAAGCGAGATAAATTTATTCCAGGGAGGGAGCATCGTGATTCTGATTGTAACGGTCACCCATCCAAGTACTAACCATGCTCGATGTTGCTTGACTTCGGTGATCTAACGAGAACCGGTCGTCAATTAATGCACTGAGCGCCAGTACACGCTAGACCTCATTGAAGTAATTGCTATTAGATTTTTAGCTATTGATTTTCTAATTTGTTAAGGTTCATAAATATTAATTAACTTACTTATTATATAATTAAAGGTGATTTAAATTTTAGTTGGGAACAGTTTTTAAGCAGTCTCCTGCTCCAGCCCGGGCTATAAATGAAGGTGTGTTTAGTAGTTGTAGTGCTGTACACTAGGCTGCGTAGCGGCACGGCAAAAAAACTGTCGGTAAAATGCGAGACCTCTGAAGCCTGCCACTAGATGGCCATATATGCAACTCAGAACAGAGCGAAATCGGCGAAATCTTCAAATTAACATAACCATATAACCATGCATGAGCATAATCTTTCACTAAATTATATATTAAACACATTTACATTAATTGAATGATCTGGTACAAAAAGTGACGATATAATATATAAACTATATAATATTATACACATATATTATAATATCAGTATAATATCCTTCTGTTAAATTTCATATAATATACTGCAGTATATATATGATACTGTATGCTGATACATTATATTATAATATGTATCTGGTGAATCCCATCACCCATACTATATTAATATTGGTAAAATAGTAATCAATCATGCTCACGTACTATATATTCATAACATGTTTATGCATGATATGCAGCCGCTATATACACTACAATATATTTCAATCATCAAACAGACCAAACTAATTAATTGAGAGGTTATATATTTAATTTGCAAGTGCATGCATGGGAAAACAAAATTACACAGCATTGAGATAAATGCACATACCTTCATGCTATTTTTAAATGCATAAAATAAATCTAAGAAGTAATTAATTATATAAAAACGTCAGCCTCAAAACTGTAGTATATAATAATATATATAATATGTTAAATTAACATATTAACATCGGATGTTAACATCGGAAAAAATAAGTATAGCTATTTCCCCCCAATTGGTTTGGTATAGGGAAATTACAGAGAAAAATAGGTGAATGCATGGTCATATAAGTACATATGGGTATATTATAAGTTCACTTTTTCCCAGTCTACTTCTAGTTAAAAAAATTACAAATAAAAACAGTACAATAAATTGGTATTTTTTTTTCTTTTGCTGTGTTTTTCCTGCCTATTTATAATATATGATAAATACTGTTTAAACGTGCATATATTTGAATTATCCATTTACAATCAAATGTGTATATACATACAGTACAGTATATATAAATGTACTGAAAACGTGCAGATCATATTTCTTGCAAATATATCAAAAATAATTTAGATTACTGCTAGAAGTAACTGAAAGTGCAAGTACAGTATTGTCTTCTTACTTTTATTTCAAATCAAAAGCGTTGAATGATCTTATTTATTTTTGGAGTTTGCATGGCACTATTTAAAAAAAATCAATTTCATACAATGTTGTAAGTTCACATGACAGTGTTTAATTAAAACAGATCTGTTTACGACCTCTTTTGTTATAAGAATAACATT
The DNA here is from genome assembly GCA_949825025.1 of Siphlonurus alternatus. NCBI lineage: Eukaryota > Metazoa > Arthropoda > Insecta > Ephemeroptera > Siphlonuridae > Siphlonurus > Siphlonurus alternatus. The sequence goes on along the minus strand of OX463788.1, from coordinate 40,586,384 downwards.
AACCATCGTCAAAGTATCCGTGTTAATAAGGCGGATTCAGATGGCGACAGCGGCGATGCGACGCGATTTTGACGTAAAAGCTGTGAAATTCTATGCGGTGGCGAATTCGCCGGTAATCGCGTTAATTACGATGCTTTTTTTCTTTTAATTGCCCAATATATGGCCGCCAATGGATATTACAGCAAGTGCGCATTATTCGCGCCGCGTCGCCCGCGTCGCATGGTAAAAATCGCCATGTGAATTAGGCAGTTAAATTAATTCTTGTAACTAAAAATGAAAATATTTTTTAAAATGCAAACGTATTATCCAGAACTGTAAGAGAAATAAAATACTTTACGGTGTGATGCATCACCTGTTGGGTAACCGTGGTGTGAAATTCAGGAGTAATTAAATTGTGAGTGCTAACCTCTAAAAGTCTACACAAGGCCAAGACTCTTATGAATACTTTTATTTTACAAATTACTGAACGTGTTAAATATCATTGTCAACATACTTATGTTTAAAATTATTTTAGTTTCAATATCTGAAAAACACTTTTTCTTTTCAGCTGGGTCTTAAAATGTTACAACAAGAAATACAAGAATAGACAGTACATTAGTGTTTTTTTTTTTTTTTTTTTTTTTTTTTTGCTTAATTCCCAATGGAAAAAAATCAAAAGGAAAAAAAATTGGCTTCATTTTAATGTAGACATGCCTAATTTCTCAGCGATGACAACAATTAAGCTTGCTGAGGTGATGACTACGAATGAATTAATTTGTAAAATTGAGCAGATATAAAATCATCAGAACTCAAAAAGTGTTATCATTAAATTAGTATAACAAATGCCATGATTTGCATCAATAATGCTTGCATATATTAGTCATGATATATGATATAATAAATATACAGTATATATGTATAATTGGGTCTAATTTTAGAAGAATTTCTAAAATATTATTTTATTATAGTAATAAGATCAGAAAGGTCAGATTACATTCATGTCCAATGAGCTCTAACAAGATTATAATCAATGAACGGAATTTAAAATACGTCACGTGCATAGCTTTGAGTGGGAGTAAATAAATAGTGGTAGAAAACACGGGATGAAGCTTTAGGAAGCTCATCTTGGATCAGCGTGCTCCCAACATCTCAAAATAGCTCCATGCAGAGGGAGATTTGGTCAGACACTGCGTGTGTCTCGCAGACAGCAGTAAGCTCGTGAACACACGCATGCACGACGTGGCTGCTGTCTGACTCCTCGTGCGGTGCGACCAGCTGACGAGAGTCAAGTACCTACGGTCACGAGGTAAGTACAAACGTCACGTGATCTCGATACGTATTGAAAGAAAATCGTTTGGCATTGCAATCATTGCAAGTGTATACCATGTGATGGCAAACACTATATATATACATGTCTGTCATCTTAAGTTTAGAATAACATAATATAGGACATGTGTGGTGGTTAGGTTTAAATTACATTTAAGTTTTAGCACAATTTATCATTCATATATATCAATACCATTCAACGATGTTATTTTAATAAATTTTTTACATAGAAAATCCTAAGTTATTATTATTTTCATCCACAGAATATATGATATGATTATAATATATAGAAAGTTTATAAACTAAACTAAAAAAAAAAAAAAAATAGAAAAAAAATCAATAAAAAAAATGAATAGCAGAAGTGCTGCTATAAGTATATATCGATATAAAATGTACATATATAGTATAAAATAACCACAGGGCCTCGCGCCTTTCAAAGAATGATCAGCCAAGCCTGGAAACTGCATTGTAATCGAGCTAACAGCTATATAGTTGTTGCCTTGGGCTCTGTATTTCCTATAATATATTGCATATTACTTTTTAGGTTACATATGACCCTGAAATTAGTTACAGTGACATAGCTTCAAAGTGCTGTTAAGTCCAAGAAGCATACTATTATGTTAATTAATATATATTTTTTATTTTCTTCATGCACTTTTGAAACTGTTATATTTGTACACGGCTGTAACAAAGTGATCCTTTCGGGATCAAACCAACTTAAAATTCGTAATTATTTATTGCTCTTCGATTGTATATACAAAACAATATAAGCACGTCATATACTCTGTGTATATATATTATATATATATAAGGTTAATATTTTACTCTGGCTTATACCATCTTTGTAACATATATATATATTATATATATATATATAAACAAACAAACAAATAATACACAAAAAGATATTATATTATAATAAGGCATTGCAAGTAATGATCAGCTGCAGTTTCTTATCACACTTTGTTGATAATGAACTATCTATATTATAGATAGGGGAAATGGTTTATAAGTCTGCTGTAATTTCGAGCTATCCATTGAAAGTTTAAGCAATGAAACGAGAAAACTTTTATCTACTTTAAAACGTTCAATAACATCTTTAGCTGACTTCTCGAGATTTCATTCTATTTCTAAATGCATTTTCTGCTGACCCCTTTTCTTATTACAACCATGCAGCTCTAGAGAAGTGTAGGGTATAAGATACAGCAGGGTCATATATACTTGTGTTAGACATGTTAGGTTCAAGGTTGCATCTCTCTGCCAATACCAGAAAATATTTTTGAATATATATTTGATTATATCCAACTGCAAGCTTAAATCATAATTGCGATACAGATTGTGCAGTTAATACAGTAGTAGATTATCGTAGGTTGCAGAGAATTGACTCCTGGAAATAATGGTACTTTTTATTTGGAATGTTCATCAATTTATGACTTTTGCGTTTGGCTTTTGTCACTAGTGTCAGCTAGATTTATTGTAAAAAAATAAATAAATAAATAAAATAAAAATATTGGTGAAATATAAATAGTGACTCACTTGAAACGTTAGAGTAGGGGAAAAAATAAGCATAGATTTATTCGATTGAAAAATACGCTCACAAATATTGATTTGAAAATGCCGATACAAAATGTAGTAGCCCAATGTGACTTTTATTTATATATGCATAACTGATTCAGAATCAAGAATCGAAGAACCAAATCAAATTCCCAATATCAGGTCTACTTGATACGACTTGATATTCTACATTTATTGTGCATTTACGAACAAACCTACTGTTAAGGCTTAACTATGGTATATAAAAAAAAATAATAATAATAATTCAATTGAAATTCAATTTTATTTCACTTCAAGAAGTTAAGTGTCACATTTTTATGACATATATAATAAGAATAATGGGGGACATTCACAAAGCACTTTAACCCCCACTTTAGCCCCGATTTTTAACCCTGGTGCTAAACATGGTACTAAACCAGGGGCTAACCATGTTAAGCTCATAGCTTAGCACCATGTTTAGCACCAGGGTTAAAAATCGAGGCTAAATTGGGGGTTAAAGTGCTTTGTGAATGTCCCCCAATAATAATAGACATAATGATATTTACTTCACACCACTGTTAAGACCGTTAAACTGACTTAAATTAACCAGATTACAGTTGGTTACGTGATGGATCAGCTCCACTAGCTCCAGAGCTTGGGTTCGCACCAACAATTTGTTGCCTGCAGTTTGTGAGCGTTCCTGAGTGCGCTTGCATGCCCTATGGCCTCAACGCGTGCAAGTCGAACACTGTATTTGGGAGGAGCTTAAGTTCACTTTAGTGCCGATTGCCTTGAATACGTTGATTATTATAGTTTTCTGTGGTTTCCCATTGTCACTACCTGGTAAATACCGGGACTCCGGGACAGTACCTTACACAAGGCCACAGCCGTCTCCTTTCCTCTCCTTAGTAGCCTCGTAATCCAATCTCCTTACTCCTCTCATCATTATCATCCTATAAATATTATCGGATACTCTAGCACCCTACGGTGTATGGATCTCGCCTTTTCTGACCGCCTTCCTAACGCAATAAACACAACTTGCCATGCAAGTACTGGAAAGCTATTGGACCAATTATATACATACTATGTCAGCACTGGTATTATACGTCCACCACATATTTGATTCCTCTGCTTGTGTTTACTGAGTGATGTTGGTTAATCGTTTCAGATGCTGGTTGTAGGGGTGCTAGGCGTGGCCGTGTTCTACGTGGCGGTGATGGCTGTGGGCATCTGGGCGGGCAACAAGCAGCTGGGCAACAGTGAGGAGAGCGTTATGTTGGCCGGACGGCAGCTCGGCTTGGTTGTAGGAGTCTTCACGCTCGTCGGTGAGGCTGTTGCACCAAAGTTGATCGAGGACTACCGTATTCAGAAAATTAATTCGGAGGGGGTTATTCGTCATTATATAGGAGCTAAAATTGATCACAGATATAGATAAAAAAAATACTTTATTTTTCACCAAATAATTATTCAGTTTTGAGTTGTTATTATACCGAGTTTTGAACACATAAATAAATATGAGACCGCCAAATGCAAATGCAGAAAATTTACATTTTTTTTTTTTTTTTTTTTTTTTTTTTTTTTTGTACTTTCAACCTTTAGAGCTAAGAAAAATAGCTCTTTCTTATCTGCTGTTGCATATGTTGATCTCTTACAATAAAATTTATATATCCTCGCTGAATGTACTTAATTATATGCTGGAAGATTTTTCAGGTGTATGCTAAAAAAAAAACTGCAGGGGGGAACCTTTACTTATTTCGGTACAGGTTGTCTCAGAACTTACACTTTTATAAAACATGAATATTTTTAGAGAGTTGTGGGTGGTGTGGAAGATACTTGCTCCACGATGGCTATAATTCATGTTTAACATAATCATAATAAGTGTATTGAGTATAGAGTATAGCTTCTGAGACCACAAAACTCACAAAAGTAAAAAAATCCCCCTGTAGATATTTCTGCATGTATTTAATGAGATCATAATCTTGTAGTATATTATATTATATTATAGTAAATTGTAGTATATTGATTAACCTTGACTATTATAGGAGAAATGAAAGTAGTAAAATAGATGACCAAACTGTATTGTTATAATTATTACAAAATTTGAGTGTATAATATATAGTGTTTTTTGCAGCCACGTGGGTTGGTGCTGGCTTCATAAGCGGAATCCCAGAAATGGTTTACAACAGGGGGGTCATTTGGTGTCTGGTGCCAGTCGGTTACAGCCTCAGTTTCCTCGTTGGTATGTAATCTCTATGAATACTGCATGTGTATGGACAAAATAATAAGTATAATAACAAAATTAAACAGAAAATCATGCAATTACGCATTTTTTTCAAAAAATTTTATACATAATTGTCCAATAAAGATTATATTGAACATAATCTTAACCGCGGGTGCATAATATGCATTGGGGGGGGGGGAATGGCAATCACAAGGCATTTTAATCCCACTTTAGCTTCAATTTTTAACTCGGGCTAAATCAAGTACAAAATAAAGGGCTAAACAGCTAAACATGATACTAAAAATGTGGGTTAAATCGGTGCTAAGCAATGTTAACTCCTGGTTTAGCATCATATTTAGTACTTTATTTAACCCGGCATAAAAATTTAGGCTACAGTGGGGTTAAATTGCTTTGTGAATGCCCCTTTTCCTTGTATTTTATTTATTTCAAGCTCAAGCATTTAATAAATATCCAGAGAAACTATATAATTATATATATATATATTATATATATATATATATATATATATATATTATAGCATTATAATTTTTAAAAAATGATAAAATGACAATTTATTTTATACTTCTTATCATAAATTTATTTAGATATAGTATGTGACAAGATCTATGTTCGAATTGTGGTTTCATAATCACTGATGTATACTGCCAAATGTTATTAAAAAAAATAAGTATAAAAATTAAATGTATATTATTATATATATATATATATCAATGCACACACACACATTTTATATTATATAATGAATTTAATTGCATTCAGTATTGAGGTGAGAAACCAAAATAACAAAAATATACTAAAATTAGACTGTAAGCATATATTTATAGATAAACAATATTCCTGTTTCCTTATTTTAGACTAACTGTACAGAAAGCAGTTCTATTCCCATCTAAAAATAAATGTTACTATGTCTGCAACTTTTTGAATGCATATATTGTATTGATTTTATTGCAATATAGAGCGAAACAGTTAAATTAGCACGGTTTTGTAGAGTATATTATATAGATCGACAAGGCGGTAAAATTGGATTGTCAATACGAGAGAAATCAAGCGTTCAAGTGTAGAGTTGGATGGAGGTTGTGCACCTTAAATTTCTGAAGTAGTATTACAATGAATTTGCTAGGTGAAACCATAACTAAAAGTGTGCATTATACTTGCATGTAAAACACTCTATAATATATATATAATAATAAATGTATTGAGAGTACATGTTAAATCAGAAATCATAAAGCATGCATTGCTAATTTTCACACATAAATTATTATACATGAATTATATTATATATTTATGCATTATATACAATACATTATGTATTATATAATATATGACGTACGTATAATAGCCTGTGCGTATGCACTGCTGGAAAACAAGCATGCAGTTAGAAAAAGCACTATTAAATTTTTAATAGCATTAAACGTATGTAGACTGTGTGATAACTGATAAAAATGTTACTAAATTATACAGTTTGACAATTTTAAAAATAATATATATATTTTTAATTCAATTTGAAATCTGTTAAAATTAAACATTTGAAACTTGTAAAAAATTGTTATCTTTTTTAAAAATAAAAATTTGTAGTGTCATATTCTAATGGTGAATGTAAGGTGCATTAACTGTAATTAGTAAGAATGGAGATTATCTTGAGGAATTTAATGAACCATTATTATAATATAATGTTATATTTAAATAAAAGTTTCAATTTTAATAACATGCAATCAAATAATAATTGGATGCGTACATATACTGTATATACATGTATATATTAAGAATAAGCTGTTATACAGATCGAAAACTTAATGTAGTACACAAAACAATTTTGCAAACAATAATTTTTCTTACATGAAAATTTTCATCTCCATACAAACAAAATGAAGTTGAAGCTATTTTGTAAGGAAAAATTCAATAACTAGAAAAAAATATATTGTAATACAGGCTTTACATCTCTCACGTAAAACAATAAAAAATATAAATAACACGAGCAAGTCAAAAAACTAATATATAGACAAAATTAAGCATCTATAAGAATTATTGTTGTTTGCAGGTGGGATGTTATTCGCAGCTCCTATGAGACGAGCTGGCTACGTCACAATGATGGACCCATTCCAAGAAGCTTATGGAGAACGCGTGGGAGCTCTTTTGTTTCTGCCAGCACTTCTGGGGGATATTTTCTGGAGTGCAGCAATATTGGCAACATTAGGTAAAGTACCTATATAACCTGCTTAATTTTATTTTGCAATATATATGTTTACCACCGATAACCCTTCCATATGTGCAGACAAAACCAAATTTAAGTATAATATTGGGAAATAAGTTAGTTTTTTATTCAAATTTCCGATTGAACTTAACATACTATGAAACTTAATACTTGAATCGTCCTCTTCATAGAAATATTGTTAAGGTATAGAGATAATATAAATCAGCTGTTCGACGTACTCCCCTTTGATTAACATGTAAACCTTAGCAAATTCACAAAAATTTGAAATTTTTTTGAGAGGCAGATATTAGTGCCTAAAAGCCTTAGAAAAAATTTCAAACCAATTAAACGAGCCTATTTTTTTTAATTAAGTTTTCAGTTTGTCTCTCCATATATATGTGAAAGCCCATAGATGCTGAAAATTAAAAACTTGGATCGTTAAATTGTTTTGAAATTTTTTCTATGGCTTTCAGACACTAATATCTGCCTCTCAAAGAAATTTCAGATTTTTTTGTGAATTTGCTAAGGTTTGCATGTTAATCAAAGTGGAGTACATCGAACAGCTGAGCGGTATTATCTCTACCTTAAGGAAAATCTATAAAGGACTATATACTGGGAGGACGGCCTAGGACAACTTATTGAAGAACCTCGATACTCGACAATTCTCGCCAACCTTCGGGGAAGTCCGCTAAATGAGCCACGTGCTCAGGCGGTTTCTTTGAGGACGTTAAAGATTTGATAGCTTGACAGATTTGACATTATATTTCTAGGAAAATATATCTAGGAATATTTGATTGATTTACTATTGGGTACTTCTTAAAATTTGCAACAAAGAAAAAAAAAAAAAAAAAAAGTAATATGGTTGTTTGATGATTATTGAAATTAAAAATTTAAAATATTTTAGTGCAATGACGCTAATTCTGGTACATATATACAGTTTATACGTACAGTGTTTAAGGTCATTTATATGATGTATATACTGCAGCACTACAGCGTTTGCATTGCAATAAATGCACGCTAGCTGCACTCTGGCGCCCTGCCTCGTGTGTTTGATGAGGCATGCATATTGCTGGCACACTCACTCTGAAATGTGAGGCAAGTCTTTAAACATTGCGCTCATTTCATATTAATCATGATACTGGGTCATTCATTACTTCACGAGCTCAGTAATTTAGTTACACTCATAATACAATGAAGATTTGCTCGATGTCCCCCGCGTCTTGGTTGAAACTGATTTTTTTTTTTATATATATTTTCGTTTCATTATTTTTTTGGAAAAATCGTTGCTTCACTTTCTTAATTAAAGTCAGACCTTTAGATAAAATTTTGTTTTGATAAAATGCACTAAATTAAACTACTATTATATATTATATATTTTTTTAAACATTTATGTAATCTTTCTGCCATGATTTTCTAAATGCATTATATACAATTTATGTTATACGTTGCAGTATATTTAAATACTAATGCCACACAAGAAAATATAAAAAAAGAGAAATATATTTAATGATTTTTACATTTAATAATATTACTTTAAATCCAATTCAATACACATTTTTTATTCTTCATCACATTACAATAAAAACATTAAGTGATTTCTCGAATAAGAAGTGAAACTTTCAAACAAAAGCGTGCAATATCCGCTGGACAGCACGTCAGCCCTCCTTTACGATGTCACAATTGTTAAATATTCTTGCAAAACTGTGACGTCCTGTGGTGTGTTGCAGGGTCTGCGCTTAGCGTAGTACTTCATCTGAGCCCGTTGGTCTCCGTGGTTGGTTCGGCCGTGTTCGTGGCGGCTTACACCATGCTGGGTGGCCTCTACAGCGTCGCCTACACCGACGTCATCCAGCTGCTCTGCATCGTGCTAGGGCTGGTGAGAAATTGAACAGGCATCCCTTAGGGAAGCACCAACCATCAGGGCTGGCCTGAGCACCAAAGCTCCCCCCCCCCCATTTATTCCCAGGTGACCAAATGACCAGTATTTATCCAGCTAGGTTAAGGTTCATTGTCGAAGAAGCAAAATGATAAACCGTCCGTGATATGTATCTCCAGTCATTTAAAATTTTAAAAAAGAAAATAATAATAACATTAATAACCTTTGCAAACTATATTGTATGTGCATACTACCGAAGAAACGTTGTCTGTTATTTTAATTACTATATTGCTTCTCATTGCTTGGTATAATTATATTGTTGAAAGAATTTGTATTTGTATCTATTATCACACATAAGGAACAGTGAGGTACATAGTGCTTACAATATTTTAATATTGCCAATACCTATAAAAAGAAACATATATATAACATGTACATAATAATCTTATGGTTGATTTAAAAATAGTTTTATTATTTATTTATTTATTTATTTATTTATTTATTTATTTATTTATTTATTTATTTATTTATTTATTTATTTATTTATTTGTTTGTTTGTTTGTTTGTTTGTTTGTTTGTTTGTTTGTTTGTTTGTTTGTTTGTTTGTTTGTTTGTTTGTTTGTTTGTTTGTTTGTTTGTTTGTTTGTTTGTTTGTTTGTTTGTTTGTTTGTTTGTTTGTTTGTTTGTTTGTTTGTTTGTTTGTTTATTTATTTATTTATTTATTTATTTATTTATTTATTTATTATTTTTTATTTTTTTTTTTTTTTGCATTTTTAGTATTTTCGAACTACCTTGGGATCATTACATGGCTTCAGGCATTTTCTAAGTATTGTCATGCTAAAATTTTATATTCCTGCATGTTGAGAGACGAGTTTGTGCATTTAATAAAAAAAAAAAAAACATGCAGTTCAAAGGAACAAAGTTTACGTATTACAGGGATCTTCATCTCTTTTAAATTTTAATAACATATCATTAAAATCACTGAAAGTGAAAAATGCAAAGAATTGTGCATAAAAAATTATATATATTAAATTTTATGGTTAGCTATTTTTTTTTATAAGTTGTGTTAAATAATGTTTTTATCGTGAATTTCATTAATATTTCATTAAATTAATGTTTTCCATATTAATTAGAATGTTGTTTAAATATAGCAACAATGGCTGAACGGTCCTAAAATTACACTTTATAATTAATATTTATACTCTTTCTACTGTTAATCATCATGATAAAGTAACTATAAACTATAACCACAGCCATTACATGGTTACTCATGTAATATTGATTTGTTGTGCAGGTACTCTCAGCGCCGTACGCATGGCACCACCCCGCGGCGTGGCATGGTGAGGGTGGTAACGGCGTCGTAACGGGTGACTGGGTGGGCACCGTGGAGAGCTGGGAGCGCGCCGAGTGGCTGGACATGCTGTTGTTACTCGTTTTCGGTGGCATCCCCTGGCAGGTATGCAACCCGCACGCCACCTACTAGAGCTAAATTGCATCACATAATACAAGCTTACAGATTGCATGACATATTCTTCCTAAAAATAGCTGGGATTGCATCTGACTTACTTAACTAGTGGGAGTATTTTAAAAATTTACGAAAACGTTTCTGCTATAAATGTAAATCATAATATAAAGTTTTTAGATCGATATACGTATACAAGTTGAAACAAATATCAAACTTGTTTTATTTAAGTTTGCGCACAACATGATGAATAAATGAAAATGATAACATACTTTTAATAATTATATTCGATGATATTATGAATTGAAGACATGACTTGTATTTCATTCAATCCTTAAAATTAATATACAATTTTAGTGTAAAACGGTGTGGCTCATCGATATTCCTAATTAGGTAACCAAAAAAATAATATCAGAATGGAGCTGATATACGTCAATTTTTCAGATTGCTGAATTATGCTATAGCAAGTTTCTCAAGTTAAACAATTTCTAACATTCGTTTTGCGAGAGGACGGAGCATGAAATGTAATTAGTTAACTGTTAAAGTTTTTTTTTTTTTTAATAATATCATTAGATTATGCAATAATCCACACAAGATACTTAATGTACTTAACATTGAAGTGAAATATTCAAATTAATTCAAATTGAATTGTTATTATTATATATAGAAAGTCAAGCTACCCATTTCTGCTTACAACAATAAACAAAACCAATTTGCGGTTTTCTTTATCAGCACGTTCATTCAATAAAATGGTTAGTTTATTTGCCTCTATGTAATTATAATCTGAACGAAATAAATAAGTGTTGATAAGAATAAAATTAATTTGAATTAAAAATTGGCGTCGATCAATTTTATTTATGATATACATATTAAAGCTAATTAATATAATACAAGCTAAAAGTAATATTTTTTTTAATAAATAACAAATTGGTATTGAATAACATAATTATGTACTATATATTATATATATTATAATAATATAATTATAATTATTGTTATATTTAATAAACTATATATATAATTAAAGACACTATATATAATATAACGATGTAATTTACATATTGTAACCTTAAAATAATTTTTTTATTGTTTGTGTTAAAAAGAAATATTATCAATGATCTAGAATTAATTAATTTAGACGCGGAAGTGGAAGAGAGAATTCAGCACGCGTGTGCTTGCGTCCCGCTAACACCGCCGCAGTGCCGCTGAGACTTCCGGGCTTGCTCACAGGAACCTGGCTGGCTTGATATTATCTTTGCTCTCTCCCCCGGCTTTGCTCTGCAGACATCAGCAGCAGCCATGGTCCATGGCCTTCAGTTTTTTAGTCAATTATCAAGAAACCTGATTTCTTCAAATAGACTGATCACGGAGGTAGAAGTATATAAATATATTAAATTTATATTTGTAGACACATAGATAGCATCAGGTTTGTTGATCCAGTGAATGCAATCCGAGCAAATTTGACCTTAACATTTAAGTCAATAAACCTTCAAAAAATTTACTCCTTACAAAATATATGAACAAATTTTAAAATGTTAATGTCAAGAATTACAGGAAATAAATATTATGTATTTTATATCGATCAATTACCACATCAATTTAAATCAGAATAAGAAAAAAATATATATATTATGTTAACTTGAATGATGTTCCAAGATGAAAAAGTTTATACCTTAATTGTAATGATATTATAATAAATAATGACTGTACAATATAATGCAAATCAGAGATTTAAATCTAAAAATATATATATATATATATAATATATATATATATATATATATATATATATTAAGAGGTCCACTGCACTACATACTGTAACACTGGTTGCTCTTGAACCTTGATATTTGTATCAGAATTATTACTTTGTATGTACATGTTGTGCAATTTATTTGTTGGTACTTTACATACGGTAAAATATATAGCTTCCTAGTTATATTCATTGTATGTCCAGATTGCACTTTTAATACGTCGTTCTGTAAAAACTAGTGATAGATTTTATATATTTATTCAGTTCATTATAGGCTATATACAAATAGCATCAGAACAAGTCATATACAATCATAATAACATCACAACAAAAACATACAAAACAATAACAAAAAAACATAAATGATATTAATTTTATTATTATTATTATTTCTTTTTGCACATGTATCCCAGGCTTGTAAGGAATGCAAAGGCGTTTCTTCTTCCGAAGGACATGGTCGAGTATGCACAATTGTTTTCTTAGTTAGCTGAATCAACAACAGCTAGGTATGAATTTATATATATATATATATAGTAGTGGACAAGGCCTTAGATTGGACCTTGTGAGTGGGATCCCCTTTCCATCAGTCATGTATACATAATATGACACTACCCTCCCCGAAATTTAGTCTAGGGGAATGCTCACTGAAGGGTCAGAGTGTAAGGTCTGCCTGCATGGAGTCACCATTGGCAGAATTAACGGCGTAATGGTTATAGAAAATTCTGTTGCAACATAATGCACAAAATAATAATAATAATAAATAAATAAATAAATAAATAAATGTATGCCACCCATATATTTCCCTATAAGCAAACAAATTTTCACCTCAGTTCTTTTATTTACCTCTCATAATTTAGAGAAATGATGGCCTTTAAAATTTATATGATAAATATTAATATTGTTAGTTGTTACGGTTGTATACTTATTGATGTAAAGGCTGACAGAAATGAAAATTTTGGTTTGCAAAATATGAATGTTCATTCCAAAAAAGGGTTGAAAATGAAAGTTCAATTCCATAACATCATATCAGATGAATGATGCGTAGTCAGACCATCTCTGCATATATGTAGTATTACGTTATGCATTGTTGCATAAGAATTTTTAAGGGTATATGTTAATGGTATCTATATTTATGTTATTCCAGAGCTATTTTCAGCGAATCTTGTCAATGAAGAATGTGGCTACTGCGCAGATTCTGTCCTTCGCTGCCTTCTTCAGCTGCCTTCTGATGGCTATACCAGCAGTCACCATTGGCGTCATTGCCAAAGAAACGGGTAAGTGAAGTCTCTCTCTCATTCATTCCATCCTTCAGTTTCACTATTTTTCTGCATCCTCTTAAATCTTGAATGCAGGAAATAATAATAAAATATTATATTTATAATACATAAGCATGTATAATACAAAAAGCAATTAAATAATAAGTGTAATTGAGTGACATTAATATTGATTACTGCATGCTAATTTCTCGTCGTAAAATCAATATTTTTTCACTAGTGGACAAATTCATATACCCAAAGCAGTAAACCTTGCATACAGACCAGATGTGATATGTAACTGAATTTGAGTCTCTTTTTATTATTATTTTTTTAAAAATAAAGTTCTGTTAGAAAAATTATATATATTATATTATAAAAAAATGAGATGAAAACGGAATTTGTTATACTATTTTTTTTATGACTAAAGTGACAATTCTCGCAAATTTTGGGACAGATTTCAATATAGGGTAAGTTATTAGCCCATTACATGGAAACTATTAATTAGGTAGTATAATATAGCTAATTCTTCGTAAACATTTCTATAGTAATAACCCATAATATTTATGTTGACGATGCCACGTGACTCCGCAGACTGGAGCAACGTTACTGGATTCGAGAGGAACATCACGAACGCTGAGGCGGCGTATGTTCTGCCCATTGTTCTCCGTTACCTCACACCCGAGGTACGTAAATAAAAAAAAAGAAATAATTGATTCGATATATGTTTCATTAATTATACGTGATTACCAAGCGTTACTTAATACATGTATCGGTTTGAAAAGATAATATTAATAACAATTACTCTTTCTTGAATATGTTATCTTGTGTTTATATATTATATTCTCATGCCAAAAGATAAGGATTGATGTAAAACACAATGTAAAAGCTAGTTTGCTAATGTCTTTATATTCCAAGCAAAATCAGCTATATAGTTAAAAGGTTCTTCGTGGTATTGTGCTTTGAAATATATTCACATAAGAAAACTCACATGAAAAATTATCCAAGAACAAAAATTTGAAAGGAGAAAAAATATGCTGATGATTTATAAGATTATATTAAAGCTATCTTGTAGACTTCTACATACTTAATTTCATAATTCTGTTCAATACAGTAAAATATACCTATTCTAGTCATATAATATATTAAATATGAGAGCATTTTATGTATAAGTAATTTTTTAAATATAATTAGTAAAGCTGAAAATAATAATTTTGGATATTTTCTGTCAAGACTTTTTTTGTCATGTATAAAATAAAAATAAATGGTCGCGATTCACGAAGGAAGTTATCCAGCTTTCTCACTAACTACGTTTGGTGCCAGTCTAAATTAATAGTGCTAACCACGGTTAGCGCTTCCATTATGTATTATATAAAATTCATCAAGTTGTATTTTTTGTATTCGTACTTTCACAGCGATTAATTAGTATATTTTTATAGTGGGTGTCGTTCATTGGACTGGGCGCTGTGTCGGCGGCGGTCATGTCCTCCGCAGACTCGAGCCTCCTTGCGGCCAGCTCAGTGTTTGCCCGAAATATCTACCGTGTGCTGCTGAGACCGAAGGTATACATGTATAACATAATGCGTTGGAAACAAATTATTTAATAATATATATCAATGTTGTAACACATGTTGAAAGACATACTAAAAGTTCTTATTTAAAAAGTATGTACATACGTACTATATAAATTACAGTATAAAATTAATATTCAATCATGAAACAGCAAATTTTGAATAAATTTGAATGGAGTATTGACCTCAAATTTTTTTATTGCAGAAATGGATAGAGGGTGCAAAGTTATGCTACCCTGATTTTTTTCAGATTTTTTAGAGCCCGGGAACTATTTTTAAAAAATTATTGAAAGTTCTTTTTGTGACGTCACGAGACGCCGCTCTTTAAGAAAAGATAGGACTTGACGCCGCGTGACGTCACAAATAGGACTTTCAATAATTTTTTAGAAATACTTCCCGGGCTCTAAAAAATCTGAAAAAAATCAGGATAGCATAACTTTTCACGCTCTATCCATTTCTGCAATAAAAAAAATTGAGGACAATACTCCATTGATTGCCATGGCATAAATCTTCTTTAATTGCACTGCATGCTTTCATTCCATAGGAGCTAATATGGAAACCACTAAAATTAATAAGCACAATACTCTTTGTTCTTATGTTCACCACTTCTCATTCACATTAGTGAGGGCGGTAGTTAATTAGTATTAGAAGTATTATTTATTATATGGTAATAGCATTTCTATGAAAAATTATATTCATATTTTGTTGATAGATTCGATCTTGTATATATAATAGCCATCATTACATTCTAACTTCTATCAATATCTGACTGCATGTGTGTGTTTCAGGCGTCTCAGTCCGAAGTAATCTGGGTGTTGAGGATTTCGGTGGTGGTGATGGCGATTGTATCATCTTTTGTTGCTCTGACGATCCCCAGCATTTATTACCTCTCGTGAGTACACTGCCCTTAATTAACTACTAAGATTGCATCTATATCCTTTTTAATTTTTTAAAAAATGTAAAATACAACAACTGAGTCTATATATATCATTAAAATATAAATAATTTTAAAATGTAGCCATAAAGATGCACATTATTTTTATCAACAAAAATGAAATAATCGCATCAGTTTGTTCAACACAAATCCAATTAATAGAGAGAGAGAGAGAGAGAGAGAGAGAGAGAGAGAGAGAGAGAGAGAGAGAGAGAGAGAGAGAGAGACTTTTAAAAATTAACAAAATTTCAAAGTTTCCAAGGTAAAAATGTTGCTAATTAATGCTAATACAGACATCAGAAAAGAGTGACGTGGATAAAAAATAAAAAGAGCGGGGGTAAGAGAGCAGCATAAGGTCAATAATAATATAAAAATATATTCCCATACTGCCCATTTTGAATCAAAATTTTAGGGAATAGGGAGCGAAAACTAAATGTGCGCCTGGCACGATAGTAGCTACTTTATTTAACCCTAGTTTATTATAGAAAATGTAAATGCACTATTGTAATACAATTATAGTGTTACCATTTTTTGATCAGTCTGTATACACTTAGACTTGATTTTATTCTTGAAACATCGCAACTTTCTACCTGTTTCTTTTTGTTGTAGTAAGTCAGTTATAAAAAAGGCATTTAAAACTTGTTCTGCAATCTAAGTGGTGTCTAAATTAATTTTGTAATTATTAAATCTTTGCTGAATGAAAATAAAATGAATAATTGTATCCAATATTGACTCTGATGCTGTTACTTATCATAACAAATTAATCTACCTGAACTAAATTAACGTGCAATGCAGTTCACTTACCTGCTAAAGAAGGTCGTCATAACCTCAGGTAGGAAATGTAATAAATTTTATTTACGAATGTAATTACACCATTTATTACTCCAACAACGTAAATTTACTTATCTTTACAGGTAAATACAAAAGGCAATTTAAGTAAATAATTTACATATATTATATTGTATTTTATATAATGACTTCATTATATTTAATTGTTAATAAATCTCATTTGATTTATGAAGATATGAAACTTAATTGTTTTATTGTCGTGTAAATTACCACTGACTGGCGTTCATGCTTTAATTCTCTGTTCCAGAACAATTTGTTCCGATCTCATCTACGTACTGTTGTTCCCGCAGCTATTGTTGACTGTGTATTGGCGCAGTGGCGTTAATTCTGCAGGGTGCATAGCATCTTTTGTCGTTGGTCTCATGTTGCGACTGTCATGTAAGTTTTTTGCAATTTTAGTGTGAAGAAAATTCAATAAACTGTACCAATACGTATTTTAAATTTAAATTTTGAACTTGACTTTCACTGAAGATTTTAATTTATTTAAGAAGTAAAGCAAAAAATTAGCTATTTTTGTTTCATGGTCACGATTTACGAAGATATCCAGGTTCCTCACTATATATCCAGTTTAGTGTCATTGAATTAGGCTGGCGCTATAAACGTGCATTTAAATATCTCCTCCCCAGCAATTTTAATATAATATGTACTGTGAAGCCTACTCACAAACATAAAAAATAACATATAAGTATTACCAACAAATTAAAAAAATAATAATAATTGGAAAAAAAATGGAATATGCAATCCAAATTTCAAAAACTTTTGCTCACGTGCAAAACGTCTTTGTTTAATCTTTTTGTTGTGTTTGTAAACGACTGAAAGAGGTTCTATTAATGCAATACTTGTTAATTTAATGTATAAGATTAAATATCATGGCAATACGAGAAAGGCGCAGAGTCGGAAAAACATTGGGAGCCATACTCACAGAAGGTCAATGTTAAGACAAGAAGTAGAGGGAAGAGGGGGGGGGGTCAAAATTGCACAATTTTTAACCCTTATTTTCTAACCGTCTACTCCCATGCACATTAAACATATTTAAAAATTTAAAACGAGGTCCTGAACCCTGACATTCTGGACTCAATATCGTTCCTATACGTTGCAGGCGGCGAGCCGGGCTTGGGCCTCCCCAGCCTCCTGTCTGTGGACGAGGGCTTGAACAAGCTGCCGTGCTGCACGATATCCATGCTGGCGGCTCTGCTGACACACGTGCTGGTGTCACGAGCGGCTTCGGCGATACAAGCGTCGCGCCTGAACAGGGGGCGTCGGGACGAGACGCTCGCTAGGGAGGAAGGCTGAGGCGTATACATGTTGAGTTTTTCTATATGATATCAAGTTGCTTTGTAAACCAATAAATAATGATTTGATATACAAAAAACATTTTTTTATTTTTAATTATAATTATATATACATAATATATAATTATAATATAATTTTAATATATATTATAGAATTATATATTACGTAAGAAATATAATGCAATTTAGAAATTTAAAAAAAAATACATGTTATTTTGTTGACCATATGTACTGCATGGGAAGCATGAGGATCATTTTGTTGTGGATTCTGAATCAATTGTGTTTTTATGAAATATATATTTTACATTATAGCATTTAGTTTTTAGTACTCGGGGGTTCAATTATCTGATTAAAAGAAGTTTATAATGGAATAAATTAATTATTATTGAGATACAGTAAAGCTATAATTATACTCCTTCTATTTTACTCAATTCGGACAAGTCTGTAATAAATACGAGATACGAGAGTGAAAATAATATACATTTTAAAATCATGTACATTCATAATATTTTTCTTAGTTATAATTTTATAATTGAATACCTGTTACACATGTATTGAATATTTATAAATTATTACCTAATGATTTGATCTTTAAATTCTTATTAAATATATATTTAACTTTTTCAATCAAAAATCAATTCCCCTTCACCCACTGCACAATGCAGAAGGCTAGTAAATCGTATAGCAAGGCAAGGTCTTTACCAGGTAGCGAGTAAGCGACTGAGAATTTTTTAGTTGACATTGAGATTTTTACACATTGACGACCACCCTCATGCATGCAACGTAACACGCTTCTCACTTTTTCTGTCTGATCTCATTCATTACCTTGGCTCAGTACGTGACATTTGAAGAGTTTTGTGAACTGCTTGTTATACTTAGTGTATCTAATAGAGTTAGTAGTGGACATTAAAAGTGTACCATGGCAATGACTTTTAACATTTTAACTTGAAAATATGGTAACATAAATAAATCAATGTCAATTTTTTTGCAATTTTAATTGTAATATATATAACTATCTCTGTGTAAACATTATACAATACTATAATAAATTTTAGTAAAAAGTATTGTAAATGTAAATAAAAAATAAATAAAAAAATCTACGTGCATAATTTTTTAGTACGCTTGTGCTCATAAATTCGTTAATTCATAATAATTAGCTGATTTCACAGTTATTATTCTGAAATAACTTAAGGTATAACCTGAGAATTTGTCTGTCAAGGTCAATAGGCGTGGCTATAGTGGCAACACTGTTTGCATTGGAATGCGAATAAATTTTTAGGAGGGGGTGGTGACATCAGTCCTTGAGAACGTTGCCACATTTCTCATCACATATAGGAAACGATCATCGCCACGGTTCAAAATATATGAAAACAATTCAGAAAAATAGTCTAAAAAATTAGGTTTTAGTAAGAAAAAAAAAGTGAAAGAATCTGTTGTATAGTTGTTTTGCAATGCTAATTAACAAATTTAACATTGGAAGGATACAAAATTGTCATTTAAATAAATTAATTATAATTAAACCAACGGTTGAAAAATTCCGAAAAAATTCAGAGCTAATTTGACGATTGTTGTAAGTCCACCAAATTAATTTGAAGAAAATCTGTTGTAGCGAATTTTTCGGCCAAATTTCTCAGGTTAAGCCTTAAAAAACTGTGCAGAAATAACAAGATTGTAAACAGCTCATAATTAGAAATGCACACGTTTGTTTTTTATTGTAAAACATGTTTACTAGCAAAGTAGATTACAATTGGACAAAATAAAGTTCCCCATCAGAAGTAGCTGGAAATGATCGATTTTGGACTTTCTGAAACACGTACGACACTTTCATACTGTGTATATATATTTTATGTGTATATATATGGCGTGTAAATGTGCAGAATCAAATTGTTTGGGATATTCTGAAACCTTACCACTTCCGGTTACAATTTCCATTATTTTAATACGTAATAAAATTGTAAAATATGATATTATAGAAAATGTGTCTGGTGCGCATTGATTTGTTTAGTATTTAATTTCTTTCCAGTTTATGCATTCAAATTTGGCTGAAAATTTCGTATTTCGTGAACCAGGCTTCTCTCATGATGTTGTCCTATATGTCGGATCAAAAACAGTTCAGCGCTGTACATTCAGGCTGATTCAGCATATTATAAACTTTCATATAACTATATTATTTTTTAATTATATATTATATATTGAGAAATATATTGTTTATCATAATTTATATATTCTCAAGTAATAAGAGTGAGTGAGTCAAACTGATGCCATTCTTCCTTTTGCGATAAGGTTCTTTATTGACTTGCTGATCAGTAAATGGAATAAATAATTCTTTAAATAGTTTAAATACAGGAGAGGTTGAAACTATAGACCCAAGCAAATTGTATGTAAACAATATATTATATTATAGATTGACCTATATTTTCACTGCTTATATTATACTTTAGAATTTGCATGTAAATACAATGTATTCTATGAAGAGGCATGGTTACCTTCATTACTTCGTTATTTATTTAAAATTGATTAGGGAATGAAAGAATGGAATATATATGTATAGCCTCATTAGCTATATATTTGTATTAATAATATATTATATATACTGTATAGTGTGTATAAATAAAGTGACAATGGAGTACCGACCTCAAAATTTTTTATTGCAGAAATGGATAGAGGGTGCAAAAATATGCTACTCTGAATTTTTTCAGATTTTCTGAGACCGGGAAGTATTTTTAAAAAATTATTGAAAGTCCATTTTGATGACGTCACGAGGCGCCTCTCCTTAAGAAAAGGATAGGACGTTAACGCCCGTGACGTCATAAAACGGACTTTCAATAATTTTTTAAAAATAGTTCCCGGTCTCAGAAAAATCTGAAAAAGTTCAGAGTAGCATATTTTTGCACCCTCTATCCATTTCTGCAATAAAAAATTTTGAGGTCGATACTCCAATGGAGTTCAACATACAAACTTAGACTTCAATCATGCAATAAAGACGAGTGCATGACGTACAAAACGTACGTAAAACGTAAAAAACATAATACGTAAATAAAAAATAATATAAAATATTATACAGAAATTATAGAAATACATGTCATGTTTGTATTTGCTATCAAACAAAAATTAAGGGACATAATTTAAAGTAAAGGTAAATACGTGACGTCATGATTCTCTAAAATGCTGACAAAATTTGACATTAAGATTATTTTTAACGTTTAGAGAAAAAAAAAATAAATAAAATGAAAAATATGTCATATGAACTTTTTCTTGTTTTGCATATTTTATGCATGATGCTATCGTTATTTTTCAAAGCTTATAGAGACACGCTACTGCTAAACTTGCGTATGTAACCGAGTGATTTTTTTTTACTACTTTGCATATGGTCATGAAATCATTGAAATGTAATGGATGTTGGCGGTGCCTGGGCGAGGCAGGCGAGCGAAGTGAGGTGTGTAGCCATCCAGGCAGACTGCGCGGCGAGACAGCTTTCTCACCCGCATCAACGGCTACCATCTCAGCCTTATCAAGTCACTTAATTAAATTGAATTATAACAGAAAGCCATGTTTGATAACAATTAATAATTATTTATAATAAATGTAACTATCTAATGTTTAGTAATAAATTAATATATTTTAAAAGAAAATAATAATTAAAATTTTCTAACCACAAGAACCACGATGGAAAATATTCAACAAGTGGAAGGAAACTATCTGATAACATGAAGACAAACAAAAATTCCTTCTCAAAAAGCACTTCCGGAGGTTGAAGAAAATCCCTGCGATTTTGATGTAATTATATTATTATTATTATTATTAAATTATATTATTTTTTATATAATCATAAAACTTATTTACCTTATTTATAAATATAAAACAATACTGTCAATAGTTTGGCATAAAAATCATAAAATAAATCAAAGTCCATGCAGATGATTGAAATTTTTTTAGTTTTAAATATTAATATATATATATATATATATATATTTGGTTCACATATAACTATGGATTTGGCACACATAACGTTAAGATCTAATGTGTACAATATATGCCCGCGGCTTTATATTTGATACTTGTATATAATAATATGTACACCGCTGGACAGCCAGAATGTTTTACCCGACCTTGTCTAAGTTTTAGCACTATCACATGACCTATATATGGAGGCAATATATTAACTTGAAATATTAGGGATATTGAGTATATTGACTGTGTATATTTTCCTTTTTTAAATCCAAAAAAACTGAAGATCTAAATCTATTTTTCTATATGCAGCAGTATTCATCAGAACATAAAGTTCTGCCTGGCTCGAGCTGTATATATTGGTTATTACTGTCATACGATAACGTCGATTCTGCTCAATGCCTATATTATTACATATTTATTATGATGTATATAATTACATATGCATAAAAATTCAATTATTCTATTCATCAGAACGTTCAATTAAACTTCTTGCACAATATATATTTTCTAACAGCAATAGATTTAAAAATCCCTGTGGCAATTTAAAGTTGGTTACAATTGTATACTGTTTTGTTTAGTTTATAATTTTTAGGTCGGCATGGTAATAGTTAGTACCTGTATATATAGTACACCAATTATTATGATAGATATTACACATTTAACCGGGCAGTCATGCACAAAATTGCACTTGCTAGAAGTGGATAGGGATCAACAAGTCACGACCTGCCTGGAAGGTAGTGGTGTCACCACAAGTCAACGCAACCATGAAGGCATAATGCGTTAAATTGCAATTTACTTTTCCCCTCTCCTTTTTTCTCATAATTAGTTGCTTATGATACTTATATAATGTTTTAATCTTACAATTATCTAATAAGTAACAGTTAACGATGTTCATCTTTTAGTTAAAACAATTGTTAAAAAAAATAATGAAACATGTCAGGGATCTTTGAGGGAAAAATGAAAGGATTTTTTTTTCCAAGTTCTGTCACCATATCATTTGAAAAAAAAAAAAAAAAAACATGCGTCCTTCTATGGTGTTTAAGTCACGTGTAAATGAACGGGACCTTGTGTGGAATTGTCACAGGCTGCTGACTTTGTCTCTTGTTTTGTTTTTACTGCGTGCATCAAAATTAGTCATATATATTAGAGGTTGTATCTTTTCAAACTTGTTTACTTTCAGAAATAATTTAGTTTAAATTTTCCATAATTTTCGGGGATTCTATAATTATAAATTACTTAAATATTATTAAATTTGTAGTATATTATATAGTCATTACTGAATATGAACATTTGTTAAATTAATTGAAATTAAGATGTTATTATATTTCTTGAACTAAAAATCTGAAGCCAATTCATAGCGGGCACGTTGCCAGATAAAAAAAAAATTTTGGCAATATATAACTCGAGGTCCTCTATAGATATTTGCAATATACAATTTCATGCAATATATTTACTAAAAAAGTGGAGAACTGTGAACACTGTTCTTTTCTTCCAAAACAACTGTAATCTTGCTGACAGTGTAACTAATCATTTCACAACAGCATGTTTGCTAAAATTTATGTGACAGATGAAATGGAGTATTGACCTCAAATTTTTTATTGCAGAAATGGATAGAGGTTGCAAAGTTCTGCTACCCTGATTTTTTTCAGATTTTTTAGAGCCCGGGAACTATTTTTAAAAAATTATATAAAGTTCTTTTTGTGACGTCACGAGACGCCGCTCTTTAAGAAAAAGATAGAACTTGACGCCGCGTGACGTCACAAATAGGACTTTCAATAATTTTTTTAAAAATACTTCCCGGGCTCTAAAAAATCGGAAAAAAATCAGGGTAGCATAACTTTTCACCCTCTATCCATTTCTGCAATAAAAAAAAATTGAGGACAATACTCCATTAATACTGATTGTGAAAATACATTGCATTCAAGATTGTAATATTTAAAGTATATAAAACTTGCAGTGCAGTAAATAATGACATATTTCAGGTGCACCAGAAGAAAAAAAAAAATACAAACAAAAATTATATTTCAACGCGAAGGTCAAATTGTTAATAGTAAACTTCTAATACAATAAAATAGACGGAAGCACTCAAGGGAATAAAGCCAGAATTGCTACGGCAATAGAGGGATTTTGGTTTATGGTAGACTTTTTATCCGCTTGGGTGATCACAATCATAAATAATGTTAACAAATATTATAAATTTGGATTTCTCAATAAAGTTTTCCTAGTTATCACATTTTATTGTATCATGTTAAGTACTCGATTTCTTTGCTTTATCATAGGCAACAGATTACACGAACTACTACATCCCATTGTCTGCAAAAAAGAATAACGTGTGTAATATGTAATCCTGCAACATCAAATTCTATAAAACTAATATTCTGCCTAATGCTGTTTAAAACACTGCAAACACACTGTTTTTATTATATCCATAAAAACATATTATTTATTAATATAAGTAAACATAAATTTATTTTCTTTCTGAAATAATCTGCTATTGAAATAATCTAGTTTATGCCATGAAGTTTATATAATTATATAATAAAATCTTACAATTAAATAAGGTTAATGAGATGTGCGAGTAAATTAAAATAATATATTGTTTACACTGAAAGTGCAGCAATGTGCATCAAATAAGATAAGAACTTGGAGAAAGAGAGGAGACATAATTTGCTAAGCAGTAACGTATAATATACAGTACTCACTACTTATATATATATATATATGTATATATATATAATATATATATATATATATAATTATATATAAACGACCTTCAAGGTATAGTTCGACCACGAGAAAAGAGCCTGAGGTATAGTTATATGCAGTGTCCCGTATTACTGTAGGCTATATTACAAAGAGTACTTAACAAGAAATATTTTTCACTTATTCACTAAGGTCATAGAACGTCAATTTATAATAGACATCGCATTAGAATCTTTCACATACCTTGCTTTATTTATACAATCATCACCTTCCAAGGTGCTTTATACTATAATCTTAAAAAAGTGCAGAAAGCAAGATTAAAAGTTTTTAATATCATAATTTGCCACTATATATATTTTAATTATAGTATGTGGTGCAATGATGATCCAACTTTAATGTGACACGTATTGTAAATGGACAGCTTATACATGAATAATTTTATAATATATAATACACTTTCTTTATTTTTAAATTATGCGATAGTTTTAAATAAATCATTATTCTGTTCATTGATATAATGATAGATTATACAAAAATATGCAATAGAACTTAAGCTAATTGCTAAAAATAAAATACTTAAGTTGTTTTTCTAAGTGCATTAATTAAAATGACATGACTTTATATACTGTGAAATAATGAAATCAGACACTTGATCTTAATAAAATAAAATTAATAAATTCCATTATAAATTTAATAAAATTAAATAAATCGTGACATCGTGACATCACATTAAAACTCTCAGCTTGATCTTCATAAGTTTACACGAATATTCACGCGCAACGTAAGGTCATAGGAACATGAGCCAATTAACGTGAAAATTTTTCGCATCGCACTAATACATTGTACAACGTAATCAACATTCAAGGTACAACATGCAGGTTTTGATCTCAGGAATGAAATCACGGAATAAAATTTTTATTATTCTTTCAAGCCAATTTAAATCTCAAGGATGTGAATACTTTTTATATGAATATTGTATATAAAACTGTATATAATATAAACCTGTATAATTATAATATAAATTGTATATATACATTATATACTGTGAATAAATTCATAAGATGGAACAAAACAAAATCAGTTCAGAATATTTCAAAACGTGTTCCTGAAAAGAGAGAGAGAGAGAGAGAAAATCACATTTAATGATAAACGCATTAACAATTTGGTTATTAGATTGATGGATTGGATATTAATCTTACTGTTAGTTCTGTATTATTGATTAATTAAAAAAAAATCAAGCTAAGAAAATGTTGTAGAAATTTTACATTTTAAATAATGAGTATGCAATAATAAATTTAAAAAAAAAAATGTAATTTTTCATGATATTTTTATATACGTATACGTGGTACGTATATTGTAAACATTATAATGTATTAAAATTTGTATATTTTTCTATTCAAATTTGAATCTCAATATATATCTTTAATTTAGAGATGATTATAACTTTTGTCTCAATTCCACGTAATAACACAACAAGGTCGCACGAGTTTGAATTAATAGCAATTAAAGTGTCGGGTCAAAATCTCACAACTAAGTAAGATATCCTTCCTAGAACTCACTTCCTGTCACGAAAAGAATGATAGAAAATAATCATGAAGGAATAATAACATCATGTTTTTATTAACTAACTGCTTGAAACAAATTTAAGATTTTATTGAATCAATGTCATAATCATAAAGCTCTTGAAGCATAAATTATAGATTTTTTAGATTGTGTTTATTTTTGACAGATTTATTGTTGCTTGAAGTTTGGCCTTCTGAAATTTAATAAAATCACGTGAAATATTGCTTTTAATTTGAAAGTAATTATTTTCATTAGCACATATATAAATATATTATATATTAAATATAAAAAAACATTAGTATTTAGAGCCATTAACAATATAAAATACAAACTTCAAATTAAAATATTTATTTAAAAATAAAAACAATTATTATAAATTATGCAAATACATTTTTTCACACACACGTAAAAAATATTATTGCTTCATATTTTCCCATAAAGTGTAGTAATTCATGGTTTATTGAATTGTAACCATTTGCATACATTTATCATTTAATTTCAGACAATTTCAGACTGTTATTTATTTTTATTTTTTTTTACCAAGGCGTTGCACTGTACATAATATTATAATACTAAAAACATACGCATGGTTGTTGAATTAAATTAGTACATTCCAATCACTGGTTGCAAACACCTTTATATACTTTCCTACAAACTGATTAACGTGTTGAATACACACAAACAAAACTAATAACGATACATATTATAAAATATATACATTGCACTGCATGTTATATAATAAAAATGTAACATAAACCTGGTATGATAGGTTCATTACATATATTATAACAGTTGTGATTATTTCTGCATAATAATTATACATATTACACTAATAATGCACTTATTATGCTTTATAATTTATGGAGCTTTTTATCAAAGGGGAATGTCTCTATACCATCCCATTAAGACCAAATTAGTTTTTATATTTGGGTATAATTAGGTTTTACTTTTGTAACGTTAAGTGTAAATTTGAAAATAAAGCAAATTAAAATAAATATATAACGTATATATTAATAATATATATTGTTTATTTTAGCATTGTCTTTTTGTTTTAATTGTTAATGTGATAATAATGGAAAAGGTATATGACTAATTTCAATATTCTCTATGTTGAAATATCTAAAGCACTGAACATAAAAACGCATACAGTGCGTTCATTTGTTGCTCGTGCTGTAACGAATCCAGTGACCCATTTGCTGGACCAGCTGTCACGGCTGGAGCTGACGATGCAGGCAGGCAGGTGACTCCAGCCAGCCTCCAGCGGCTCCAGCAGTGCCAGTACACCAGTGACGTCATCAACTGCATCACGCGTGCACGTCACACGTTCATGGAAAGTTGTGTCGGACACACACACACTGGTAATTGTGATTTACGTGGTATGTACCGTACATATCGATGCAGCCAAACAATGTACATTGATCTCTGTACAAATAACATCTGATATAACATACAAATACAATCTGATCTCTGATACTCTGCTGCTAACAAATTATCAACTTGTTTGCCATATAATAAATTAATAAAAGCACTATAACATAATTATGTAAAATAAACAAAAAAATCAGCACACAACAAAAATATGAAAAACAGCTCTTTCATTGTTATACAAAATATATTATTATTTTAAAGTATCTTGGTTGACAGCCATTACGTACATTGTTTAAGGTAGAGATAACGCCGAACAGCTGATCGACGTAATGCCCTTTGATTAACATGTAAACCTTAGCAAATTGACAAAAATTCTGAAATTTTTTTTAGAGGCAGATATTAGTGCCTAAAAGCCATAGAAAAAATTTCAACACGATTTAACGAGCCGATTTTTTTTAATTAATTTTTTTAATTTTCAGCATAGGGCTTTCCCATGCATGGAGAGCCAAACTAAAAAATTTATTTAAAAAAGTCGGCTCGTTAAATGTTTTTGAAACTTTTGCTATGGCTTTTAGGCACTAATATCTGCCTCTCAAAAAAATTTCAGAATTTTTGTCAATTTGCTAAGGTTTACATGTTAATCAAAGGGGATTACGTCGAACAGCTGTTCGACGTTATCTCTACCTTAACTGCATGCAGGAACATAATTTAAATTTGATGGAATTATATTACATAATATATATTACATTAATATAATTTATAGTAAACTTATATACTTAACATTTAGTGTCAAACTACACTCATATTGGATATTTTTATCCTACAAGAATTTTAATTATTTTGTTACATCCAATTTTTAGTTTTTTCGGATACTTGTCCTTGAAAACTAACTGCAACCTTACACCGGTTCTTGTGCTTTTGAGCTGGTGCACCAACAAAAAGTGGTTAGTAAAAAGTATAGGAAATTCCGCAATACTTAGAATCTTCTAAGAATCTTTCTGAGCATTTTTCCTGTAGAGATACCCCGGATATATTACAACCTGTTAACGTCAATTGAAATTCTTGATGAATAATGCATTTTTGCAAGAATTTTGTGGATATTACTCTTAATTTTGTTATATTGTGTTGGTTCTTATCAAAATGAGGCAGATTCACTTGGGACATAATCAGATCGAAAGAAATTTATAAGAATAACCTTTTTTTTTAATAAAATTTTATTAAATATAATATATATGTATTGAAAATAATATAAATTATTTTTTGCATTTCGATGTCTCCTGCATAATGTACAATAATGGAATAATGTCATATTAGTGACTATTTCGATCAAAATTATCTTAGGCGTTTCAGTAATGCATCATAATGCACTTTCAAATTCGATGGCCAAAAATTTGAATTGAATAAAAAAAATGTGTTACATTATTATACATTTAAGATCAGAGTTGCTGTTTTATTATTTTTCACTCACTCTCGCTAGCTGCATGTTACATGCGCCTCTATAAATTTTCAATCGCCTTTAAAAGTAATAATTGTGTAACTTATTTTAAATTAATTTTAAAATAGGTGTGAAGGCAAGGTTAGAGAAATTAGCATCATCATGGCATAGAAGAAAATGGATAGTACTTTTACTTTTAGCCATAGGAATATTTATATACCAAAATAATTTATATACTGAATGCTTTGAAAGTAAGAAATTGTTTGTCCTCAATCAGGATAGCAAATTACATTAAAGTTTGTTTATTGAGCACAAATACCAAATTAACACTTATATACACACATTAATCAGTGAATTAATTTATCATTGATAAATAAATAGAAATGTAAAAGAGTATTGTCGTATATAAAAAAAAAAAATCCAAGTTTTTTTTTTTTTTTTTTTTTTTTTTTTTGTGTGTGTGTCTCACCCTTCCGTTACTTTGTATAATACTGTAAACTATAAGTGAATGCACATTATTTATTTGTTTAAGTATAATATGTAGCAGTATTTATTAACAAAACAAGTGTAATTAAATTAATAGCATTTGTTTCGAAATATTTTTGTTAATGAATTTTCTTTACATAATTCGTGACCATGAAAATAAAACTTCTTGTTATATAATCTCTTTAAGAAAGTTCATTCAACGTGTTTTTGTCTTGTTATGATTTTTTTTATTCGTATTTTTTATGATATTTTTTATAGTAACGTTTTATTTATTTTTATAGCAATGTGAATGTAATGTGCAATTGCTTATAATTGGTACTATAATACCATAGTATATAATTAGTAAATTATGCTATAGAATCAGTTTTTTGCTCGCATACTTGCAAGCAATATGGTATAAAAAATAAACACTTTTTTCTTTTTCATTCATGTATATAGGCTTGTTCAATACCGGTAACTGATGCCAGATGATAACCTTCTCAGGGCCTTAACCTTTTGAGGGTGCAATTCGGTTCAACACTAATTTGAACTCGTTGCTGTAGTGTTAAGTAACAAGGAAGGCTAGCAACATAAAAAAAAAAAATAAAAAAAAAAGTATCGTGGGCTACAGGAATGTAAGTAACATAAAAAACAACGATTGAATAATATTTGTTATTGAATATAAATACTAATGTAATTTATTAATATTCTGTTAAAGAATTAAAAATATATATGCACAATTTTAAAAGAGTTGACAAAGGTGCTTTTATTTAAATTGATTTATTGTTAATTTTAACAACAAATATATTTTAATTTATAAATTTTTCATATCGATATTTAGAAAAGTGGCATTTCAAATTTACTATACCTGTATTTGTCCAAGCTAATGATTTCTATTATACTCATGCAGAGTTGAATTAAAGGAAGATGTAGGTTTATAAGAATTCCCCCCTTCCCTAATTTAAGAGTGACCATGCATGAGTGAAATGCCTCATGACCAACTCCCAATATTTTCCTAATTTTTTGCTGTTTTCCCGATATTTGACGATTCAATTTCACTATATATATTATATACAATATTAAATATTTTAACTGAGTTTTGATGGCATTAGCTCAGATTTCTCAAGTCAATAGTCTTGATTAATTGGGATTTAAAATCTGAAATTGACCTTTATAAATACAATACATGTAATCAAATTCAAATTTTTATTTCGATCATAGGCTGTACAGCATGGATCAATTATGTTTTTCTGTTAACTCTGTTGTACTGTGCATCATGTATTCTTCCCAATAATGACTATCATGTACTGTAATAATTTATTTTATATTTATAATATTTATCATTTACTTTTGCACTTTAAAGAATCTGAGGTGTCACCTCTTTAAATATTTTTGATGCGTTTATCAATTGATTGACATATTTTGGTCATGCTCCTCACAAGTAATAATTCACAAGTAAACTGTGACACAAGAATATCAGTACATTTTTTTCTGCTTTTTTTTTTTATCCAGCATGCTTGACCAAATATGTTAATTGATAAACAAATCTAATATCTAAAAGGAAAGGGTGACACCTCAGATTCCCCGAAGTGCAAATGTATGTAATTGATAAATATTACTGTGCAGGATATGCCACTATTTCACTATTTCATGGGAAGGGCACAAATTTAACACCTGTAAAAAAAAATAAATAAATAAAAACGTTTTTATTATTATTACTTAGAACGCAGGAGAGTTTGCATGTTCAAGTTCAAGTGAAATTTTATACATTTTTAAATAGGAGAAATTTAAAGATTTCAACATTAGGTGTAAAAATATCATCCCATAAAAATTAAATCCTTAACGAACTCTGATTTAAAAAATTCAAAGGTGTTTTCTGTGGTTAATGAAATGAACTTGTTTTTTAATGGTGATGTCA
Source organism: Siphlonurus alternatus (assembly GCA_949825025.1). Classification (NCBI taxonomy): domain Eukaryota; kingdom Metazoa; phylum Arthropoda; class Insecta; order Ephemeroptera; family Siphlonuridae; genus Siphlonurus; species Siphlonurus alternatus. The sequence goes on along the minus strand of OX463788.1, from coordinate 40,554,723 downwards.
AAATTAGGATGCAATTATTTTTTAGCATAGTAAAGGTCAATATCTCGTTAGGGGTTGTTTTTATCACATTTTAAATTACACTATTAGATTCAACGAGTTTTGAAATCCCTAGAAATAAAATTTGGTGCTGGCCGGACAAAATTTTTCTATCAACATCATATATAGAAATCCTATTATAAGGAAGTAATGCAAATCGTGAATCCACTCCTAAAAAGGCATGAAAAATTAATTTTAAAAAAATTCTAACACATGTCAAAAAAATTTACAACCCTTGGCTTTATGTATGCCAAATTTAAACTTTTGTGTTGAAAGACCTCTTGCTGAAAATTTAGCGTACGATTGGAACACCATTTCTGGCCCTGTCTGCAGTATGAAACAGATTGAATATTGAATCGTATAATAATGAGCAGCCTGCTATAAAAATATATAATAATGATTATTCGACTGCTCACATAATGTTCGTGGTACCAAAGGTGTATGTTCCAGATAATGAACAGTATATAATACATACATTTCTAATTGCATCATTAGTTTTGAAAAATAATATCTTAGAGCATAGTATAGGAGTATTATGGAGTATTATAGTAATTAATTAAGAAACAAATCTCTGTAAAAGAAACTATTGAAAATAAAATTTATTTTTATAATTTTATATGCACTTGAGCCACACCCATGACCCACGTTGATTCTGCATAATAAAATTACATAGTAAATCTCTAAGTGCAATAGTAATTTTATAGAAGGGCAAATTTATTAAGTACCACTATAGCTTTCCACTAATTTAATGAAGGTCTTTTGGTCCATTTTTATCTTATTTGAACGACATATTTTTAGACGGAAGTAAATGAGAGAAGAGAAAAAAAAATTGTTTGAGGAGGGGAACAATTTCCTTCCTGATTTAAACTTTGTTATTTCTCTTTTATTTGTTGAAAATCTTGATCCAATAGCTTTGGGTTATTCCTTCACTTGTATATCTGGTATAAAAGTTGAACATTGACATTGAAATTATTTTGTTAAATGTTAATAAATATAAATAATTAAATTTTGTATAAATTTTATCATAAATAAGATTTTAAAAGTCAATAAGATTTTAAAAATAATAAAGTAATATATAATGCATTTAAATCGAATGTAATGTGTTACAATGTCATGTACTATTGTTGTCGGACGGACTATATGCTCCCCACTCCATAAAATCTCTAAGATTTCCCCTACTCCATACTCGTTATTCAACTTTTTCTACCCGTGATATTTAAACGTTTGCAAGGCTGTGTTTAGCTTGCAGTGTGGATTGTGTTGAGGTGAACTGCACCGGCTAAGAACCTCTCTTGAGGTACCAAAAAGTGCACCAGAATGGAGTCCTCTACTACTACTGCTGCTGATAAATCGACTGCACCATCATCCAAGCAAACCGTCAACAACAATGGTCCTAGCAACAATGATATACCAACAGTGCACGTGCCGGGAAGCACGTTAGATTTTGATGATGTTTTACCTCATCTAGGTGAATTCGGAAAATATCAAAAACTTTTGTTTTTATTACTGGCTCCGTTTATGTTTTTTGTTGCATTCATTTATTTCAGTCAAATTTTTATCACTTTAACTCCTGATCATTGGTGTAAAATACCGGAATTGGAAACACTTTCTCCAGAAAAAAGGTAAAATTTTTATTGCTTATTTATTATAAGTACTATATGATTATAAATTTATCTATTTATGGCATTATGATTTGAGCTGTTCACTCTATTTTGGTTATATTTTATATTTTTTATGGTATTATCATTTTAGTTGTTCATATCAAGTTTTATCGTACTTATTAAAAGCTGCTGTTTATTTTTATTATCCAGTAATCTCATTGATTTTAGACACATTAAATACAATATTTTCAATTTTATATAAACCTAATAATATTTCTAACAGGGGATTTCCAACACCTTAAATCATATAGATATAAGATGACAAGAATACACTGAAACGTTCATTCAAAAAAATGTTAAGAGTGAATGCGTTATTAATTATTAAAATAACACTTGCCTTCATAATAATATAATACATATTCTGTAAAGTAATGCAAAAAATCGGTTTTAAGACTAAAATAAAAAAGAAATTACATGCAGCAGCATACTTTTTTTTTAATAAAAAAATTTGTATGATATGTTATTATACTGGTTATTTAATAATATAAATTATAAATTGCAAATCGAATAGAAAAACTGGTATACATATATATTACTATACACTTTACAATTATTATTTAAGTTAACTATTTTTCTTTTATAATTGTTCGAAATAATCACTGTTTAATTATACATAATTGTAGGAAGGTTTGTTTACGTTTGAATTTCCTTGAGCGAGGAAAAACTTATGGTTCTTGAATGAAGCGAACCTTATCTTTCATAACGACGATATTTATTGTAGCAATTAGCTCGTAAGGTTAATATTTATGAGGGATAAATTGGTAAAGAAATATAATCATCAAATTTTTTTTGTACTTTTGTTAGTTGCAGTGCTAAATAAATAAAATATATTACATTTATCTAATATACAATTCATAAATTAATGTTAAATTGGAGGTGATAATTTTAACTCTACCATGCTGGTTTATAAAAAAAAATACTATTTCAACTTTTTTTTTTTTTTTTTTTTTTTTAGAAAAATGTAATGTTTTTATTATTTATTATAATCTTTACTCCTTTAAAACCATATTAAAATATAATTTACCATCTTGTACGTCCCATTTGCGACTGATGGTGCACTATTATTTTTGCTTTCAGATGCACTGTCACGCTTTTACTTTAGAATAAAATATTTACAATTAAACATCAATAAAATTATAATTATCTTGATTATTCTTTATTATACTGTTACTAACAATATATCACGTCAGATGGGTACACAATTTTTGCAAAATTTTTAAAACCATTCTCAGTATTTCTCCCCCATTGTTTGCCATGTCGATAATAATCTTGAGTTATGGAATATTCCGTCCGATTGTCGTGATTTAAGCATGGCACGTCGTGGCGATAGTGATCATTTTAAAGAACACGACAAATTCAAGGACCAATTGTGATTTACTTTACAGATTAGAAAGAGAGTAAAAGACTTTATCTAGTTGCGTATTTAGTAACTGAGACAGGGGCGTATACAAGGGGGAGGGGGTAACCCCAGGGGGCTGAACCTTAGTAAATCTAAAGTGAAAAAATATCAAAAAATGATACTCGTCAGATACAATTTAGATACAATTTTGAGATTTTTTTTTTTATAATTTATCTCCGAAATAAGTCTTTAATTTATTTAAAATGCATTCACTATTATGATTATTTGAGTATACTATAATGTTATATAATCAAAATATTGCACAGCACATATTATCTGATCTGAATAATTTACATCAGCAATTCAGTTTTTATTTTTAATAACAATTTTCTGAATTTTCTATGAACCATTATATTTGTTTTATTCCGCTATTGTGTATACATATTTTAAAATCTTTCATTGCATGCATAGGTAATGCTTTAAATGCTTGGTATAATAATTTGTATGAACTATAAAAATAAATAAACAAATACAAACACAAATATATAAAATAAGAGAAGCTAGCATAAAAAGATGTTTGACAAAAAACCTTAAGGACTTGAACTGGAATTATTGAATAAATTTTAAGTAAACGACAAAGTGCATGATGATGCTGAATAAAATATTAAGTTTTTTTATGAGATTATTTATTTTTTACAATAGTATTTTTTCATAATTTTACCCTAAAAAAGGGGCATGTCCTTAAAGCAAATTGCGCCTGCGGTGGGCTATCCCCCCAGTGGAGTGTTCTCGATCTTCATCCTGCCCCCCCCCCCCCGAGCAAATCCTGGATACGCCTCATTACGCCACTGTAACGAAAGACCCTAAAAAGCATTAAAAATAATGGGTGCGATTCACAAAGTAGTTAGCCAGGTTTCTAACCACGTTTAGCTTAACCACGTTTAACTAGGTGGTTTTTAACACGTAAAACAGGTATAGTTAATCGTGGTTAAGCTAAACGTGGTTAGAAACCTGGCTAACTGCTTCGTGAATCGCACTCAATATTTATAAATATAACTAAACAAAAAGACAATAGCTCCATTATCACTTACACGTCTTTGTTTTGTACACGCATCTAGCCATGCACATTAATAACTTATAACAATCAACTATATTAATTAGCTAATTACATGCAGACGATGCAGTAATGCATGGTAAGAAATGTCATATTTCAGTAATTGTTTTGTTTGAATGTCATTGGATAAACAAAATACGTAAATTACGAATGTATATCACGTTAAAATGGTCCCTGATTGTATGATATATTATAATTATTATATTGAAACAAAATCTTTGCAACTGATTTTGTGATTTTGCACGTTCGTTATTGAAATTGTTACACTGCAGCATGCGACTGTGTTTCAAGTTAAAAAAAAAATATATGCACAGTATTTAACTTCAAGATCGCAAATCAAATTTAATAATCTTTAAATTAGTTAAGAAGCACCAGCATTTCGTGTAAAGATGGCGATAATTTCATATTTCTCAAAATTTTCTCTTTTTTAAAATCTAAAATGTAATAAAGAAAGAACAATCAAGAGATAAATTAATATATAAATAATGCATCATTTTGCTACATGAATTAAGCAACCCTTGAGGAAGAATGACGATTTGCGTGAGAGTTGAAATATTTTTGTACATCACAGTGCATCTTGAAATGTAACTGATGAATAGATTACCATGCAGATATATGTTTGAACAATAAATACTGCATGAGGGGAAAAGGCGAGCAGCATACCATAAAGAAATCACCAAGCTAAATTAGTAAGCAGTATAACATTTAACAGCTCAGTTCGTTGGTAATAATAATTTACAAAACATAAACTACTACATTATTACACACTCGTACACCTATATTTGGCAATCTTTAACTATGTTGCATGTTTTACATCGGTAAATTCCCAACTTCAATCCAACTAAATTGTAACATCATTTCACGCAATTGTGGAGCAAATTCACAATTTATATTACTTCTATTTTTAGGAACAGCAACATTGCAACCCACTGTAGGAAAAGACTACAGTATTTATAAACATATAACTTCACGATCTATTTTTAAACATATTATAGAGGGAGAAAAAGTTTTCAGATAAACTTTCTCGCATTTTTAAAATATTTACAGGTTGAGCTTTTTTTTTTTTTTTTTTTCTTTCTTTTTTTTTTTTTTTTTTTAATAATTTCTGTCGTTTTCAAGTTTCTGAATTGCAAAATATACAATTTACCACTAGATTTGTATACTTACTTTCCAAAGAATGTAAAAATAGCATGCGTTGATTTTTTGGGAAAAAAAGTCTATACTGAATATACATCATAATATAATAATTACAGGAGAAAAGCGTGGGGAATTGAAATATTGAATTATATCTACATTTATTAAATATAGCTATATAGGCGTCATAAAAGGAGAACCTGGTATTTTAGACTCAGTCAATAAGGGGTAAAGCACGAAGCTGTATGGTTTAATGTATAAATTTATTTCTCTTTCTTACCTTTCACTTTCCAATAATCCGCATACATCTACATAAGACATTGTATTAGGTAACTTTGTAATAAAAAGCATCTCGCAGTCAGTTATATATAGTACTTAAATGAAATTCAACTCTTACATTAAATATTATGAATTAAAAACATAAAAAGTTTCACACTCTAATACTTTGTTTATCCTTCAATATTTTTATGACATGCTTCAAAACCTGGGTTAGTTAAATATATCTTGTTATATATACAGACATTAATAAAGTGATTATCAATTACTCTCAATGATTATATGACTTTTTCTACTCATACATTATATATATATAGGATTGACTAGAGTATTAAAATTACACTTTCGATAAAACGGATCTTCGGTCAGCTAAGTATCAGTGTCAGGGGCCCGGCCAATCATGTGTAACGAATGGAAGTAACCTTCAGTAGTTAATACAGAATTGTAAGGAATTACGCTCCAGGCTGTGTAATAGATCGCAAAAGTTAAACCAATTTATTAAATTGCAACTTTGTAAATTCATCTGTTAGAGTAAAATTTAAGAAAAAAAATATATATTTTATAATATTTTATATTTAATTTAGATATAAATTAATATATTTAATTTTTATGGACTTGCATCATAAATAAATCATTGAGGGATACTTTTTATTGGGGGGGTGGGAGGGGTGAAAAGTTTATGTAATATATATATATATATATATATTATTAACATTTGATTTTTTTCTTGTATATAATGATATTCTAGTTTATTGTTTCATATTTATTTTGACGACGTAGCTATTACTGATTGACGATTGGTGGTTGTTCACTTTGTGTATGGGCATTTGCTCTTTCAGACACCAATTGGGCTATTTTTTTCACTCCCAAGCATGTAATCTTTAACCCAATAAACAATTATTATTTGAAAATGAGAATAATCCATTTTTATTTTGTATTATTTTTTTTCTTGTAAATAAAATAAGAAAACACACATGCTGTTCTCGATCATTACTTTTCACCACATTTGAAAACAATAATAAACATATAGTATTTCGTAAAATACCCATGCATGCATTGTTAATTATTATTAATCAATTTGTTTTTAAACTTTTAACTCAAGTATTGCGAGATGTGTCTAACAAAGAATAATTTTTGCAAGCTTATATTTAAAGGATGATATAAAATTACATAATTTTCTCACAGCGTCACTAATAGTTTGGTCGCATGACTTGTCATGTTATTATACATTTTGTGACATGATTCTAAAAGCTCATGCACCCAACGTTGAATTGTATCATAATTTAATCATTCAGTATAGAATAAAAGATACCTTCACGGTATAAAGCCTTCACGCTCGCTCGGCTGCATGGGTGACGCGTGTACTATGCTGGCATGCAGCTGAGAGCCGCCCGCCCGCCCGCCTCCATGGCATGCACCTCAGACACGCCGCAATGTCTTGCGATTTCTTACAAAACTGTAACATTAAGTCTATTATTATATTTTATATAGCTGGTGTCTTGCTGCAAAATATTTCTACATTTTTGTTACAATCGTGACACGTCCTTGAGATTTAATAACAAAATTAACAATATATCTCCTTTTTAAACCTTGGATATAAAAGTAAATTTAAATTTTACGTAAAAAAGGTAAATTGTATACAAATTTTAGCAATAATAATTTTTAACTATGTAAAATAAAAAGTTTAGTTTTTATTTAAGTATAATTTGTCTAGCCTTGAAGTATTAAAGTGAATATTATAATTATTTTTAATCCTTTTCACTGTTATAATTAAAAATATTAATGTACTGTGATAAAAATTAAAATATCTTAAGATAGCACTATAAACATAATTATGCTATTATTTTTATTATAATTATTATGTCAACTAATTCGATCTAATTATGTATTATATTATAGTGATAACTTCAAAATTAAAACAGATCGAGATTCAATAAACCAAGTAGCTATGAGATTTATTGTTAATCATCAAAATGTGTAAACATATGGAATTATTAAAAATGTATGATAACTATGATAAGAATTAATACAGGGTGTCCCAAAGATCTTTAGATTTTTCAAACTCTAATAGCAACCGTTTAGTGTTTTTTAATGTTCACTTTATATACATTAAATTGAAGCTCTGAATTTAACATTTTCAAACATGTGAACAGAAAAAAAATTTGAAAGGTGATTTTTTTCTTTTTATCCGTTAGAAGGTAAAATGGGAGCTTTTTGCACTTTTTCGTGCATCGTTTTTTGGACGACGTGTTCCCATGCATATGGATCGACGTGGTGCCCCACAACATGGGTCCCTAGGTTCCCTGACGTCACTCCCTCAGAATTCTTCCTACGGGACTATGTGAAAGACAACTTATTCAAAGATCCAGTGTGAGACTCGTGTTGGAGCTAAAGCAAGGCATCACCACCACTATCCAGTCCACCATGCCTGTCATGCTGCGTAATGTGTGGCGTGAGTTCGAGGAGGGACTGGATGTTTGCTGAGCCACCAACAGAGCCCATTTAGAGAGGCCTTGTTGCATTTGCATTGAAAAAAAAAATCAACAAGCATAAGGATTGATGCAATCAATTTTTAGGTGCAGGTGCACTCGTGATTCAGGAAAAAAATGCCCATTTTGCTTTCTAACTGTTAAAAAAGAAAAATCACGTTTAAAACAAAAAAAAACTGTTCACATATTTGAAAATGTTAAATTCAGAGCTTTTATTTTATGTATATAAAGTGAACATTAAAAAATATTAAAAGGTTGCTATTTGGGTTTGAAAAATCTAAAGATCTTTGTTTGGGACACCCTGCAGTATATGCACAGTTATAGTTACATCAACTTTGTAATGAATGATATTTATAAAGGAGAACTAACAATGGACTTACAAAATAATTTTTAGTCATTTTTAGCCTAGAAATTTTTAATACCATATTTAGAAAATAACTCGATTTAGTATTCTTTATTACTAATTGTTAAGTAACTAAGTATCAGTATCTTTTGAAATATATCCGTTTCAAATACAAAAACTCCCCTCTTCGAAGTATAATCATGTGCAGCAAAAGAAATAATGTCACTCTCGTTTTAATTAGTAACATTAAACACGAGGAATGCAACGAATGAAATCGCTGCGTATTAATGTAGAACATATTAGCTCTCTATTAATTAATTTACATTGTTGTTGCTTTCTGCTTGCTGGTATGTGCACTGACGACATCTACACAGATGATTGCACTCTTTTCATGTTATCATTCTGTGTTTGTACCATTTTGTACGTATGAGTTAACGTCGTACGAATGTAACATATTTAATCATGTTACAAAATTATTATTATTCATCAATTTTATCATAAACGATAGTAATGAATTTAAAGCTTTTTTTCATTTTTGTTCAAATTCACAAGCGCTCAAACTCTAGTATATACACATATTAATAAATTTATAACAATATATAGTAAAATTATTGTCTGATATTATAGATATTAATGCACTTTGTAATATGCACAGATTTGCAATGACATTGAATTTCGTAAAAAATCCCGTAGACCTTTTTATAAATAACCGAAAAATAAGACAACTTATAATATTATCGATAACTGCATGGTCTGCATGAAACTTATGTAAACTGTGTAATGTTATAGTACCAGCATAATGATGAAAATAATTAAATGATAACTAGGTTACGACAAATTTATTGTAACTATATATAATATTTTTATGGCTTCAAATTTCATCATACAAGATTGTTGATTACGATAATCAAACTCGGCAGTGCAGCTACAAAAGTGCAGGTGTCGAGAGTGTGGGTTGTGACTGTCTTGTCAGCCGAGCCATCAAGAGGTAATTAACACTTGGATTAATTAAAAACACAAGATCAAGTGTACACGCCGTTAAAATATAAATCATTATTAATTCTTATACAATTATGCAATTATAATAATAATTTTCTATGCATTAGAATTTTTGTAAGTAAAAGTTGACCAATTTCCAAAAATTAAGAATAGACAATAATGGTTGCATTTTTTTATTTCATAATTAAAAAATATACATAAAATTATGCTTTTCTGAATTTTTTTCAGATTTTTTGGAGTGCGGGAACTAATTTTTAAAAAATATTTAAAATATCTGAATTAGGGTGGTACATCTGATGGGACAACCGTGACGTCATCAATAGCCAATCACAGCAACCGTGATGTCATCAATAGCCAATCACAGCACGACAAATGACGTCATGGTTGTCCCATCAGGTGTACCACCCTAATTCAGATATTTTAAATATTTTTTTTAAAATTGGTTCCCGCACTCCAAAAAATCTGAAAAAATTCAGAAAAGCATAATTTTAGGTATATTTTCTAATTATGAAATAAAAAAATGCAACCATTATTGTCTATTATCCAATTCAAATTAATTGAAGTTCATAATTACTTATATCAATTGTCAGTTTAAAATCAATGAAAAATAATCAAAATAATTTTGTTACCTTTTTCGCATGCAATTTGCCCCTTTTCATTTCATTTGTTCAAAGTATTAAATCCCTGCTTAATTAAATAATAATATATAGAATAAAAGTATTTTTTTAAATAATTAACATTAATAACATTATGCAGCATTTATTAAATTTCAAAATATCTAATAATAAATCAAAAATGATAGTGACTATTCATTTACGGATGCATTTAAAAATTATATATACTTAACGTTCTCCATCACCATAACTGTGTCCTTTTGTAGATTTACACTTTCCCTTTTTAAGATAATGCAGCTTAATGAAATTTATTAATATAATGCTCATATGAAGATTATATTAATAATCAAACAAAAAATAATTGTTTCAAGGTATTGATACATTATGTAGTTATAAGGAATTTCAAGCCGTTAAAAGTAAAATTTAAGTAAGTCATGCAAGGACAAAATAATTTAAAAACACGTAAATAGCTCATTCGAAACAAAAAGTGAACAAATTAATAATTATTAAATTATTACTAGAAACACTAGTTAGTTTTTTAATGCTCATAAATTTAATATAAAGAAACACAAAACATGTATGTCATAATAGTGTTTGATATGCATATAATATTTTTTTTTTTTTTGTCAATTTTTTTTTTTTTTTTTTTTTTTTTTTGCTCAAGAAAAACACGATAAATACATTTGCGAAACAAAATATTCGGAAATGCAAATGAGTTGACGTATTAAACTTAATTCTATGTATAAACTTACTCAATCACAGCTCTTTAATTAGTTTTATAATATATTATATAAAATCTGCGTGTAACATTTGTTTACGTAATGTCACAAAGATTTATGAGAGAATATTTTCTTGATCTGTAAGGTGATCAAGAATGTGACTGATGCCGGACCTTCAAATTATTATATATAATTCTGTAAAAGAAGCATTTTAATTAGAATTTTGTTTTGCAAACCAATGATGAAGTCCATGACATAAATTATGTTTATTTTATAAATTATGCAGTATAACTTATTACAGGTTTATGTGAAGTACATACAATTTTAGACAAATAAACGAATGAGACAGTGCGAATCTCTTTAATTTGTATGGTATTTTAAATACATATACAGCATGGTAATACGAGACACGAGATCAATAGTTTTTTCAAATCATATGACTGATGGTATATATTTGCTACAAAGATCACCTGTAAGGTGATGGGGTATATTCGTACGAACTACAGCCTACAGCTCTTACTGAAAATTTTAACTATAACGTGGTATTATCAAAGACAAAAGTTTGGTCTTTTGTGGGTATTATATCTGGTAGTCTCACTATATATGCAAGTTAAAATAAAATGTATATATTATATATATATATATATATATTATATATATATATATATATATATATATATATATATATATATATATACATATATATATAAATTTTGCAAAACCGATGTATTTATAATAAATTTTAAAGAAAATGCATTTCAATTTCAATTTCAATTTTTGTTGATCCAGTAATGCATGGACGGCTAACATAGCGGGGCGCAATGCTTGTTTAGCGGTTCGAGTAAAACAGATTGTTGTTTAAACAGGTGGAACGATCAAACGACCTAACTTTATAAAAAAAATACAAGAAACGTTCGGAGTAAATAAAGTCAGATTATACAACGATTTTTTTGTTGTTGTTTTTTTTTTTAATTAAATCTTGGCTTTAATTTTTTTTATATTAAAAAAAAATTAAAAGTTTTTGTGTTTATGAACTATATTTCAAAATATTTTAATAGTTTAACGTGTTAAACTCTCGTATTTAAGTATCTTTTACAATCTTGCTGACCTTGTAATTTAGAATTTAATAGGAAGTATTATTATAATACAACAGTCTAGAACACTATGATAATGATGAGAATTATCTTAATATATTTTTGTACCTTTTACTTCCGAGTTTTACAATAACCATACAATCTGTGAACTATTAAAGAAAGCAGCTGTGTCTGCTTTGGAGTATCTTCATAATTATATGATGTAATCAAATAATGATGCAGTTTATTATTTAAATTTAGGATAAAAGATAGAAAACATGCAATAGTACGAGTAATATAAAAGTATAAAAGAACTAAAATGCAACGAGTTAAGATTTTTTTTTTTTTTTTTTTTTTTTTTTTTTTTTTTTTTTTTTACTTTTAATAGTATAGTCATTTCTTCAAAGTGCTAAATGTTCTTATAATGATGCAATGATATATAAGAAAATTTCTTTAAAAAATATACTGTAATTTGCCAAGATCAAGGTAAGTTGCAGGCTTGTTTTTTGCTGACTACAATTGTGTCAAATCTTGATTCCTCTCGTCTGTAGAATCTTATATTTTTTTTTCTCAACCACAACAAAACAATATATTATATGTGCCATGTAATTATAATGCACCGAACTCGAGCTTGTGAAACGGAAGTATATTGTAGGCTACTTGGCGCATGTTAGCATACAATATATAATTGATTTTTTTTTTCACACTTAAAGCATGGTTTGATTTCCAAGGTTCTAGGAAATTGATGAAAAATATCAGAAAAAACGTTTTTACTACTTCGTCCTTCAAGGTCAGGACTGTGGGACGTGAGATTTGAGGATTAGAGTAAAGTGCAATTGTTGTTTGTAAACAAAAAACAACAACACACGTTCAATGAAGGAAAAAAAAAAAGGCTGAAGTGCACTTCCTTTTCCTTTACTTCAAAATCAATACTTCATAATACATCAAAAGGGAGGTATACAGATTTCCGTGTTCGTAATATACTTTCAGTGTTTTTGCTATATTTTTTCAAATACATAGTTATTACCATGAAGAAGAAAAAAAAGACCACATCCCGTTTTTTTTCTTCCTAGTTTGCTTAAACGAGGAAGGTAGACAGGTTAATTGCACCTACGTGGTACAGTTCACGTAGGTGCAGTCAGTATAATAAAAAGACGTTATTATATATTTTTAATTAATTATGATGTCAATTCTGGATTCGCAAATAAAGTAAAGAAATATAAAAAAAAATGTAAGCATAAAACAACAAGGATTTAACATAGCGGCATTGCTAGAAATTTCTCCATGCGCATGGGGGGGGGGGGGCGGGGGGAGACCCTGATGGACCCTGACACCCTATATACTACGTATAGTCCACATATTACATTATATAAATGTATTTTCCCTTAGGGTCCTTCAAATGGGGGTTGTAGCCCCAGGTAAATGATTTCTTTTTTCTATTACATGCACATTATTGGAAAACTATAATAATTCCAGAGAAGTGAATTAACCCCTCAGCTAACCTCTGGTTATGTATTTGTGTGCAGGCAGGCGCTCGGCATCCCACGCAGCAATGCTACAAGTACGGGTTTTGAGCAATGTCGTATGTACGTGGTCAACTGGACTCAGCTGGGAGACCTACAAAACGTTGAGGTGGACCCTTCGTGGGAGATCGCGCCCTGCCGCAGTGGCTGGGAGTTTAACCATTCCGAAATCCCCTACACTACCATTTCCAGCGAGGTAAGCACCCAGGAGGAACTTTAATATTTAATTTATATACCTTACGGTGGATTCACGAGTTCCTGTGTTTCTGAAATGTACGAACAGTATTTAGAGACTTAGAAGCAATAAGTAGTGTAGTTAGGTATTCTTATGTGCATATGTTATACAACGTTTTGAACTTAAGGAGAGTGGACTTTTTATACGATCTTACTATGTATGCAGGGTGTTTCATAAGTGCCTGTACACGTTTGATTTACACCTGTAAAAGCAATATTGATGGTAGCAACCCCAAAATTTAGCATGGAGTAGCTGAAGAACCAAATTTAATTGAAGGGTGTCTTCTGAAAATTTTTAGAACTATTATATCCTTGTCACGATGCTATAGGGTGTGGAACTTAAAATTAACATAAGGAAACCCATGTTAAAATCAAATTTGAAAATTTTATTAAAATGAAATTATCCCTAACCCAGTTTTTAAATTTTAATTGAAGTTTCAATTACTTATTTGAAAGGTGTAAATTAAAAATAATTCAAATTTTGGGGATGTTCACCAAAATTGCCCCTATAGGTCACAGTCACGCGTACAGGGACATATGGAACACTTAGTATTACATATATATATATATATATATATATATATATATATATATATATATATATATATATATATATATTGCACTCAGTCTCGTTCATGCCTAGATTGTCTTAATATTTGCACTGCAATCTGTAAATATACATTTTTCTTTTGTCTACGATGAAAGCTGTGAAAAAATATTTAACGCGCGAGAAAAACTAAAAAAATAAAAAAACACAAAGCCAAACTTATTTAAATTTTAATATAATGGAAACATGCACGTTATGATAAATATCAAGTTAATTTATTTTCTTCCTTGCATACATTTAATACATTGTCATAGAACTGTTGAAAAGCTATATCTTCAACTAGATTAGTATATAGGTTGTCCCCAAGGAGCATAATATAATTATGCTGTACGGTACTTTTAGGTCAGTGATATTAACTTTTCCTTGCACGAGCCGATAGAGGTCAATGCTTCAGTTAACGATAGGAGACAAGAGTTTAGTGTTTCCCCTAGCTACCGAATGACGTCACTATACTTTCCAGGGAGTAGAAGTATAATAAATAAAAATAAAAAATGTATTATGTATAAAGAAGGTACACATGTGTACATGTGTGACGCTTATAGTACAGTACATACTGGTTTGGGCACTCCCATATTTTTTTTTATTTGTGAAATAAATGTGCGTTTTTTATGACTAAATTTTGTCTCGAATAAAATAAAGTAGCATTTTGCTTCATTAACTTTATTTTATGATTTTATTTCTTTAAACTGCATCACTCAATTGAGTTAGCACCTAATAATATTTTAATTATTATTTGTCTATTTATAACTTTTTTTTAAATGGTAAAATGTTTAAAACTGACCTTCCTCAAAACTTTCAGTCTTGCGAGCTCATACTGTAGATATACGTGCATGTAATACAAGACATCTATAAATGGCTTTCGTATTATAAACGTATGCGTGTCATGTAAAGTGTGAAGAGGTTCGCTAGATGGTGTTCTCGGTGTTCAGATGGAATGGGTTTGCGACAACGACTCGCTGCCCACGTTGGCGCAGGCCATCTTCTTCTTGGGTGCCATCATGGGAGGCCTGCTATTTGGGTGGATCGCGGACCGCTACGGCCGCATCCCAGCCCTCGTGGGTACCAACATGGTGGGCTTCGCTGCAGGCATGGCCACGCCACTTGTCACCACCTTCTGGGAGTTCGCGCTATGCCGCTTCATCGTCGGTTTTGCCTTCGATAACTGCTTCACCATGATGTACATTCTCGGTGAGTACAGTTGAAACCTTGGAAACTTTCTTCCTTCTTAGTTCTCACCATGGTGAGCCACAAATGCCGTTCCTATCAACAGATTTAACTTCGTTATATTTTTCATACTTATGTATGTATACATATGGATAAATAAATAAGTAAAAAGTAAAACAATTAAACAGAAGATGCCACACTTACTGGACAAAACTGTTATTAGTCAAATTGGTATTTTGTTACTGATTGTACAAAACTGCATATATATATATATATATATATATATATATATATATACCTCGGGACAGTCCTCTCTGCCTGATTGGATTAGCACTGTAGATAATTTGTAGCTATCCCTTAATTAAAGCTAACCCTAATACGGAAAGCATTTAGTTGCAATAGTTCTGAAAATTCTATGTTTTAAGTCACGGAAAATACACAGGAAAATATTTTTTTCCAAGATATAATATAAAATACCCCATTACAAACGGAAAAATTTTCCGTTGTTAATTTGAAATCACCTTATGACGTATATTATTTCAGCAGAACATGAAAATAAAAACAAAACAATCATAATTTCACCCTGAAAGTAATAAGTAATAATTGCTTTTACGTAAAAAAAAAAAAAAAAAAAAAAAAAAAAATGAGAAAGAAATCGATTTATAATTCATAATTAATGGACTGACATCATCAATTCCAATACATTTTTTTTTATGGAATAATGTATTACATAAAAAATGATACTATTATGAGCTATTCAAACAGCTGGGGGGCAGTAGGATGGGGAAATGAACCTGAGCAAGGCTGCGCCGCCACGTTCATGGTCACTGCCAAGCTGTGGCCAGCAGCAACGACGGAGGAGGGCGGGCGGGCGGCTACGTGTTAACGACTACCAGGGTTAGGTGCATACACGTGGTGACTGTTACCTTACGAGGACATGCGAAAGGAGGAAATTGAATGAACATCTTAAGAAATAATTGCAATAAAATCTACTTACTAAGCCAATTTTTTAATATAATATATCCCTTTTCATCGTTACTCTTATTTTCTTCCTTCTATCTAGATCACCTTGAGTATGGTCAGCGTAGGAGTTTCATACCATAAATTTTTTTTTTTTCAATTGCCATAAAAATTGTAATAATCATAACGTAAGTTGATTACAATATATAATATATAATTAGTATAAAATTTATTGTATAGTTTTAAATCATAAATATTAATGAAGATTTTTTTCTCCTTTCGTAATTACAAAGTCATGTCAATAAAATGAAAGTTCATGTTGTTAATAATCATCCGTTCCCTACCTTATCCCTATCAACCTATTACCCCGCCGCGAGCTTTAAGCTCGGGTGTATCCTTGTAAATAATAATAATAAATAAATAATCGGACGTGGTAAAATTTATAAAACGCATTTGAAATAAAGTAGAATGATGAAACATAACTTTACTATAATTTGTATTTATAGAGCTTATATTGTTACACAATTGAAAGATTATTATTTAATCTTGAGATTTAGTATTCATTTTAATAATCACGCTCTCAGCTTTTCAAACTTTTTGCTGAGTTATAATTATAATTACGATGATGTTCACAAATTTTATTTCTTAATAATTTCTCTCATATGTAATAGGCAAACAATTTTATGTACGAAATTTGAAAGTGAAATGTGCAAGAATATTAATTATACTGCACTTGTGGTAGTATTTTCAAAGTGCATATCACTATTTGTAACTCAAAGTATGATTTAATATTTTTCATATAATGATCCTGACATAGATATTTCAATTAATATAAAGCAGATATAATGAAATTTAAAAATATCATAAGCTGAAATCTATGATAAGCTCTTTTTGAATAGCCCTAGTATTTAAGAATACAATCATTAAAGAATCTTTATCAATAACTTTTAGATTGTGATATTTCCCACACCTGTATATGAATTATATTGTGTTAGACTGTTAAGTATTTTCTGCATGTTGTGACCTGATTTGATTCCTGCTGCAGTTTTGGAGTACGTGGGGCCAAGCTGGCGAACATTCGTGGCAAATATGTCCATCGCCATCTACTTCACGATGGCTACCGTGCTGATGCCTTGGTTGGCGTACTTCATCAACAACTGGCGCTTATTCTGCGTCGCTACCTCGGCACCACTACTGCTGGCTGTTCTCACCCCCTGGATAGTACCTGAGAGCGCCAGGTAAGAATTAAAACGCAGTACTCGCCAGAATAAACTTCTCAAATACACAACATACTTTCATTCTGTTCTTATTCTTTTTTTAATGCGTTCAATGCAATATTTTTAATATTTCATAACTCATAATCATTTAATATTAAAAAAAAAAAAAAAAAAAAAAACAAGAACCACAATTCTTGATGGATACAATAAATATCATAATATTGTGATATGTATGTGGTATAAAACAAAAATATTACAAATGTTTATTTTACCATTTTCGTTCGTACTAAATTTCTTTTAAACAGTTACATATAATATTACTTAATTACTGACGGTTTGAACGTTAATAACTCAAAATTTTCATGCTCATATTTTGTACTATAAATACTTTATTTTTGCATTGATTGTTAATAGTTATGATGCATCAGGCGCAGATCCAAGGGGGGGGGGAGGGCGATCGCCCCCATCGCCCCCCCCCCCAATCCCCCAAAGGTCCCAAAATACATTGAAGGTGTTTACCACCCCCCACCCGTCGCCCCCCCTCCCACTCCAAATTTTAACATTGCGGGATAGGGCACCCCCTCCCCCTCCCCAAAGCCGCGAGCTGGATCCGCCCCTGTGATGCATACTATACTGCATAGAGGGCATAGAAAAAAAATAACATTCTATATTTATATTCTTTCAACATTTATAGTTTTAAAGTTTTAACATCACATTGACTTAACAAAATTATAAAGATAAAATATTATAAAATAAACTGGTATATACAGAACACTGCATAATATCCAATCTTTCCTTAATGAATTTGGGAAAACCCCATGCAATACACTTTCTAAATGAGTGGTGTAAAACTAATACTCAAATGTTAAAACAATTTACTTATTTCCTAGCACTTTCACCTTTAAATAAATGAATATAATTAATTAATATAAATAACTTGCAACCCAGCAAAAAATAAAGAAATATAATATATATTAAAAATTAATAAATAATGTAATTTTCTATATAATTAATCTAACGTGCTTGTTTCTTCATTACAGGTGGCTCGTTTCTCAAGGCAAGGTTGACAAAGCCATTGAGATCATGAAGAAATTTGAACGCATTAATGGCAAGAAAGTGGATCCTCAAATTTACATCGATTTCAGTGTAGGTTCAGAATTAAGGGAATTTTACTGTTTAATTATGCTCTAATTTAAATTGACTGCAAGAAAATTTAAACTTACTGTATTTATAAAATACATAGATTAAGTATCCTTATATTAATCTGACGTATTGAGGTGCAAATGAAAATTTTCCCTGGGGGCATGAAGTGTGCATATGACGTTTCTTTTCATTTAGCATTCAGCTGTGTTATTTATCATGCACTCATATAAAATAAATTGCAAATATCATGTATAAGAAGTTATATTTCCATATCATCTGTGTACAGACATTTTTTGGTCTCGGTACAACACAACAGCATAGAAATAGAATATTTATATTTCTGTAGATAGATATTTATTCAACTGGATCCCAATTATTACATAATTATTGAATTATAATAATTAATATTTTTTTCTGTGTAAATACGATCTTCAGAATTTTGTTATTCTTTTGATGAATTTTGACGTGATGGATAAATAATATTATAGGGGTGTATCCCTGTAAAAAGAAAGTTTGATCAGCAAAAACATTTATAAATAATGTAAAGTTAATTAATGAATAAAACGCTCTCATGAATGCAGAAAAACTTCTGGCTATAATTGGAAATCGATATTTCACTTATAGGATTTTTGCTAGTGTGCATCAAAACTAGTAAAATTTTATTCGTCACATGCTTGTGATAATTGTGATATTAACATATTAAATTAGCAATTGACACTAAACTTGGTTTGTGGATTTGCAGGACAGCTGCCGGCAACTCCAAAAGGAAGAGGAGGAGGACCGCGTGTACTCGGTGCTGGACCTGTTCAAGACCCCACGCATGCGCAGAATCACCGTCCTGCTCATCTTCATCTGGTATATATTTTTTATTCAGAGTAAATAAATATGTAGAAGTGACGTTATCGTTAACGACGTACACATAATCGTACATGTAAATAAATTATCATTTGTGGGAATGATGCATGTGAGCTTCCTGTTTCATAATTGAATGAAAAAAACAAAACAAAAACAAAATTTTGTTTATTAATTAAGATCGCAAAAATTTTTATTGTGTATATATGAATAGTTACTAAATAAAATACTACCAAATACTAAATAATTATTAATTATAATTAAAGCAGGTAATCTAAAACCTAACCATATTATTTTAGGCAAAACAGGAAAAAAATGCCAATACAACAATATCAGTTGATGGTTAGAAATGTTAGAATTATATCGAATACAAATTCTTAAAAAGCATTTTTTTGCTGTTTCTTAATTGATGTCACCATAACGTTTTCTTAATCTATATTACATAGAACATCAAATTTTTCTACGATATTTCCTCAATTTCAATTTATTATAAAGCCTCAGATCTACCTTAACATAATAATTATTATATGACATGATATATCGATGTATACTGACTACACTATAAAAAACAACAGTCTCTTTTCATTCGGTTTATTTTTAAATTTCTTAATTTCGAATTCATTAAAACTGGGATAATTACGAAACTTCCTTCTTGATTGATCTCGTTAGAAACCACTTCCTATTATAGTTAGCAAGTAACTCTCCATTAATTGTTTATTTTAATGAATAAGATTAAGTACAATTAAGTTTACATCGAAACCACAATTAAGCAAAATTAAATAATATGTTTTTTTAATAATAGTTCCAATTAATAAAGTGAATAAAGAAAGAAAAGCATTACTAATTTCAACAATAAATTTTAATATCAGATACAGTATTACATTGAAAACAACGTTTTTAATTTTAAAAAAAAATCTTGTGTCTATAATGTAGCAGGTAGAAATCCATTTTTTTTTTTATAAATATCCCCCCCCTTCCCTGTCCTTTTATGAATAACCTTTTGTGATACATTGATATATAATGCTTATCGTATTATTAATAATTATTATTGTTCTTTCAAAATATATCTTAGATACCTGCACGTATAGTTTTTTCAATTTCTAATTATTGTTGTGCAGTTCATGACGTGTTTGGCGGTTTTCAGGATGATCACATCACTGGTGTACGATGGACACGTGCGTAGTGTGGGTGCTCTTGGTCTGAACGTGTTTGTCACGTTCACGGTGGCTTGCTCCACCGAGTTCCCTGCAGACACGATGTTGATCTTGGTCCTGGACCGCTGGGGACGCCGTTGGTTGGCGTGCGGCACCCTCGCTCTCAGTGGCCTCTTCAGCCTGCTCTCCACCACCGTTCCTACAGGTGAGTGCTGTGCTGTCACTGCATATGTCAGCTGACGTCACTTGCAAGATACTTTATTGACATTATACGAGTTATTTTTAACCTTGTTTATCGATATAAAATTTTACTCTAACCTGTTTTGATTTTTTTTTCAATGGAGTTTTATTTTATTAATTACACTCAATTGCATTGATGAGGTTTAACTTTAAGCCAGGCCTAACTTTGTTGATTTTGATTATTGCAACAATCAAAATCAACAAAGCTAAGCTTGGATTAAAGTTAGACCTCCTGGAGTTGGGAGTTAGTGTTTACGTTATGCTTATATGTTTGTAGAACGCTTTAAAAAAAAAAAAAAAAAAAGGTGACAGTGACTTTTAATGTAACATTTTTACTGTCATGGCTTCACATTGTTAAGTATTTTAATAACTCAGCATTTCAATTACATAATATATTATATTCATTGAGCAGTATTGATTATTAAGCTATGTATATTATTTATGCATAATTATTTATTGTTATAATTTGTTGTACAGTATAACAAATCTTAGTTTACGTGTGGATTCGATTACGCGCGACGGCCATCTTGGA
Source organism: Siphlonurus alternatus (assembly GCA_949825025.1). NCBI lineage: Eukaryota > Metazoa > Arthropoda > Insecta > Ephemeroptera > Siphlonuridae > Siphlonurus > Siphlonurus alternatus. The sequence goes on along the minus strand of OX463788.1, from coordinate 40,533,300 downwards.
AGTCATAACATGGCTAAGATAGGGGGCGCCAGTCGGTCTAGACGTATAGTCTAGCCATGTCAGGCGTAAACTTAGACTTGTTTTACTGTAAATATATGCATTATCAGTGAACGCATGCATCACTAATAGAATTTGCTGTGACTGCAGGTGCTGCTTCAGCCACGTTAGCCATCATGGGTCGCTTTAGCGTGAACATCGCCTACAACATCGGTCTGCAGTATGCAGCTGAGCTGCTGCCCACTGTTGTTCGCGCGCAGGGTGTAGCATTCATCCACATCATGGGTTATGTGGCCAGCATCGTATCTCCCTTCGTTGTGTACCTTGTAAGTAACATTGCAATTAAGTTATCCAGAACGATGAGCGCACAATTAAAATTTTCCAATACCACCAAGATCTGCACCGACGGCGGCTCACAGAATTCTCATTGAACTCGTGTCTTTGCAGGGTAACTTGAGTCCCGCACTTCCCTTCCTCGTGCTTGGTGGCCTGTCCATACTTGGTGGCTTCCTGGCACTCTTTTTGCCCGAGACGTTAAACCACGAGCTGCCACAGACCCTGCAAGACGGTGAAGACTTCGGCAAGGACCAGAAGTTCCTCGAGTTCCCATGCATTGGCAAAAAGTGAGTTCATAATATATATAAGCCGTAGATCAAACGGGTTTAAAAGGCAGGTAAAGGTTATTTGGTAATTTTCTTACCTCATTTCGCTGATTCCTGTAGTGAAAATGGTCTTTACACCCCCGTTTGATCTGCGGCTTCTCAAACACTGTTGGCGCGCGTCTTGTGATTTTTGTATTATTTTACTTTAATTAAATGTTAGAATAGGACTTTATTCTATTATCAGCTGATGATATAATTAACATTGGCTGTAGATCTTGTCATAATGTGTAGATAAAGTATTTGCATTCTAGCATACAACAAACGATAATTATAAAATTTATAAATATTCGTACAATGTAGGTCAGTTTCAAGAGATAGTATGAACAATTCCCTGTCCCATATACGAAATATATTATGCTGTCACTGCATGCAGCATCAATATGCAAATTTGCAACTTGAGCCCTTCATGAAAATGCCTATAACGCGAGCAGAAGTAACGTTCGGGGGATTCAGGGCTATTCCATGATGTGTGCACCTAGGGACAGAACGAATTTTACCCCTATTCTGTTTGTGCACGTATATTTTATAGTCCTGGACGCGTGCTAATCTTCTTTGGAAGGTCTGAAATGTGTACTCTTCTTGCCTCTTTCAAAACTGCACATAATTTTTAATTATGAATGCGTCTCAATTAGAGCTGCAGCTCCCTAAGCAAATCAAGCAAGAGTCAAGTTCGGGCTGTCTAACAAAATATCTCTGACTAGACTCCGACTCCGCTAGTACTCAACATTCATCTTTACCTCTGTGTTAAGTAACTAAATTTTGATCTTGTCTTTAGGACATACTCGGACGAAATCAACAACCTGTCTGTGGTGGGACGCAGCACGTTCTACCGCGGAGGCGCTGCCGGCTCGATGCGCAATTCTGTGTACAACTCGCATCGTGCGTCCATACGAGGTGAAACTCTTCGCTCCAGTATGATCCAGCGCTCCTCACTGCGTCAGAGAAACTCTAAACGAGCCTCGGACACCATACCTTCGCAGCAGTTTCTCACGCCACCAGAAGTTACGCAATTGGCCGAGGAAAAACAAAGATACTAGTTGATGTTAGTAATAGTTGGTGAGATATCATAAATTGAATGGATCTCATTTGTAATTGTGCTATTTTGGACAATTTTACTAGTCAACTATATTAAAATATTATAGTTAATAATGTGTATATTAATTTAAACTTTGTAATTATAAGTACTATTTCTTTGTTAATAATTAAAATTATCAATATTTAATATTAAATTAAACCACTTAATTGATTCTATAAATTTGACTTAATTATTAATTGCTGGATTTTAAATATATGCGTGTATACAAAAAAAGTAAAAATGTATGCAAAACCCTAGGTGTCCATTGTTAAAAATTTCAATTTCAGAAATTTAGTATAAAAGTATAATGTTTGTTTGTAATTATAACACCCCCATGATGATCAATATATTATATTTTGTTATTGTTATTTGTATATAACAATATGTGCATGACTTATTATTTATAAATATAATAGTGAAAATACTAATTGCGTTGTCTACCTAATATGTGCTTGACTTGAATTTAAAAAGATTTTATTATATTAATTGAGTTACGAGATGAAAGCAACATTATGTGATTGTCAAACATTGGTGCCACAACTTGCCATCTTGAGATGTAATAATTTTGCAGGCTTTGTGCCAACAGCACCCAGTATTGCACGGAGAATGAGAATTCAAAACGAGTAACAAGGAATTAATTTAAGATAGATTTAAGACACACACACACATCACAGTTGAACATATAGTACATATAAATTAAAATACAACATTTAAATTGCAAAGCCATTATAAAATGGGTTTATTTTTATAGTATTATAAATAAATATAACTTTGTAATATATTTTACCAACCATTTTATTATAATTTTTTATAATATATTACCGAAATTTTTATTGCGAATATAAAAATTTAAGAAAAGTAAATAATTTTTAAATATTCACGCATAAAAATTAAATTTAGTTGAAATTTTGTATATACCTCTATGACATGTCTAAAATATACTTATTAAATAAATAATAACAATATTATTTATAATTTCAATAAACGTTATTTTGAATCAGCAAAAAATATAAGTATTTAAATTTAATCTCACTTTTACCAGAGAAAACAATGGAGTATCGACCTCAATTTTTTTTTATTGCAGAAATGGATAGAGGGTGCAAAGTTATGATGTCCTGATTTTTTTTCAGATTTTTTTGAGACCGGGAACTATTTTTAAAAAAATTATTGAGAGTCCTTTTCGTGACGTCACGAGACGTTGCTCCTTAAGAAGAAAAAGATAAGGACTTGCCGCCTCGTGACGTCACAAAAAGGACTTTCAATAATTTTTTAAAAATTGTTCCCGGTCTCAAAAAAATCTGAAAAAAAATCAGGGTAGCATAACTTTGCACCCTCTATCCATTTCTGCAATAAAAAAAAATTGAGGTCGATACTCCATTCATTTTTTTCCCATGCTTTTATGATACATTGCAATTTGCAATTATATATATACACACACAGTGGCCCACAGTGCTCACTATATAGCTGCTCATGCATTGCAGTCATATTAATTAGTGGGAAAAACAACTGCACTAATTATATACAAGAACATCGCTTGGAGTCGAGTAAAATTGATATGGTTGCTTTTAAATTTAACGCCATGTGTTTAATTAGAGAATTAATGTATAATTTATGTAAAAGTTTTGTATGATTGCATGTGTAGCTATATATTAAAATTGAATCTGGTATGCCTGCATTGCCTGCATCATCCTGCATATGTCTGTTCCGATATGATGCATAATGAATAAATAGAAATCATAATGCATGCTAATTCCCAATAATTCGGAATAGCGAATAGCTATCTGGTGAAAACGGATATAATATATATACGCAGCTCGCTGGATCGATTCATTTCAATAATGATCGAGTGCACTAATTGTTATATACAATAAAATGTGTTTTGCACAACTACCATTGTAATTCTACTTTATTAATTATTAAATTTATGGATATATATTATATAGCTAAAATAGAATGTTCCTAAAATATAAAAAAATATTATAAACAATATGCCAATAAAAAGAAAATATATATAAAATAAAAGTTAGTAAAATTAATATAATATATAATATGACTTTTAATTTTGTTTATTGATGCGATTGCAACATTTGCAATAATTATTATTAGCAGCAGGTATATTTTATGATGCTTATAATATATGCTTAATTTATTATAATATTACACCCTCTAGAATAGTTTCTTTTATGATATAATTTTTATAATTTATATATTATATATACATACAGTATAACAGATCTTAGTTTACCTCTCTACAGTTCAATAGACTAGACGGCGCCAGCTATATCAGCCAATGAAAAGGCTAGAATGACTGCTGGCCGCCTTTTCATTGGCTGATATAGCTGGCGCCGTCTAGTCTGCTGAACTGTCTAGAGGTAAACTAAGATTTGTTATACTTGTAATAGAATGAGAATGAAAGATCAAAATAAAATGCAACACACACAATATAATGCGTTGTATTATGTATACCAGCCACATGAGGGAATAAGTAAATAAATTAATAAAATGCGCATCAGGGGGAATAAAGTAAAAACTGAGAGGAGGGAGAGGGTGAAGGCGCGCGGGGGAGGGGGGGGGGGGGTCATGGATTATATTATAAGAAATTTTTAATCCTATGGGATATAAAAGATTTAAATTTTGGGTCTGCCATCGCTGTGAACAGTTTGCTGTAATACCGTCAGAGTGCAGCATCTCCAAGACTCCAACGAGCATCTCTGACTGACGGGACGTTTGGTTCGAATCTTCTAATTATAATTTTTTAGGGATGATTAAAAAAAAAACTAGATAAGACGCTGAGTTATCATAACTTTTTGCCATACCAAAATATAAAACATCCTTATTAGTAGTGTAAAAGTGTAAAGTAGTGAGGAGGTCCAAACTTTTTTTTTTTTTTCAGTCTTGTCTGATCAGCTGGACACTCACGTGACGACCCTGTGACAACCACCTGTTTGTAGATAAAATTCATAAAAAAGTCACATTATTCTTATTTTGCTACTGTTTAATGATGGATAAACTAAGAAGAGCACTTAGTGGAGATGACGCTGAATGTGATGAGGAGAGCAACATTGTTACTCAGGTACAATACAGTAGTAATGACTCGATCACAGAGCGGCACAGAACTAACTGTATATGCATATAAATATATTATAATACATTATTGTGTGCAGTAAGAATGCATATAATCAGGCTTGGACTTGCCATAAGCTGGTTCAAAGAACCCTGACTAGCCTCTCCACTTTTTAACACAGAGGGTATATACAAAAAGTGGCCTCATGCATCATGCAGACCCAATTAAGATTACTCAACATATATTATGTAGAGTAATCTTGCTGCAGACCTCAGACCCCCTTCCAGGTCAAGATTACTCTACATATGTAGAGGGACCTTGCTTCCAGGTGGTCCCTGCTATATCTGTAATGCCCAAGATTACTGTACATAAAATATGTAGAGTAATCTTGTGTAATGTCTAAAAATGCATGGCGCTGACTGAACCCTAGCTTCCCAGTCCGAGCCTGCATATAATATGCATAAAGGCGGATTTCCATGGAGCGTGGAAAGCGAGAAAATCGCGTGCCATAGCCAATCAAAGGCTCGGAATTTCCTCGCCTTGCGGGGGGCGTTTTTTTGCCAACATGGCCGCCATACGAGATTGAAGCAAGTGCGCTTTTCTCGCCCCGCCAAGCCTCGCTCGACATCGCTCCATGGAAATGAGCCTTAATATATGCATACTACATATTATACAGAACAGAATCTTGCTTGAAAATAGAAGTATTGAAAAAAAAAAGAAAAAAAAAAAACAGTATGCTACAGTATGTATAGTGTATACAGTACTGTATTTATTTTTATATTTTAGGTTTCATTACTAAGTCATGTGTAATAGAGAGACATCACATGGCATTATACTGTATGCCTACTTAAGTTCTATATATGGACTCTTTCAAAGCTAGATGGGGCATATGTTTTTTTTGTTTTTTTTTAAATGACCAACAAAGCCAACAAATCATTATAAAGGTAATTTGTTTTTCAGGTGATGGATGCGTCCACCCTAAGCTGGTCAACTCGTATCAAGGGTTTCGTCATTTGCTTTGTGATTGGCATCCTCTTGTCCGTCCTTGGATCCATCAGCCTCTTCTTCAAGAAAGGACTAGTGCTGTTTGCAATATTTTATACATTTGGCAACCTCATATCTCTTGCAAGGTAAGAGAAAGATTTGAATTTTATGCTTTTTTAGTTTGAAATTTAGTTTTGGGTAAGTTATATAATTTGAATTTTCTCTACTCCATTGTTCTTTTAGCCAGCTCTCATGTGACCTGGTCAGAAGAATATGCTTGCCAATCTCAACTTGGTAGAATTAACATAGATTGCTGATTTCAATCCATTTTCTGGTAACATATTGAAATGAGATCGGTGATTTACAGCAAAGTTTGTTATCCTTCACCAGAAACGATGCATATATAATGGACAAAATAGTTCTTGTCAAATAGCAGAGTGACCTCTGCCGCTGCTTAATGTCAATAATTAAAGCAGAGATTACTTTTTTACTCTCCACCTCCCTTTTTTTATTATTTATATTCCGTTCTAAGGAAATATAAAAAAAATCAAAACAAAAACAAAAAAAAAAAAATGATGATAAGAACATTAATGGGAGAAATTATAAAAAAGAAGTTGATTAATTAATTTCTGTATTGTAATTACAGCACCTGTTTCCTGATGGGCCCAGTGAACCAAGTCAAAAAAATGTTTGCTCCAACCAGGATTATTGCAACCATTGTCATGATTGTATGCTTCGGACTAACACTCTTTGCAGCCATCAAAGTAAGCAATTCCACTTACTGGTCATTTGGGTTCGGTGAAGTAGGTAGGCAAGCCCCTAATGCCTAATGATGACCTCTATGTCACATGTATATAAAAAAAAATTGCTTATATGTTGCTAAGGTCACCATGCATTCAACTTTTCTTTATTTACCTCTGCCATAAATGCAAACATTGCAGGCTGCCTGCTTCACTGCATGCTAATAATTTCACCTACAGTATTTAAATTTATAAAAAATTCACTTGTAGTGTTATAAGTCTTACAGTTAGATAATTAATTAACTTAAGTTGTAATTATGTGACATAATTTAGGATGTACAAACATAGATGTTCTACGTTTGATGTTAAAACGGATACTATACGTAGAAAAAAAAATTACCAAGCTTCATAAGTCTTTGATTAGCTAACATAACAGAGTGCTATGGGATGTAATTGGTGAAATATCCACCAATTCACAATAATTTAGACATGTTTGGAAGATATCTCCATTATGAACCTTGAAAACTCCTAAGCTCACTATCTGTTTGTTGTTTTGCAGCTGAACAAGGCGGGATTGGCGCTGCTGTTTGTCATTTTGCAGTCCCTAGCCATGACCTGGTACTCGATCTCCTACATTCCGTATGCCCGCGATGCTGTCAAGAAAACAGTTTCTGCGTGCATCACCTAGCTCACGCGATCATAATGGTGTTGCAAAATTTATAACAAATTACTTTGAAGTATTTTACTCTTAAGTTAGCATAACTAAACACTATTCTATTAATAATTTATTTCAAATTTAGTTCACTTCTTGTACTCTGTGCTACTTATGAAAATTGAATTTAAACTCTGCTTTAAAGAACTTTCGTTTCTTCGTTTTGAGTTCAAGCTTGTTATTTATCTTTCATGTACTTATCATGACACAAAATTACATGTATGTACAGTTCTATTACTTCATACCTGTCTTCCTATATTTTTTGGTTATTCTGACAGTGTGGGTCAGTTAATTTTTATGTATCTTCATAATAATAATAAAAAAACAATAACATGTAGAATTGAGACAATCTTCCATTTCTGTATTTCATTTTTTTTTTTTTTTTTTTTTTTTTATGAATTTTACACAGTACTTAGTTTAAGTGGGGTGTAGAATGTCCACATGTACTTCATCACTTCCTTATTGTATTGATTTTTAAATTGAATGTGAATTTTCACTGCTGACTGTTCTTGAAAATCAAATTGTTATAGTAAGTTGGGATTCTTCTTGGTCTCTAATTCTCTCTGTTTATACACACTTCTTTTTATTTTTGTATATCGTTTACACACTAGCATACCTACTTGTGACTATATTTATGTCAATTCTTTGCTCATTGCTACTGTTAAATGTGATGTCATGTATTTTTCACCATTCATCATCCATTTTCATGTCAATCCGATTTGAAATAAAACTGTGATGTCTTGTCAGTGTTTGCTATCTGCTTCCTCAGATTCATAATCTGAATAACACATGTATTAAAGATAACTCTTAAAATGATGTTGATGGGAGAAAATTTTAGCTTTGTAATATTTTCCCATCCCATCTGAACAGTGTTGTAAATTCTAGTTTTCAAAAAACATCATCAGCAGTACATAAAGTTATAGTAATTTACGATGAAATCGCATGTTTTAAATTTTTTAATTACAGAGTATATTATGATGATATAAAGTCGATAAATATCAAGGCTCTAGCTAGTATTGAATGAATGGTAAAATTTGTACTGCTATATAAGTGTCCTTCTTACAAGTGTTTATGTTTATGTTTATCACTGCTTGTAGCCTCAACATTCATACATTTTTATTTTTCTAAAATAATTTCTGAGGCCACAACATTGTAATTATGTGAGCAGTATTTCCCTATGGAAGTAAAAAAATTGCACTTTTAAAAACAGGGAGGGGAACTGGGGGTCACTATTGCATTCTGTAGTCACTATATATTACAGTGATTCTGTTCAAATATTAAGACCCATTTCCTGGGTCCATATATGGCTTTTAATTGGGTTCTTAAGTAGCAAAGCAATGATAAATTATAATATTTATAATATATAATTACAGTATGTGCCTAAGCTATTGTGACAATAACTGAAATAATTTCGGATGTAATTTTGTAATATAATGTTTTTGAAAATGTTATGGGCCGTGTCTCAATCAGGCGCGGATCCAGGGGGGGGGGGGGGGCGATGGGGGCGATCGCCTCCCCCTCCCTAAAAGGTCCCAAAATACATTGAAGGTATTACCACCCCCACCCATCACCCCCCCTCCCACTCCAAAATTTAACATTGCGGGATAGGGTACCGCGCCCCCCCCCAAAGCCGCGGGCTAGATCCGCCCCTGGTCTCAATGCTCCTTGTCTCCCCTAAGTAGATGTTTATTATTTTTTTTTTTGAACATATAGGTTGTACAAGACAACATTGATCACGTCAGAGATATAACATATAGCAAAAACATGCAAAACAATATAAAATAAACATGGATGTTGATCAAAAACAATACAAAAATACAAAATCACTGACAAAGAGAAAAAACAAACAACAACAGATGAGAAATGGTATTTGGACAGGACCCTAGCGTACCTGTAAAATTTTCAATGCCCCTTGGCTTTACATTAACCCCCCCCCCCCCCTCTTCCATATCAATGTATATAGATATATATTATTAACTGTGTAAATTTGTAGACCAAAAACGCATTTTATGTGGGAAGTGTTTTAAAATTTAAATACATATAAATCCAGACATGCATCACAAGTAATAACAATAATATTACTTGATTGTATTTTAGAGTCATTTGCATTTTCAAGTAATATATGTCTAGTAAATATGTGTTACCTATTTACCTCATATTTGATACTTAATGTGCCTTTCTATATAAAAAAAAACTTCATGTCAATTATAAAATAAACTTTATACATTCTACTCTAAAAAAATGTTATTTTTTGTATCACATTCGTATATGGGGTATATTTGAAACTTATTCATTTCAATGTAATTAGAAAATTTGGAAAATGGTAAAAAGTTTGGGATCACCTGTGAGTCCTGTGACCCCTGCAAGGTCAAGGATCAATGCTATCATTTCACAGTCTTGCATTTGTTATATAATATATAATGTCGACAACCGTTAAAAGTTAAAAGCATTAAATTCCAACATGGAAGTATTCTTGGGTGCAATTCACGAAGCAGTTAGCCAGCTTTCTAACCATGTTAAGCTTAACCACGTTTAACTATACCTGTTTTACGTGTTAAAAACCACGTAGTTAAACGTGGTTAAGCTAAACGTGGTTAGAAACCTGGCTAACTGCTTCGTGAATCGCGCCTATTATATAATCTGAGAATTAAAAAAAATAGTCAGCTAGAGATCATTACTGACCCTATGAAGGGTCAAAGGCTAACGGCAGGAGAAAAAAAAACTATTGTTTTTCTCATACTTTTGAAACCCCTAGTTTGAAATTTTCAGTCTAAAATTTTAAATTGTTTCTATTAATGGTTTATATATACAGGGTGTCCACATGAATTTTCCCGATTTGGCACTCAAAATAAAGCATGATAATTAGAGTTGACATAGACTTTTGTTACATTAAATTAAAGCTTAGAGTTCAATGTTTTCAAAAATCAAAACTAAAAAGCGTTGCGTGGACTTGTCTTCTTTTGAGACAAAACGTAAACAAAAATTTGACATTTTTGAGCTCCAAAATCCGCAGACTCAGCATTCATATGAATATATATATATATATATATATATATATATATATATATATATATATATATATATATATATATATATATGTGTGTGTGTGTGTGTGTGGTTTTGGGAAAGAACGGACTCTCACCCCCTAGAAGGGGTGAAAATAAGGTGTAAAAAAAAATCAATTATTCTTGGGGATATTCCCCGGGGACCTTGAAAACGGAAGTCCCGGGGACGTCCTTATGGTTATAGTGGGAAGTTACTGCACCGTGTAATGTAATTAATGTATAGTCCAAGAGATGGCGTTCAAAACAGAATAATGATTGATGAATCTGTCGAAGGGGAGCAGGAAAAGTGGGTGTAACTGAGCCAAAAGAGTGGCGGCGTTGTCGGGTCAATCATTCATGCAAATCACGGAACTCAATGTGTCATGGGAGTGATATAGTACAAGGCATGATTGGCGAGTTGTACATGATTCAAACACATTATTATTATTATTATTTTTATCCTCTGCAAAGTTCGACCTCTAGCTATTGGCATCATAAAGTTACCGCGAATCTAGTGGTAACTGCTGGAACTATGTGCGTCTGGCGAGGATTGCTGTATATGATTAACATTGTAAAATCATGTAAATGCTCTGTCAGCAGCCACAGCATAATTTTACAGAAATGACAACACCATAATTAGTTGTCAAATACTTTTGGACAAATTTAAAAAATATTTCAACTTCGTAAGTGATTTATTTCCTAAAAATTTGATAATTTTTGTGATTTTCCCTATGCTATAGATATTGCCGTATCCTCGATGCAAAGAGCAAAATTTTCAGACATCACCGTCATCTCTTGGTTCTTTTTATGTCCTCTTTAACAGCTAGGAAATTTGTTTCCTTAATTTTATGTATATAATTCGATCTTGATATTCTTAATTTATTAATAGATGAGTCTTAATTAATTATATCACTTAAGGGTAAGGTATTATAACGCCACCAATGTTAAAAAAAATCCCTCTCACAAAAATTCTGAAAAAAATTTAAAATGTTCTCCTCTACACCCCCTATCAGTAGCTAAAATATCAGGTATACAAATACGATCTAGTTTTTGAGTTATGAATTTTTAAAGTTGACCAATTTAACATGGGAGTTTCATTTCTCCATGTTAAAGTAGTCAACTTTAAAATTTTATAACTTAAAAACTAGATCGTATTTGTATACCTGATATTTTAGGTACTGATAGGGGGTATAGAGGAGAACATTTTAAATTTTTTTCAGAATTTTTGTGAGAGGGATTTTTTTTAACATTGGTGGCGTTACCTTACCCTTAAAGTTAATTATTTTGAGAAAACTCTTAAGGATTATTGTCACTGGTCTTAGGAAATGGTAAATCACTCCAATTTTTTCAGCATTGCATAGAGAAAAAATAAATAAAAATTTTAATGCAATAAAAAACACCTAAATTCAGTGCCAATATTTTTTTAAATCGAGATATAAAAAACGCATGTTATCAAATGCAAATTTCTATCTCCGTAATGGTACAGAATAATGGATTCAAATTTTAGCTTAAAAAACAATAATTATTTTAAATAGAATTATGATGAAATAATAATTATATATTACCATTTACTTTTTGAGATACAAGCCTTCATAAAAACTGCACAACTCGGCAACTTTGCTCTTAGCTTAACTGGATGGGATAACAATGTTGCCAAGTCGTCAAAAAACAACTTTACACTTTTTAGCAAAAAAAAAAAAAAAAAAAACATTGCGGTCATGAGCAGCCATTTTGACTAGTGAGAGTCAAAACAGAGTACAACTATTTACGACTCGTATTTAAATGTTTTTCAATGTTTGCAAGCATGATGGATGAATAAAATACACGATAAAGTGTTTAAAGTGATTCATTTTATTAAATAAACATATTTTATTGTGTTGATCATTGCTTTCCTAATATTGCTTTTTCTTGTCACTCATATGTATTGCGTATGAAAAGAAGATGGCAGCACATAAAAGAAAGATGGCGGAACTTCCGGTGACAATAATCGTTAATACTTTTACTCATAGTGATCTCAATGCATGGCATGCAAATGTTAAATTTTGCAATTTTTCTTCAAGTAGACAGATATTTTTTTGACAGAATAAAGCATAGAGAAATCACCTAAATAAGTCTCACCTTGATATATTCAGTTAAGCAGCTGAACAAAAATAACTAGCACTGAAGAACTGAAAAGCCCTTTATGTATGCAAGACTTCGGGATATGAAATAAAAATCACATCAAAAATACGAAAAAATGTGCTTTTTATTAAGTTAAATTAAATATTGAATCGCACAAGCAGATTACATTTTTATTCAAAATTAAGGAGTTGCATATTAATCACTGTGAATTTTTTAAACACTGCAATTAAATTAAAGCAAGAGAAGAATGGGAAAGTTGTTTTAGAGTATTAATGGAAGGCAAATAAATAATTGTTGATAATGTTGATGTTGATTTAGAGCAAACAGTGGGATGTGGTGAAACTTTATGCAGAGACGAAGCGAACAAATAATCATTAGCTGCAGCTTGCACAATATATAAATAAATTAATACTTCACAACTGTTTAAAGACAGATTTAATTACACAGCTCATTGACAATTTCAAATCTTAATTAACAAAGCCACAGAATGAAGATTGCTGCTACATTCAAGTTCCTAAAATCTGAAACTCTACGTTGTGAATCACAATAAGTTTCACTGAGCCTTCTTTAAAATTATAGTAATAACGGTTAGGGAGGGGGGGGGGGGGAAGTGTATTTAATATTAGCATTAATCCAGACTTGCGATCATGTCTTTACGCTGTTGCACCATTTCACGGAGATTGTTCTCACTTTCTTTCAGACTACGCTCCAAATAGGACTTGTTGCTCTGGAAAAAGATAAACACAAACTTAGTATTAATTATGTTGCTATATAAGCCTATATGAACCCTGAAATCTGCTCACCAAGGGGGGGGGGGAAGTGAGGTTAGAACCTTTATTTGCTTCTCTTATAGTGAAATGTATTGAATTTTTAGAGTTGCTTCTATAAAGTATTGCATCTACAAATACATACTTTATATTGAAAATAGAGCATTTTATAGCATCTGGTGGAACAAAGAGTCCCGAATATACATAGCAAACACCACATTGAATAAGAGCCCAATATTGTCCATAAAAACATGTACTCTTGACGACATAAGGCTTGTCATTTTACATTTGAATAACATTGGTAATGCACAAAAGCTTTCACATATGGGATTGATGGGGCAACAGCTAGTGTTGTTTTTATCTAAAAAATTCCCATACAACAAATATACACATAATAAGTCTCATGTTTTAACTTAGATGCCACTGCTACTTACTTCCAGAGTCTTAATCTTATCTTCACAGGATTTGATTCTGTTGGAAATTGTTTTCCTCACTTCTGGAATAGTCTTGTATGCAAACATCCGGCCAATGCTCTCATAGGTTTTGGTGTCATATGGCAGACACTGTAAACAAAATACGGTTAAATTGAGAAAATACATAACCAGTACTGTACTTGAATTGACAGCGAGCACGTTAGGAAAAAACTCAGACAACTTGGGAACAAGGGGATATAGAGGCTTCAAGTAAGTGCCCTTGTGCTGCGCAACTATTGTCGCTGAGGTCCATCTTGCACTTGAAAATTAAGCAAAGTTTTTTTTAACTTTTCTCGGTTATAAATCATTCAAATTAAGGAAAATAAACCATTTAGGTTGTGAAAATCTTATTAAAAGAAAAGGATAGGAATAACCAGCAAGGCCTTACCAATCGAAAGAGTCACAGCAGGTGGAAATTCTTGCGGTCACAGAGGTAAAAAACTTTCGAGTGAACCTCTGTGACCGCAAGAATTTCCACCTGCTGTGACTCTTTCGATCGGTAAGGCCTTGTCGGTTATAAATCAAGTAAAAAATCTAAATCTTGAATTATCTACTGTATTTTTCAGTTTGGACCAAAGTTCCGTAAAGGAATTTTCCCTAAAAAATTTTATTCTTAGTGAAAAAACGAAATCATGTTTTTTTTTTTTTTTTGGTATAGCGGGTGGGAACACCGAAAAATCAGCTGACTTGAAGCCTCTATTCACACACCTAGTTTACTCTACATCTAATAATTTGCAACTCCCAAAGTAGGCAGCACAAGTGCTGGGGTGTATTACAACCTATTCCAAAAGACTCTTTCCCAACAAACAAGTATGACAAAAATAAGGTAGAATACAGCAAAAAAAAAAAAAAAAAAAAAAAAAAAAGGAAGAGGAGGAAAGTAGGCAGCACAAGTGCTGGGGTGTATTACAACCTATTCCAAAAGACTCTTTCCCAACAAACAAGTATGACAAAAATAAGGTAGAATACAGCAAAAAAAAAAAAAAAAAAAAAAAAAGGAAGAGGAGGAAAGAAGGAAATGGACAACAAAAACAAATTCAAGCAGACTACTTAGTCAAGATGACAGCACCATGACAACACAAATAAATAATAACATATTTTGATGTACATAAATAATAACATGTATGCACACAGGCGTGAGGCGCGGATCCAGAACAAATTAAATTTCAGGGGAGACGGGGGGGGGGGGGGGGGGGGGGGGGGACATTTTTTACAAATGTAAAAACCTTTATATGCAATTCCAACATTTCTTGGTGTGCAGCAGCAAATGGTACTAACCACGATTTCTCTGTCTGTGAGGCGAGAGCGCATGATGCCCTTGGACAGCCCATCAATCTGCAGGTCCGACAGCCGGAGTTTCTGCCTTGTCTCAATCAGCTTTTGCTGCTGAGCTGCGAAAGCCTAAAAAACAATGAGGGGCGACTGAAGTAAAAAAATTATAAGAAACCTTGGGTGGTATTCACGAAGAGTTAAGGAGCATTTTAGGGAGAGATATTTTAAGAAGCGTTTTTTATACCAGGTAACAGGTAAGAAAAACGCTTATTAAAATATCTCTTCCTAAAACGCTCCTTAACTCTTCGTGAATACCAACCAATGTAACCACTGTACACACACTATAAGCCAATATGGCCGTAAGCTTTATAACTTTCATGAAAAAAAAAACAAACATTACAGCAAATGTGGCTATGAGTTAGTGGCACATGACTGACTCACAATTCTCACTACGTCCTGAAAATTCACATAAATTTCAGCTTCACAACCTGAGCCATATGTAAGTATGGCTAAGCCAGGAAAAAAATTTAAGATTTTCGGCGGAAAGGTGACCCCCCCCCCCCCCCCCCCCCCCCCCCCGTTTACACCATTGCCCAGCCAGGAGTAACTTTTCCTCTCTTACATACCATTTTATTTATAAAAGAATAAATAAACTCAAACTGGTAAAAATAAAGTAAAGACTACGTATAGATCCGTTTATGTTGAGGATTCAATTTGCTTCTTTTTTAATATGTACTGTATGCATATTTTAATACTCCTTCATGTCTTCAACTAATCCTTCAATTATGGTTCAATAATCAATATAATTATGATTATGCATATTATATACCACTACTAAAATTATTACAACATATCCGGTATGTTACGACACTTCATATTGAGGTATGAATACCGTATAATTATGATGTACACTGTAATCGTGGCATTGGAATACACTTCTAATTTTACTGCTGGCTTCCTAGCAATAGGTGACTTGTCTTTACACTGATCCTCGCCATCTGTGAGTGGCGCTGCAACTTTTTGCAACTTGCAGTTCAAAGTCGACCAATCACTTGACAGCATGACGTCATGCCGTTCTAATCCATCAATGGCTGCTCTGTGGTCAACCAATCGCAGAATCGCTTGGCAGCATGGCGTTACACACAAGCCGCGGTGGCCCGAGGTAGTTGTCTTTATCTCCCTAATATTTGGAATTGAGCAGTGCTAGGGTGAAAACAATTGCACTGAAGCAAACTAGAATAGTTATACCACGTTTTGGCAGTGAAAAATGTTAACTTTTTATTTTCTTTCGTACCTAACTCACGGTTCACAAATTTTTTCCCCCATCTTCGCAATGTATTATTTCGTTTCTACATGCTTTGACCGTACACGAAGTTGCAGCGCCACTCGCACAGATGGCGAGGATCAGTGCAAGGACAAGTCACCTATTAATGAATCTATGCATATAGTTTGCTCCGATCGGTTCCAAGCTGCCTAGTTCTCTTTGTCAAACACTAACAATGTCATCTTGCTATTGTAAGGTCAGTAATGTCAATGTATTGAGTGGGTAGGCTGTCTCGTAGGCTGACCCTCCTCTAACCACCAACTTCGGGTAAACCCAAATCATGGGTAATTTTCGGGCTAATTTACTATTACAGTATAACTTAAGGTATACTATAGATGCATACATGTCATACATAATATAATATATCATAATATTCATAATATTAACACTTTTATACTGTATATTATTGATGCTGGCTGTAAAAATTGTTAAACTGCATAGAGCTAGTGCAGGTGGTCCATTAAAACCACAGCTCAAGATAATGTTAAAGCCTCAAAATGATTAAAAAAATACGAAGCTTGTAAAATGTATGAATACAGTATGCATATTTTCTAATTATAGTTATGTTATAGCTGTCAGACTTATAGTCCAGACTTCAGCCAAAAACATCATGACATTCATGACACATGCTACCTGTTCACCTCACATGAACACCAGCCACAGACATCGAAACTTTAGTGTTAAAATAGCGTTAACTTAGGATCCTTGAATCTTAATAAACTCATCGCAACGTACCCTTTTCAATTCTAAGTCAACTTCTGGCCTTGCCATTTTTCAGAATTTAATACTGTTCAAAATATCTTAGGCAGTTTACACACACATGTTCACTTTGCACCGTCGCTTCAGGCAATCAGGCTATCAGGCTTCAGCTTCAGCGCTTCACTACTTTTCATTTTTACTCTTTTTTTTTCTTTTTGCATTTTATAGGAACTACTGCCATCTGCTGGCTCTCGAGGAACTTCAAGAACAAGTGTTCATTTGCGGGAAAATTATATTATGCATACAATGCAAAGTTGGAATATGGAGAGTTGGAACTTTATTAATTATTGCTTGCAAATGCATGAGACACTATACCAAAAGTTTCAATTAAGAATCAAGATTCAAGAGTAAGTTACAAGTTACAAATATAATTATACAGATGGTCTCGTTTCTACTTCACTTTACTTAATTGTTAGTTGTCTCTATACATTTTATTTATTATTTATATTCATGCAGCGCACAGTGGCTTTATTTTATTTTTGACATTATTATATGTATAATATATGATATGTATGCATTATTAGGCAAAATATTTCGGATCTGCAGATATATAGATATAAACAAATAATTAAGGAATGGAGTATTGTCCTCAATTTTTTTTATTGCAGAAATGGATAGAGCGTGCAAAGTTATGCTATAACCCTGATTTTTTTTCAGATTTTTTAGAGCCCGGGAATTATTTTTAAAAAAAATATTGAAAGTTCTTTTTGTGACGTCACGAGACGCCGCTCCTTAAGAAAAAGATAGGACTTGCCGCCTCGTGAAGTCACAAAAAGGACTTTCAATAATTTTTTAAAAATAGTTCCCGCGCGGGCTCTAAAAAATCTGGAAAAAACATCGAAAAAAATTCAGGGTAGCATAACTTTGCATGCTCTATCCATTTTTGCTGCAATAAAAAAATTGAGGTTGATACTCCATTATGAAAAAAAAAATTAAAATATTGTCTCCTCTACATCCCCTATCCTATCAGTAGCTAAATAAAATATCAGGTATACAAAAACGAGCTAGTTTTCGAGTTATTAATTTTTAAAGTTGACTAATTTAACATATGGAAGTTCCCCCCATTTCTCCATGTTAAATTGGTGAACTTTAAAAATTAATAACTCGAAAAATAGCTCGTTTTTGTATACCTGACATTTTAGCTACAGGGATGTAGAGGAGAACATTTTTTTTTTTTTTCATAATTTTCATGAAATGGGATTTTTTTTAAAAAGGTGCCACGCCCACATTTTCTAAAAAAAAAAAAAAAAAAAAGACTCCGGCGGGTTCTCGAACCATATGGAACCATGCTTTGCTGGCCTGATCTGGTCATCTGCAG
This sequence comes from Siphlonurus alternatus, assembly GCA_949825025.1. Lineage (NCBI taxonomy): Eukaryota > Metazoa > Arthropoda > Insecta > Ephemeroptera > Siphlonuridae > Siphlonurus > Siphlonurus alternatus. Next base: position 40,514,988 of record OX463788.1, on the reverse strand, counting down.
GCCGCTGCTGGCACAACATGCATGTGGGCAAAGTTGGCTGAGAGGGCTTGCCATCAACGGCCGGCAGTCGGCCAACAGTGGCAAACGTTAAAGCCCTCCGTATTTGTGAACTTAGTGTATTTTGGTTGGAAAAAATATTTTTTTAAAAAACAACAAAATAAATAATTACTACTATTAACTCAAAATAATTAAATATTATCGAAAAAATAAATTTAAATTTTATTTAAGATATAAAACAATTTAAGGGTAAGGTAACGCCACCAATGTTAAAAAAAATCCCTCTCACAAAAATTCTGAAAAAAAATTAAAATGTTCTCCTCTATACCCCCTATCAGTACCTAAAATATCAGGTATACAAATACGATCTAGTTTTTGAGTTATAAATTTTTAAAGTTGACTACTTTAACATGGAGAAATGAAACTCCCATGTTAAATTGGTCAACTTTAAAAATTAATAACTCAAAAACTAGATCGTATTTGTATATACCTGATATTTTAGCTACTGATAGGGGGTGTAGAGGAGACATTTTAAATTTTTTTCAGAATTTTTGTGAGAGGGATTTTTTTTTAACATTGGTGGCGTTACCTTATCCTTAAAAAAAAAATTAAGATGAAACGTTCTAGTTCAAGAATTTTTAAGTTATTATTTTCAGTATATTAATCATGTAAGTGTAGTGGTTAGGATACCTGTCTGTGTTGCAAGAGGTCCAAGGTTCAATTCTCATTGATGCCAATTTTCATCAGATTGGCTTTGGAGCATTTCGATTTGACCAGAACTAGAATGGAGCATCGTGGTTTGACCCAAAATCGAAATGAGATTTTATTTCGGGTTTGGAGCAAAATTTGCCCATATCTAGTTTTGGGCATTTTGCAGAGAGTTCACGTTACTTTTATATAATATATATTCTTTGGTCAGTTTGAGTACTTCACGTCAAAATAATAATGCTTACCTCATTAACTCGATCAAGAGACGGATTATAAGTGCGCAGCATTATAATATTTGTTTAAAAGTACTTTTTATTATTATTTTTTTTTACTAAAAGAAAAGTAAAACTACAATTTTTTTAATTTATTGTTAGGGTCTAATTGAATAAACTGTGCCATCATGCATGTTTTTGTATTATTATAAATGCTGAGTTAAAACATAGTCTCGAGCGAAAAATAGGATAAATTTAGGGTTTAGGGAAATGACTTTCAATCTACCTTTACTATGTGGCAGCTGAAAAATTATTTTATAATTATTTATTTTTTTATTAAATATTTATTCCTTCGTCGTGAAAATGTCCCAATTAAGGTTCTCAAGAACCATTAAATAAATTACTAATAAATAAAATAAATGTCATTAAATTTAAAATTTTAAGTGACGTTAGAAACTTGTAGTTTTACTCATAATTTTTTTTAAGTAAGGTATTAAAGTACATTTTAAATAAAATATTTTGCTGCGCATTTATAATCCGTCTCTTGAGTAACTATTTTATATATACGACGATATATTTACATGAATCACTCATGGTAAAAACAATGCGTATAAATTTGATTAATTAATTTGTTTGTTAATATATGAGCAAGCAAAATTATTTTCTAAGAAGAATCATGTACCATGCATATGTATAATGGCATTAACTACTTCATGGATCATAAATTTCATAAAATACATCCACAATGATCACATTTTAGACGAGCCACTGACGAGGGGCATTAAAATAATATACATATGTTATTATATACTTTCGCTTGCCTCCTATTCATCGAACATTTCTGCTATAAGAGGTCGATCGGCAGCACACAACTCGCGCTCAATAAACGGCGTGGCGCCTATCGAAGCCTGCCCCTAACGATTTATGTTATCATAGTAAGAATCGAATCTGTTCGAACTCTTCGTCGCTCTTCAGTTCGCAATTTCAATGATATTGATTGATTTTGTGCTATTGGATATTGACTGCAAACCAATATCCAAATAAAAATATAATACAGCTTGCTTTCCAAATTTTTAATAATAAAAATATATTTGAAGCGCGTTTTATCAAATTTATTTTTCTAAGCGCTGCAATATTTGATATATTATTATTGTTCCTGTCGTTTATTCAATTTCAAATGTAATATTAATAATTATATCCATAATTTGCTAATTAATTACAATTTAAGTAATATAATATACTACGCTATATATGCTATATAAAAGGTACCTTTTTACGAATATTAATTGAATTGCTAATTTTCTTGCCATCTCGCTCGCTAAATTACAATTAAAATTAATTGAATATAATATATTATACACAGAAAAAAATAAATATTTAATGATTCTTAATATGATATAAACACCATGATATTGATTTAATATCGCATTCAAATAAATGTTTACTTTAAAACGTCACACAAATCGCTCAAATGGTGGCTTCGCTACATGTCTTAATTGTTTAAAAAAATTGTATGCATATTCATATATGCATAATAAATAAATATATATTAAATGTGTTAAATTCTGATTGTCAGAGATTAGATTAAGTATATAGTAGTAGCAGAGCGGTCTGGTAGTGGTTAGTTGCGCGCTGTGTTCGTTCCTACGGCAAATAAATTTGCTCCGAGAAAATTGTGATACAACTATGAGGTATATACGAAACGCACCGTAGCAGGAGTACAGAAGTGCGTAGGTGCTCTTTGTATCGTATATATTTTATATCTTTCAAGCAGCAAGAGGGTCAGCTGTTCAAACAAGATTAGAATGACTCAGCAGCGAGTTCTCAAGCATGACATTCAATCAGGTTTAGTGAATCAAAATATTTGGTACGAATTACATGATTTAAAAATTATTTTTGTGAACTTCAAAAACAAATTCTTTTTTTCTTATATTTTAGAAATAATAATATGACAAAATATTTGATAGTACACAAATACCTCCTGTGATAACATGTTTACTGTATGCTGTTGTTGTTTGCTTTAAACACTTGTTATGTTTGTTGTTTCGTATTTTTTTTATTGAAAAGTGTTATTTAAATATGTTTTTTAAAGTAACGATTCAATGGAATTGTAAGTTATATATTTTTTGTTTACATATAATATAAACAATGAATATTGATTCCACGATACAGGGGCGCCACAGTGTCAACAACACTCACTCCTCTTAGCAGAGCCCACCCCATGTAATGATTGGAATGGTTCGATCAATAATAAATGCATACTCATATATTATCCTTAATTAGGACGAAAAGAGCGCGTTGCAAAGCGCGCACTCTATATTACTCTATAAATTTAATTATTATTACAATTATTATATAGTTCCAATTTGCATTTTATAGTTAATATACATACATTATTTAACTTCATGTTTCATTGATTATTGCTTAATTATATTGTATCTAATACGACTATATTAGGAGTGTTATGATGAATATTGTATTTTTCTGCAGTAGCTGTTCTGAAGGTGTATATACAATTAAAAATACGCCAGTTACTATATTGTATATTTTATTTACTTATTATTTTTTTTTTACACATTCGATCAATATATATTTTTTTCGAGTAAATTTCAATTCAATTAACCTACCTCTAATCAGTATAACAGTGCATGCAATGATTATATCATAATTATGATTATCCAATATCTGTTCACACAACATTATATAAATTTATATTATATAACTGTCTTCTGACTAATACTGATGTATAATTATATAATTTAATTATTATATTGCAGTATATTATTATGCCTTGCAGTAGAACGTATAATAATGAATCAGAATCAGAAATAAACAAAATTATTTAAATAAAAATTAATTAAGGACATATAACGTGGTCGCATACCTTTTCATTCATAGTGCAGTTTCTTTCAAATTATTTTATATAATCGCTTGATAACCAATGATAACATTAAACATTATAAACAAAGAAAAATTTTACCATATACATAATATTGTACCGGCAAGTGCTCGGGATCGAAATGCCTGTATATATAATAAAATTATGCTTATATATAGGAATCGTCTGTATGCAGTATGTGTATCTATAAGGCATTTCTTGATCCCCGAGCCCATCGGTACATACAAGAACTTTTGCTGTTTTACACAATATAAAAAGGGAATATAGAGTTTTATTTATAAATTTTCTGATTATCATAGTAACAAAACATAAATAAATATATTAGATGAACTTATATGAGATATTAAGACATAAGAAATTGGTATCGCACTATCAAATAAAAACGTAAAGAATGTCTGGCGTTGCGTGTGTGTTGCTGGTTGCTCGCTCATGGCTCATGGCTGCCGGCTGGCGTCTCGTGTGAGCTCGCTCTTGCTGCTCGCGGATCAGGCTAACATGAGATTCTAGTGCCCGCGTACTGCCAGCTATACTCCTAACTTCTCCGCTACTGGCGCTGCCTGGACTCGTATGTTTGCCTGGTTGCTTTCAGAGTGTGATTGGAACCGTGATGGGTTTCTTGATGATGTTCATCTCAAGCTTTGCTCGGCCATGCATGACGCCTGCTGCTGGCCTAACAAATGCGGTGCCTCTCCGTAACATGCCAGTCACCACCATGAATGATTTGCCTAACGTTTGCACGCAGCCAGCACTAGAGTTTCCAATGGCAAATGAGGAATGAGGAGAGCTGGCGCACTCACCAGGCGTTGCTTAGCTAAAAAGTACACGCCTCTTTCGTAATATCGTTGTTGTTGGTTTATGATCTCCTTGTTCTGCAGCGCTTGCCATTGATGCAACGGAAATATTATGGAAACCTTTGTAAAATTTTATTAATTTATATTAAAAGTCTAAATACTTTGAATTTTAAGACATTTTTGTGGATGGCATTGATTTTATTAAATTAAATATATAAATCTAATGAGGGGATATTTGATATTTGAGCAAGATTTGTTCATAGAATATGTTTTAAAAAAATCACTTCCTATTTACATATTAACAACAAATGTTAGAGTAACAAAATATAATTTTCACAAAAGAAGCAAGGATTTTGTTTCATTCATCTTTAAAATACAATACGGCAGGTAAAAAAATAATAATATATAATAAATTAATGTTATAGAAATTTAAAATTATTAAAAAAAAAACTAGTATTTTAATTATAAATAATAATAACAATTCAATCATTTTGCACAGTTAATTATTTTGTAACTTATATAAAGCATAAAATGAATTCAAATTTCAAAAATTTACAGCAGGTAATCCAGGTATAAAGAAATCAGGTTGCAAAAATAATGTTGAGAACGTGGCAAATGACTTTAAAAAAATAACTATATTATAGTACTCTAGTACTCAGATTATTGGGGGGGGGGAGGGGGGGGGAAGGAATATATTTTAAAAAATGAGAACAGCAAAAACTTTGTTTGAAGCATCCGCTTACCTCAATGAAAAATTAATTAATATAATGGTTTCTTGTTATAACCTAATTAAACTTTGGAGATTCTAAGGTTGTGTTGGCTGTAACCATCAGTTCACCGGTTTCTTGTAAATCTTGTGAATCAGAGTTATAGTTGTTCGATTTGTTCTGAGCAAGTTCATCATTTTCTTCATCCACCTCTAGAATAGTCGAGGTTATGTTCCATTTGGATGGGGCCGTGACCATTTCATCACTGCCATTTAAGCACGAGTCGTTACTGGTCATACTCTCGAGTTCGAGGGCGTTGCTTTGCTTTGAGGTCTGGGCTGAGGTGACTATCATAGCAAGTGTGGTGCTGGTCTTAGTAGGCGCGAGGGACTTGCAGCTCTCAGTTGAAACAGGGGCTTCCGTAGAGGCCTGAGTGGGCATAACCACCACAGTGCGGCCTCCCATCATGAAGGCCTGGCCAGCGGTTTGTCTGCAGCCAGAGTCGAAGTAATCACTGACCGCCGGAGTGAGGGCGGGGGCGACGACCACGGCACGACCTGCCATCGTGCCTACAGCAAGGTCCAACGCGGCCAGGCTTATAGTGTTCACAACGGTGGCAGCAACTCGATCCAGCAGGGTTGACCCTGGCAGAACATCTACCTCAGGTATTGGTGCAGCAGGCGAGTCAGAGAAACGAACGCGTCTGGTAGGATCTGAATTGCTGTAGACGTTCCGCATGATGCCTTGGAGCTCAGGTGTTTCTGGAATTTACAAGCAATTATATTAATTAAGGTACTGTTAATAATTATTATTATCGTAATTTTTAAATATTGAGACTATCGAGAGTAAATTATATTTTTACTAAATATTGCCAAAGGAACTTCATGCTTATAAAAATATGTAATGTTAAACGTTAATTATAGAATTATACCAGGTTTTGTTAGTATATATATATATATATATATATATATATATATATATATATATATATATATATATATATATATATATATATATATATTATATAATAACACACACCGGCGGTTGAGGCTAAACGGACCAGCAGCGCGAAATGAGCGAATGTTACGACTTCCTATAATGCAAAAATGACTATTATCAATGTTTCGCTACAATCGCTACATTGCTTTTAGTCCGATTTGTCGCGGCATCCTCGATATGTCAATAATATTTATATTCTCATTATAATAATTATATAAGATTTATGTATTGTGTAACTATATTAAATAGTGAAAAAAAAATGTAAAAGCAAATTTATTGTTTAAAATTAAAATAATGCTTGATCAGGTGATAAAATATGTTCGACTTGAATAATTCTAGTGGATCATTATTTGGTACGATTTTTTTTAATACATATCTAACTTTAATTTTTACTTGCTTTTTTATTATTTATATTGATTAAGTTACAATTAACAGTATATTATAACATATTATATAACTATATATTAGTAATGACTTCCAATTCAATGCATAGTTTTTACAATTTTTTGTAGTTTTGATTAAACAAAAAACGAATCTGGTTCAATATAAACTGTAATTATTAATAAAGTAAATTGACCAATTAAATTACACAAACACATGCAATTACTGAAAATCGGAACATCAAAATTAAATAGGCAGTTATAATTATAATTATATTATATATATATATATATATATATATATATATTATATTATATTAGTCTTTTATTAAACACAAAAAGTGTACATACAAAATAATATTAGAAATATACATTATAAAATAACACTGTAATAGAACGGGTGCAGCCCTTTTGCGCCGCGGTCAAAATTTCTTGAAAAAGGTATAACAGGTCTTTTGCGCCCCTGCACAGCAGGGTGCAAACAGGACGATTGCGCCGCCCGGTTTTGAGGCTGTGACTAGGGTTTAACATAAACATACTTGAAACCTCTTTTCGAGCTGAACCATACTTATATATATCTCATTGCGATAAATTTAATTGAACAATTTATATTAGAGTACAATGCAGTGCATATTAAGCGTATCTATATTTAATTTCATTTACTCAATAAATAATCTTCGTAAGAAATCCACGGAAGAGGTACAAAATTATTTTATTTAATAGTGATAATATACGTTCCTGTACAATCTTAATCCGAAAATGCCAAATACTGAAATTCAATGGTAATTCAGTCACTAATACTTACTTTTAGAAGTATGCACATGAATTTAAATTTATTCTAAATTTATAAAAGTTATATTCCTTTAAAACCATTCATAAAAATAATTACTAAACATTTTAACAGGCTAAAAAGATCAATGTTTTAACTATAATATTAAAACATGAATTACATGATAAATAATATTTTATAGTTATATACTATATCAGTAAATATATTTACACTGCACGATTTAAAAAAAAAATATGTATAATTATTATTTATAATTTATAATAATTTAATATACATTTATTAATATTTTAATATTATTATTAAATTATTATATAATACTTATAACAGAAAGAAGTAAAAAAATACTCAAATTATGAAAATAAATGTTTATTTTTTTAATTAATTTATTAATCATACGTATGCACTAGTAATAATTTTTTTAAAACCACATTATTACATTTAAAATCATAACATACATTTGAATTATGAAAAAAAAAAATCGATTAATTAATATTTTATTAAACACTTAAAAAAATTTAAGTGAATAAATAATAATACTAATAATAATACATTTATTAATAGACAATACAGAAATTGATTACTTTTAGAAAATAGTAGTGCAAAATTAACATTTTAACTTGAGCCTTCTCTTATACATAAAATGTTCGTAACGGACAGAGTGAACTCCATGACGAACCATTAAGTCACCAGCACTCGATGAGAAAGACAAGTCCATGCGAAGGCTAAATTCCTCTTTTTGGATAGAACCCCTATTATAGTGGTGACTACAGATTTTAAATACTAAATAAAACATTGTTGCGGCAAATTTAAATGTATACAGTATATTTAAATATATAATATGTTTTACATATATTTATTTCAAAGTTATTTATTTAATTTAAATATAATATATTATATATTTTATTCTATTCTATTAAATAAGAGTTATGGATGAATCTCAGTAGGTTGATATCTCGCAATCGTACCGCCTGAATTCAACAAGACTTGCAGGGGACTTAGAACTTACCATCAATATAGGTGGTATACAAATTTTGAAGCGAATCTGTTTTGTGAAAACTGAGGTAGAAGTTTAACATTGGCCTTATGGATGGAAACCGGAAATGGAGCTGTTGTAAGAAAACTGCAAGACTGAATTTGCTTAAACCATAAGCGATCAAGTTTTAGAACATTCTCGATTTTTTAAAATTTATTTCATTCGATTCGTTTGCAGGGAAATATTCTTTGATTCCGAAGTAACTGAGATTAATCGTTAAGTCATTTAAATACAAATATGTTAAACTACAGTCGCGGCCTCTAAACCGGGCGGCGCAATCGTCCTGTTTGCACCCTGATGTGCAGGGGCGCAAAAGACCTGTCCACCGCGGCGCAAAAGACCTGTTTACTTGTCCGCTTTGGGGCGCAAAAGACCGGTCATTAAGGGAAATCGGCGCAAACGTCTTTCACCGAATAGATCACATAAAACACACATACAAACTATATATAATAGTTACAGAATAATAGATAATGATAATAAAAGAATATAAAATAAAATAACAGATGATATTACCAGCCTGTTACATCATAATATATCATATATAGGCACATATATAAAACAAAATATGACAGAAAATAAATAGAATGAAAAACTTATTGCTTAATTGTTATTCACAATATATTATTATAGACTATATATGAAGTCTCCCTTGGCATAATCGCTGATAGGTTTAATGTTTATAGATTTACAGAGGTATTTAAATGATATTGGCTACAATGTTCCTTACATAATTTACATACACAAGATTGTTCAGCTTTATGTTAACCAGAGGATTTACAAATTAGTTGGTGGAAGCCGTGAACAGCTTGGCGAGTTAAGACATTTCTAACATTGGATCTATCCAATTGGGGCAGACACCGCAATGTTTACATGTCATAGCATCAGTGCTGTAAAACTCAGGATTAATATCCTGAGCCTTTTGATTCCTGACAGCTAGAAAATTGGAATATTGATCTGTCATTGGAAGTTTAAACATTTCTTAAATTGGAATCTATCAGTTTATAGGCCAGTCTAGTTTCGGTAAATTTTGACAGACACAGTAGTCTTTTAACAAACATGGCTTTTACTGATTCTAATTTATCAAAGTCGGATACAGATAAATGAGACCATACGATTTCAATACCATAAGTGGCCACAGGGGCGACTTTTAAATTGAATAGTTTGAGCCCTGTTTTGACGGATAGACCAGACAGACCTGAGATAGTGTACATATATTTTATCTATATGTATATATATATATATATATATATTATTATATATATATATATATATGCATATCAGTGGGAGGTGTGGCGCAGTGCGCTTGACCGGGTCTCGTCAGATCACCGAAGTCAAGCAACGCCGAGCGTGGTTAGTAGTTGGATGGGTGTGACCATTTTCAACAAAAACCACGTTTCCCACCCAAGGGTATATCGTTGCGCTTTTCTACTATATGTGGTTCCTCTGGCTTTGGACCATTGCACTTCCGGTTCATTGACAAAAGCTGTAGCGTCCATCCTGGCTGAGGTTTTTAAGTTTCCCTCAGCCGCAGGTAAATGCCGGGTTGGATTTGCAAGGCCGTGGCCGCCCCCGTTCCGGAAGAGCCCGCGAAACGCTCAAGTTAGGGTTTCGGAAGGTTCGGGGTTTCAAATTATATAATAAGTTTGTAAATAGTAGATATAATAGAAGTACCCAATAGGGTTTGATTTAAAAATATATATATATGGTACTGTGAATTTTTTCCGTTTTTTTCATTTTTTCTGAGACCAGGAACTATTTTTAAAAAATTATTGAAAGTCTATTTTATGACGTCACGGGCGGCACTGCCCTATCCTTTTTCTAAAGGAGTGCCGATCGTGACGACACCAAAATAGACTTTCAATAATATTTTTAAAAATAGTTCCCGGTCTCAGAAAAAAATGAAAAATTCACAGCACCATCTTGTTACCCCTTCTTTCGATTAAGCCACTAAAATTTTCTCATTCTAATATCTCATTAAATGCTTAATCTACAATTACAGTAAAATATTTTTTATTGTAAAAATAAAAGTATCGAATTATAACATATCCACATTTTAAAATTTACCCTTTACTTTAAAATGATTTGATGTTGGTTATGGTTCTTATTGCTGTTGGGATTGTTGGGAAATTAAATGAATTCTCACCTTGCTTGGAGACTTGAGCGGCTGGTTTACTTGACTTGCTGATAACACCATCCTGTGCCTGTGTGCAGTTGTCTTTGCAACTGCCTGCGGTGGACACGTCTCGGTGCTGATGTCGCAGTTGCTGATACTCAGCCTTCATGGACGGGGGCCTCACGAGGGCGGGGGCGACGCTTGTCAAGAATGGAGCCATCAGCTGGGGCACGCGGTCCTTTACCCTTTCTGTCTGAGCCGCGAGGCGTGCTACTGCAGTCATCCCGGCCATGGAGGCTGAGGAGTGACGACGACGCAACTCAAAGCTGCTGCGCTGTAATATAACGGCAGGTCTCCCATGTGGCGTAATTCGCGAGTCAGAGGCGCTCACAATCGAGGAAGAGCTGAAATACATCGTCACGTAAGAAATGCAAAATTACATACGTATACATTTTACGAACGTATGTATAAGTCACAGATTCATGCACATGCCGGTGGCCCGGTGGGGGTATAAATCCTCTCCCGAAATGCCGAAATTAAGGATTCAATAAGCAACAGGAATTTTTCCCATGCATGAAAGCAGTGAACTTTGCTATTTAAACATTTAGCAAAAAAGTCTTTTTTTTTTTTTTTTTAGTTGCATGATATTATGCATGATGTTTCAATTAATTGTACATTTGATTGTACTGTATATATATGTTAGCACCCAAAGCCGAATTCGGGCAAAAGCCGAAAAAAATGCTCAAATCTAGTTTTGCGCATCACGAAATGAGCCAAAGCCGAAGTGAGTTTTTTTTTCGGCTTTGGCGCACTTCATTTTGAACAGAACTAGAACTGCTCAAATTGAAATATTAGAAATATTGTCATGCACGCACTTAATTGTAAATTTCATAGTTCTATTTCTTTGAACATTGCAGCAGCCACAATACATAAACATATACGGCAATGAAATGCCATGGGGTTAAACTTCATTGCAGAGGTAAAGGCTACTTTCTTATCTCGTTGTACCGATAACAGCCTGTATTGCATGATAGCCTAATTCTAAGACAGAATTATGAAATTTACAAGTGCGTGCATGACAATATTTCTAATGGTGAGAGCGAGTGAATCTAAAGAATTTTTTAATATGTATGGCGTATACGTCTATTTTATTTGAGCTGCAGTTCTTAAAAAAAAAATTATTAATTTAACAAAAACATAATCAAATAGTAATTAAGTGACAGAAATGGTGGAATGTTTTATAAAAAAAACAGATTCTACAATATTTTTTATAAGGTATGTACGTACGTATACTGTGTATGATATATTACATTTTAAAGTCATTATTTGTTCCCTAATTAATTTATTTTTAAACAGCGCTTGAAAGACATTAGGTCACAATATTAATATTTATTATAAGTTTAGTGTCTTCGTTTTTATTTTTTAAAAATTAAAATTAATATCATTAAAATTAAAATCATCATCTCATCATTAAAATCATCTTTATTTTGCGCAAAACTAGATGTGCTCAAAATTTTGCTCCAAACCCGAAATAAAATATCATTTCGACTTTTGCTCAATCCGCGATGCGCAGAACTAGTTTTGCTCAAAGTGAAATGCGCCAAAGCCGAAGTAAAATCTCATATCGGCTTTGGCGCATTTCGATTTGAGCAGTTCTAGTTTTGTTCAAAAAGAAATGCGCCAAAGCCGAAAAAAAAAACTCACTTCGGCTTTGGCTCATTTCGTGATGCGCAAAACTAGATGTGAGCATTTTTTTCGGCTTTTGCCCGAATTCGGCTTTGGGTGCTAACATATATAAAATATATATTTCTCCATAAGAAAATCATGAAACAGCTAGTTTCATGTTTTTAATATTATTGTATATATAATTATATCTCTATACTTAGATAGTGTATTCAAATATTTAATAATTTCCACCTTGCCAATCAAATAAAATAAATAGATAAATAAGTAAAACAGATAAAGTATAATATATATATATATATATATATATATATATATATATATATATATATATATATATATATATATATATATATATATATATATATATATATATATATATATATATATATACACACACACACACAAGGATAATATTTTACTCTGGCTTACACCATCTTTGTAACATTGTATGCGTTCTTAAAATTAAATTCCAAACTCTTTATTTCTTTCTTTCTGTGGCGTAATTGGTAACGCAGTAGACCGGCAATATAAAGATCTGGGATCGTACCCCAGCAGTGCTAGCTTTTTCAAAAGAGTTTGGGATTTAATTTTAAGAAAACATGTTACAAATATGGTGTAAGCCAGAGTAAAATATTATCCTTATTAAATTGTCATTTTTTCCGTTCTTTACCTTTACCCTTTAATAATAATAATAATAATAATAATTACCTTGAAAAACTGAGCTATCACCCTCGCTGATACAGTTCACTTGAGCACTTAAAACACACACACACACACACACACACACACACACACACACACACACACACACACACACACACAGTTGAAAACGTGCACAGTTAAAATCTAAAACACATATTACGTTTCAGTATATATATATATATATATATATATATATATATATGTATATGTATATGTATATGTATATGTATATGTATATGTATATGTATATGTATATGTATATGTATATGTATATGTATATGTATATGTATATGTATATGTATATGTATATGTATATGTATATGTATATGTATATGTATATATATGTATATGTATATGTGTGTGTGTGTGAGTGTATGTATGTATGTATGATTGAAATTAAAGTAAGTTTTTCAACTTACGGAACATTGGCGGTATTTTATAATTATTTAAACCCAAACCGTGTTTACCCGCCAAGGTAAGAAAGAAAATTGTCAGAAAATTTTGAAAGTGTAGCCGGGGTGGGACTCGAATCCACATCCCTTGCATTCGCGGCCAAGTGCGTAGCACAATTTGGCTTAGTAAAACTTGATTTAAAGAAAAGTATTTTTAGTAATTATTTAAATTTGCATGCATTTTTTAAAAATATATAAAAAAAAATACTTTTCTTTAAATCAGGCTTTATTTAGCAAAATTGTGCACTTGATATCTTGATATCATATCTTGATACTACTGCAATCAGCTTAGCTCTAGCATAAAAATTACTCAGAGGAGCGGGGTTAGAAAATTAACATGGTGAAGATACGTCAGTGTTGCCAACTACCGGTGCTACACCCAATGCCCTGAATCATTACACCATCCGGTCGACCTTCAAATTTTCTGACTCTTCACAATTTTATATATTTATATTACACGCCACCGCAAAGGATGACGGGAGACCATGAACGCTAGCCGCGAAACCATTTTAAACTACAAGAGTAGTCTCCAAATTATTAACACCCAAGTAAGTGTATTAATGATTGAAATTAAAGTAAGTTTTTCAACTTACGGATCATTGGCTGTATTTTATAATTATATAAATCCATCCGAAGCAATGCCCACTCCACCAAGGCCTGCGCACTGCGAAGCGCGCGAAACAAAATAGTAGTCCACCCCATTTGCTATAGCATTGTAAAATTCAAATTAAATCCAATAGAAATAAATTTTTCTTGATATTTTCACACTCCAGGCATAATTTATAAACCCCTTATCTTGCTGTGTGTAAAGTTTCAAAATTTTAGAACCACTCATTCCTTGGAAATTTCGGGGTGAAGTTAGCATGTAACTTAATGGGAAATTGAAAATCTTATAGGACTACTATTTCAAAAAACAATCGAGATCGATATTACGGTGCGCACGCCTTGATACAGTGGGCATTGTCCGAAGTCAATCAACGCTTCATCAGTTTCTCTCCATTTTCATCCATTATATCATATTTATATTCAGTATAGAAATTTCATGATGAAATTTTTGGCAAATATTTCCATACATAAATTACGGTATGCAAGGGATGCATTTTATATTTGGGAAATATATTTATATATCCTTATTTCAAATTCAATTTCAGCAAAAAAAAAAAAAAAAAAAATCTGTCCCTATAATACTCACTATACTACGGTTGTGAAATAAACAAAACCTACTCAACACGAATTTAAGGGTAAGGTAACGCCACAATGTTAAAAAAAATCCCTCACAAAAATTCTGAAAAAAAATTAAAATGTTCTCCTCTACACCCCCTATCAGTAGCTAAAATATCAGGTATACAAATTCGATCTAGTTTTTGAGTTATGAATTTTTAAAGTTGACTACTTTAACATGGAGAAATGGAAATCCCATGTTAAATTAGTCAACTTTAAAAATTCATAACTCAAAAACTAGATCGAATTTGTATACCTGATATTTTAGCTACTGATAGGGGGTGTAGAGGAGAACATTTTTAATTTTTTTCAGAATTTTTGTGTGAGGGATTTTTTTAAACATTGGTGTTACCTTACCCTTAATATAATTTAAATCATACTTCCTCCTAAAAGTAGAATTCGGTTCATTGACAATGGTCCGAAGTCAAAAGCTTAATTATGAGAGTTTTAAAACAAATTAATAATATAGTTTAAAAAAAAGCATAAATATATTTACGAATTTCAGACAATTAGTTGTTTTTTTCTTTTTTGGCCATTTAACTTGTACGTCAATCAAAATTATGTATCATAATCTTATATTAAAAATTTACATATGTAATATTCTTCAAGACCTAACTTCAAAAATATTTTACTTTAAAATTTCAAAATATTTTGTTATAGTATTATTCTTATTTTTTAAAAAAAAATTTTTAATTTTTTAAAAATAGTTCCCGGTCTCAGAAAAATCTAAAAAAATTCACAGTTTTTGTTTGCACGTGTTTCCTTATTTAATTGCAATAAGCTAATGACATATATTGTTTTGAATTATAAATATATAAAATAAATTTGTTTTTGAAAAAATATTAAAATTAATAATAATATAATTATTATTAATTTTAATATTTCTTCAAAAACAAATTTATTTTATATATTAATAATTCAAAACAATATATGTCATTAGCTTATTGCAATTAAATAAGGAAACACGTGCAAACAAAAACTGAATTTTTTCAGATTTTTCTGAGACCGGGAACTATTTTTAAAAAATTATTGAAAGTCTATTTTATGACGTCACGGGCGGCACTGCCCTATCCTTTTCCTTAAGGAGAGTCGCCCGTGACGTCATCAAAATAGACTTTCAATAATTTTTTAAAAATAGTTCCCGGTCTCAGAAAAATCTGAAAAAATTCACAGTACCAATTTTTTACCCCTTGTTTCGATGAAGCCACTAAAATTTTTACAATCTAATATGATCTAATTTCTCATTATAAGATAAATATATAAAAATGAAGTCTTTTTGGAAATATTTACTATACAAAAAGCTATGTATACAACCAGAATCTTTATAGTATTACTTTTTTCATGAACGTGCATTTTATGTATCAATTAATAATTAATTGTAATGTGTGTTATATTCAGTGGTGAAAGTAAGCCGGTGCGCACCAGTGCGCCGCACTGGTAAGACATTTGACCTATTTATTTTGACGCCAGTGCGGCGCACTGGTAAGACACTGATCGAAATTTACTAAAAAAATAAATAATTTTTAATGAAAAAAAACAATATTTGCAAGTGTGAACAGATCACATTATAAACCATTATAATCATGCTCAATACAAACATGTTCTTGTACTTTGATTTGATTTATCTCACGAAGTTTTAACTTGCACTTTCTTTTAAAGTCAAAATTTTGTACTAAAAAAAAGTAATTGAAATCCATGTTGAATGTATTTACTTTTATTTATATTTTTCATTGGGTAAAAGATAAAAATAAATTATCAATTTGTGATACGAAATTGTTGCATTATAAATAAATAGTAAGTGCTACAGTAAAACATTATTTTAAAAGACTACGATAAAAAAGTTAATTTTAATATTTTTCTCACAAACGCCTAGCTTTTTTTTTTTTATTGGCGCGCGAGCCTGAGAACACATTTATTTATTATATAATTTTTTTAAATTTTTTTTATCAACGAATTTTTTATATATTTTTTTAAATATCTGTAGGTTTACTGTTTACTGGGTTTACTATTTTATCTTCAATTTTCCTATAAATTGGTAGTCGTTATCACTTTTTTAAAATTGTAACCCATACATCTTTTTGGAATTTTTTTATTAAATTAATTTTTGAGACATTTTAAGCGATAATTTAATTATTTAAAAAAATGGATCATTTATTAAATAAGTTAAATTTAAAGAATATTCTAAATTGTGAAACAGTTCATTAAAATATTTTTATTGTATTAACACTGCTGCTAGACATGGACAACTTGTTTGCGATTTTTTTCATATTAAAAGATATGTTTTAATTTTCATTAGCCAACACAGATATTTTTGAATATTTTTTTTATCATGCAATTTAATTATTTAATATGCGACACTACATTTTTTTTTTAATCGGTTAAAAGTTTGAATAATTATTTAATTTTACTTATTTTGTGAGATTTTCAATATTTTTTCTGGAAAAACGGCTCCGTAAAAAAATATTTTATTTTTAAATCGAAAAATCATTAATGAATTTATGATAGATTACGTACGTATTTTTTAATTGGTACCATAGTTCAAGTAAAGTTTAAGTAAAAAGCTGTTTTCTGTGCCAAAATTTTGAATGTTAAACGCGATTTTAGTGCAACTTTCAATTAAAAAATAAGCCACGCCCCCTTTTCCCAAAAAATCGCGCCTCCGGCGGGGGTTTGGGCCCTTCAGGCCTCTATCTGAAGCGCACTGGTAAGAAATTGAAACTACTTTCACCACTGGTTATATTAATTAAACTCCCAGTTATCATGCTGTCAAATTCAATTTGTTATTTATTTCAGCAACAGTTACAGAACCAAGGCACTAAACATAATAAAACAGACAACACTACACACACATAAAAAAAAAGAGAAAAGTATGATACATAATAATAATCAAAATGTAAGGCACTAATTATAAATTGTCAAAGGAAAATATAAAAAAAAAAGTATTAATAATTTAGAACAGAGCATTTATTACCTTAGTCCGAAATTGACATAATTAATGAATAGTTGAAAATGTCAACTATTCATTTATATTTTATAAATATATTTTTATATTTAAAAATATATTTATATATTTTTTTTTGTATTTTAAATATAAAAATATTATTTTCTATTCAAGCTTCTGTTTCTTAGTGGGCGGTGGCTCACATTCACCCGGCGGTGGCTCACATTCACCCCGGCGGCCCACATTGGCCGCAGCCCCCTGAACTGCGTTCGGTGTTTCGGCGGGCCAGTCCGTCTTCGGACTTCTAGCAACACAAACATTCAAATGGTATACATTAATTTATTATCGATTGCCAGCAAAGGAAATATAAATTGATTGCAGAGACTACAAAACAGAGCCTTTGTTGTAAAAAAAAAAAGAACCAGTATTAATATTATGCTAGATACTTTACAATGGTTCAGTGTTATGTTAAACAGAGATTAGGCTTGAAAATGTTGTTATTTTTCTATGATATAGTTAATAACAAATTCCCAGATCATTTTAAAATAGATTTAGTAGTAAACAGCGAGTTGTAATACACAAGACAATACAAGAGGTTTTAATAAAACTATTTAAGAAATTTTGTTAAAAAACAAAGCTGAAAAATCTATTTACAACTGTGGGAAGACTCTTTTTAATAAATTACCTGACAATACAAAAAATTATAAAAATAAGAAAATATTTAAAAGATTTTGTATATATATTTATAAATTTAATGCAATAATATATGTATGTTGCTTCTTTACCAATGTATAATTAGCGCAAGCTATAATAATAAAGAATTTAATTTAATTAACAAATCTGAATATAATATAATAATATATTAAAATTTAGACTGCACAGTTGTAGCTTGTTGAAAACGTACAATGTTATGATATAACAAAAAATATATATACAGTGAGAAAAAGAACACCCTCTTTACTTACCCCGTCGACCACTTAATGAGCGTCAGCGCTTTGTGTGCGACCAGCTCCGACATGGTCGTAATGATCCTGTCACACATAATACACTTCAGGGGCAAGTGATGCATGCCCAAGTGAATAGCCAATTGTCCAATGGAGGGGCACCGAAAAACAGTTGGTTCTACACAAATCGGGCATGTTTTATAGCCCAAGTAAGGATGACGGCTGGCCTCATGGGCTTCTCGGTTTTCAGGGCTGGACATAATCCTGCCGCAACCTCGGCACACGGTCTGTTATAAAATACATACATAAAATACGTTAGCAAAATATAAAAATAACACGACTCAAACAACATAATAATGTGTCTGGACCACGCAGATATATATATATATATATATATATTATATATATATATATTATATATATATATATTATATATATATATATATATATATATATATATATATATATATATATATATATATTATATGCATTTCAAATTACCATATGCATGCGCCATGTATATAAATTGGCAAATATATAAAAGAGGATTTTTGCACCGTTGCATTTTTAGTTATATATTATTTGCATGCCATGGAAGTGTTCACTTGGCTGCATATGTTTGGATAAATAATAATTGTTCCTGCATTATAATTATACATGTTTTGTCATTGCAGTCGTATAGCGTATATTTATACAGGGATACGAGATATATGGCTCAGGGCGATATAAAAAAATTAATGATTTGTTATTTTGTAATTATAATTAAGTCCTAACATCTTGAAAGTAAATTATTTGAGAAATGAGTACATGGTATACGTATAAGTTTGTCGTTGTTATCAGTTATCATGCCAGAAAATGATTATATATAACCAAATTAAATTGCGCATATTAGATAATATTAGAAGTATTTTGGCTTTGGCTTTCATGTCAATATTCTAAATTAACGGTACTAATGGTCGCCTTTTGATAATTTTCACGAAACTGTTGCGAATATCCGAGTACTCATCATATCTTATATTAATTTATATCCTATAATTTTTTGTGAGTAAATGTGATGTATTATAGTATTCAGTTATATAAAACTTATACATAATTAAATATATTAAAAAGCTAGAAAAAAAACGCTGAGGTAAAATATTTTTTATATATAATGAGGAATTAGAATCGAAAAATTATATTGGCTTAATCGAAAGAAGGGGTAAAAATATGACGTTGTGAATTATTTCAGTTTTTTTTGTGACCTATAACTTATAATTTTAATTAATTAATTAAGTTGCATTATTTTGAGAGTGCTGCCCCCCGTGACGCCTCTGACGTCACACCATTCTTGTACTTTTGCACTATAGATCAAGGTTTCTTTATACAGGTTAAGACACGCACGCATTTCGTGCGTCAATTTCGTTAAATTTTCAGGCCACATTGTACCGCGAAATTTCAAAAATAGCATTGCATGATGGGCGCATTCAAAGTTTCGCGGCACGATGTGGCCAAAAATACTTGAACGTGATTGGCTTAGCCCTTTAACATTGGACCAATCGGTGGCTTAACCTGTATAAAGGAACGTTGCTATAGATGAGATTAGGTGAGAACATAGCCCTCTGGTGGAAGGCCAAGACCTGACCGCGCCCACTTTTCAATAGCCGTCCTACTGAGCAGCAGCTTTGCGTGTAATCAAATGGGAGAGGACTTCACTTTGGTCGCGGTTTACGACAATTGCGCTGTGTGCTAGAGTTTTGAAAATGAAACTAGTTCAACTCTAATATAGTCTAATCTTGCGTAACAACCTTCTTTTTCACGCAAAACCAATATTAAGGTAGAGATAACGTCGAACAGCTGTTCGACGTAATCCCTTTTGATTAACATGTAAACCTTAGCAAATTGACAAAAATTCTGAATTTTTTTTGAGAGGCAGATATTAGTGCCTAAAAGCCATAGCAAAAGTTTCAAAAACATTCAACGAGCCGATTTTTTTAAATTAATTTTTTAGTTTGGCTCTCCATGGGAAAGCCCTATGCTGAAAATTAAAAAAATTATTTAAAAAAAATCGGCTCGTTAAATCGTTTTGAAATTTTTTCTATGACTTTTAGGCACTAATATCTGCCTCTCAAAAAAATTTCAGAATTTTTGTCAATTTGCTAAGGTTTACATGTTAATCAAAGGGCATTACGTCGATCAGCTGTTCGGCGTTATCTTTACCTTAATACACTCTAATTAATGTTTTATGAACCCGACTTCTGTTACATCTGCGCATGCGCGAAGCCGCGAAGGAAAAAGTCAGTTTACTGGCGATGACGTCATATAAACATTGAAAACCTTTCTTCATAGCGAGTGACTTTCACTTTACTTAATTGCAATTTCTTTACTTTGTATATCAAGTAAAGTTATAACTACATCGAAAATAATGTATGAAAGTTGATGCAAGTACTTTTTTGTATTTTCAATATTCCGTGACGTCATGATACATATCCAAGGCTTGGAAGATATAACGAAGTTCCCGCCCTGACTTTACCGTAATATTTCTCAGGTAGTATAATATTTATCAACTAAATAAAATAATCAGCACGCAGGAGACTACATTAAAGTAGTATCGCACTACAAGATACCTTCAATAATATCAGGTAAATATTTTTAAAAAAATATTTCCTCCCCATTACTTTGCGTGTTATTTTTTAAATTTCAGACGGCTAATATCTTGACAGTTGACGATCGCCCCTGCTGGTCTTGGCCTTCCACCAGAGGGCTATGGTGAGAACATGCAGATAGAAAATCAAAATGGCTGGCGCCACGTTTGAAATTCCCCGCCTCAAATTTTTGAAGTTTTAATGTGGGTTACGTTTGATCAATTTTAGCTTTATTTTGTTCGCATACCACTGAAAAATATGGTTAAAATATGATTTAAAACTTCTATCGTGCTCTAATATTGTTTAATACGTAAAAAGTAGAAAATTATGAGAGACTAACTTCTTACATCAAATTAGTTTGCTTTCTTCCTTTAAATAAAATAATTTACTGCAATTTGACGTGCTAGTGGGCTAGCCCAGTGGTTAACGCATCAGGCTTTAAATCTCGTGGTTGCGGGTTCGATTCTTTATTCCAGCGAATAATTTAATTTTAATATATTTATGAATTCTAAATTTATAAAATGTGGTTAAAATATGTTTTACAGCTACTATCAATCGTGATCGAATACTTTTTAATAGTGAAGAGAGTGAACAATATTAATAAAACATTACATCACTTTTTTACGTTCAAATAAAACATTTTTCTTACCAAGGCTCAAAGCTTAATTAGTGTGGCACAGTGGCGGAAAAATTTTCTTTAATTAAATTAAATTAATTAAAGGAAAGAAAAGTGTCGAGTTTAAAAAATATTTCAGCGTGGAGAATCAAACTCTCTTCACCCCAAGAGTATGAGCTCTGCGTCTTCGCCACTGTGCCACACCAAGCTCTGGGCAACAGTGCGAAAAATGTTTTATTTGAACGTAAAAAAGTGAAATAATTTTTTATTAATATTGTTCACTTTCTTTACTGTTAAAAAGTATTCGATTACGATTGATAGTAGCTGTAAACCATATTTTAACCACATTTTATAAATTTAGAATTCATAAATATATTAAAATTGAAGAAAAAAAATGTATTTATAAAAACTCGCCGGAATAAAGAATCGAACCCGCAACCACGAGATTTAAAGCCTGATGCGTTAACCATTGGGCTAGCCCACTAGCACGTCAAATTGCAGTAAATTATTTTATTTAAAGGAAGAAAGCAAACTAATTTGACGTAAGAAGTTAGTCTCTCATAATTTTCTACTTTTTACGTATTAAACAATATTAGAGCACGATAGAAGTTTTAAATCATATTTTAACCATATTTTTCAGTGGTATGCGAACAAAATAAAGCTAAAATTGATCAAACGTAACCCACATTAAAACTTCAAAAATTTGAGGCGGGGAATTTCAAACGTGGCGCCAGCCATTTTGATTTTCTACCTGCATGTTCTCACCTAATCTCATCTATAGTGCAAAAGTACAAGAATGGTGTGACGTCAGAGGCGTCACCGGGGGCAGCACTCTCAAAATAATGCAACTTAATTAATTAAAATTAGTTATAGGTCACAAAAAAATATGAAAAAATTCACAACGTCATATTTTAACCCCTTCTTTCGATTAAGCCAATAAAAAATTTCGATTCTAATTGCTCATTGATTAATTTGCAATCTTTTTTATGTACGCAGAGATATGTAATTACGAATACGGTATTTATCTGGCAAAAGAGCATAAGTGGCTAAAATTTTGAAATGTGTTTTTTTGCACAGTATTGTACTTTGTGACGTATCCCATATCCATGATATTCTAGAAGCGTCTTGTCATCCGACCACTCAAACTATGTTATTTTGTAACTTTAAGCTCAAAGCCTATTATATAGAGATTTTTGTCACTCGCTTCTTCTCAGACGAGTCTGGCAAAACGAGCTAAGTGGCGCAAAAAAATTGCTCATAAGTGTGGCAAAAGAAACTAAGTGGCTCAAAAATGTTGCTCATGATTCTGACAAAACGAACTAAGTGACTAAAAGAGTACTCGCGAGTCTGGCAAAACAGTTCAAGTGGCTTAATTCTCGTAACATAATTATTATTACCTAAGAAATTTACTTTAATTATTGAACAATAATTTAATTCTCTGGTTTTGTATTGTTATATACTGTTTCTTGTTACATCAGACTTTTATCATTACTATTTAATATTCTAACTCTAAAGTGTTAATTAATAACATCTTAATTCTAAAAAATAATTTATTGAAGAAAGTCCATTCAGTTCTTTACAGTATTATGTCCCTTACTTATTATTAAAATTAATATTATATATTATCATTATTTATATTTTTATCCAATTTACTTTATATTTATATTTGAAAGTTGATAGTTATTGCATACAAAACATGCTGAATTTATTTTTTTGAAAAAGTCGTTTGTATACTTTTTATTTTCTTTTTAGCGTAAATGTGAAAAAAGCTCCAGTTGTTTTAATTCCTTGTATGCATTATGTTAGTAGCCAAAGCCGAATTCGGCCTAAGGCCGAAAAAAATGCGGACACTAGATTGGATTCGAGCATCGCGGAATCCTCCAAACACGAAAGGAATTCAAATTTCGGCTTTGGGTCAAACACACACGATGCTCTAAACTAGTTCTGTTCAAATCGAAATGCTCCTATATAAGCCGATGATTTTTTTTTTTTTTTTTTTACTTCAGCTGTGGAGCATTTTTATTTGACAGAACAATAGTTTGGAGCATCGCGATTTGAAGCCGAAATGAGATTTTATTTCGGGTTTAGAGCAAAAAGTGGCCACATCTTATTTGCAGAGTACACTTTACTTCGTTACTTCTTTTCTTTGATGGTATACTACTGGACGTCAAAATAATGGTTAACAAATAATTCACGCAAGAGATGCTGGATTAGTTCACGTACAGCAAATTATATTGATTTAAAATACACTTAAAAATTTTACTTAAAAAAAAATAAGACAGTAATACTACAATTATTTAAATTTGTTGTTAGGGTGACCTATTTTCATAAATTGCTATCATGCTACAGCCATATACTTCCTTCATTTGTATTATATTAAATACTGCTCCCATCATGCAGTGAGTTAAAACATGATATAAGATTTCAGCAAAAAATAGGATAAATTTAGGGAAATGATTTTAAACCTATAATTACTTTACCATCTCATTGCATGTAGCTGAACAATTTATAATTTATTTATAAGGGTTTATTTTATCTATAATTTATTCCTCCGTCATGGGTCGTGGAAATGTCTCGATCAACAATGACATAAAATTTAATTTTTTAATTGAAGTTAGAAATGGAGTGTTGTCCTCAATATTTTTTATTGCAGAAATGGATAGAGGGTGAAAAGTTATGCTACCCTGATTTTTTTCAGATTTTTTAGAGCCCGGGAAGTATTTTTAAAAAATTATTGAAAGTCCTTTTTGTGACGTCACGCGGCGTCAAGTTCTATCTTTTTCTTAAAGAGCGGCGTCTCGTGACGTCACAAAAAGAACTTTCAATAATTTTTTAAAAATAGTTCCCGGGCTCTAAAAAATCTGAAAAAAATCAGGGTAGCAGAACTTTGCACCCTCTGTCCATTTCTGCAATAAAAAAATTTGAGGTCAATATTCCATTTAGTGAGAAAGAAAGCAAGTGATATGTGATATATCTTTTAAATAGCAGAGAATATTTTAAAAGTAAATGGGATGAAGGAGGACGTACGACAAAGAGATGAATGACTCTATTTATAGTCTATAGCATACAGTATAGAAAATAGATTAAGTATAACATTAAGAAAAATTGATTATGATTTCAGGTGATTATACTGATACTGTGAACCAGGCGCGGATCCAGAAAAAAAAAATCGGGGGGGGGGGGGGGCTGGGGGCTGCCTCCATAAGGCCAATGTTAAAAATAATTGAAGTGGGGGAAATGCCTATATTGACCCTGCATGTTAAATCCAAAATTTCGGGCGGGGAGGGGGGGGGCTGCACCCCCCCCCCCAGCCCCCCTGGATCCGCGCCTGCTGTGAACGCTGTGAAAAACTTTGTGGATGAAGATTGTATTTTTTACACTATCCACAAAACACATTTTGATACAGGGAAAAGTAAAAAATATACTGTATTCAAGTATTCAATAATGTTATAAATAAGTTTTAGAAATCCTGCATGATGGGATGTGATAAAGTTATATAGGTTTACTGAAAGTGATTTCCCTAAATTTATTCTATTTGTCGCTGAAACCTATATTTTTACTCATTGGGTGTAGTAATTACAAGAATACTAATTAGGGAATTATGGCTGCAGTTTATTCAATTAGACCCCAACAATTGATTCACAAAATAAAACAATAGTTTTACTCTTATTTTTTTTTAAGTAAAAAAATTGAATTACATTTTAAATAATTAATGTGGTACTTAAAATAATTCATCTCTTCAGTAAATTTGTTAAACATTCTTTTAACGTGCATCGATCAGTATACTCAAACTTATCAAATAAAATAAGTTATAACTTGAACTCTGCAACATGCATGTGCAGAACTAGATGTGATCAAATTTTGCTCCAAAACAAAAATATGTCTCATTTCGACATTGGTTGCTCCAAACCTAGTTCTGGTTAAATTAAAATGTTTAAAAAACGAAGTAAAAGTCATCATCGGCTTGGAGCATTTCGATTTGAACATGAGAACTAACATCGTGGTTTGATCCAAAGCCGAAATTTAAATTCATTTCGATTTCGGGTTAAGAGCATTCCGCGAAGCTTCAATCTGGTTCTGCGCATTTTTTTCGGCCTCGGGCTGAATTCCATTTTGGGTGCCAACATAATACATATACATTAGAAGCAATAAAAAAAGTACGTTCGAATTAAAAATAAATTATTTTAAGTTTTTCTGCAATTAATTTCCATATTTCCGCAGTGGATTGAGGGTTTTAATTTATTTTGAGGATATAGAAACAAAAATAATGAATGACAAGAGAGTAAAAACAATAGAAACTCGCTGCGCTGCCGGTCTCACTTTGGCGCGCTTCTTCTATATAATAATCAAATCATGTAAAGCGTGCATTTTATAGTGCATATGGCGGGCGCGCTGAGTACCACACGTTTCGGAGCATGAAAAACGCCGTATCTCTGCTTTGGTTATATAGTCTTATTGTAGTCAAACATGCATTAAATTAAAGATAAATATGTGAGTGCAATGTTTTATAATAACACGCTTCTCGTTAAATGTCCTAATTTCGACGTAAAATGAAATATATCGCATCGAGAGAAACCAAATCGTTTTCTTAAATAATTTATTTCTTCATTTTAAACTGTTGTTAACGATTAATTTTTTATTTATATGCATCGTAAATATCTCAAGGTATAGTTTTATTCATTTTTTTTTTATGTTAATAAGTGTAATTGAACATTTTATAAAAAATTATTAGTGAAGGTACCTCGCGTCCAACTTTCCTCCAAGATGGCGGCGAACGCACACTATAAGGTAGAGGGTGGTCAAACTCATATTTTGCAGACAATAGTGAACTCTACTGATTCTGAAAAATTCAGCTTTCCCCTGTTTTTTTCCTGGTCAAAACTTAATTTTATTGGGCTATTGGTGAGCGATCGCTAAGTAGGCCCCCCCCCCCCCGGTTGGAGGCCCCCAAAATGTTAAAAGTAGGCCCCCACAGGGTGAAGTAGACCCTGCCTACATCGCGAAGCGATGTAAGTTTAATGTAGACACAGTGTTGTGAATGATGTAGAGTAAAACAAAAGGCTTAATTAAATCACAGAACAAAGATGTATTATACATATATACAGTATATATATATTTATATTATATATAGATATATATTATATAGATCCACCGAGCATGGGTCCGTGGGCCGCAGCAAAAGTGGGCCGCCGGGGCAAATGTGGGCCGCCGGTCACAAAGAAAAAAAAAGGGGGTAAAAGGGAGAAAAGAAAAAGAGGGAAATAAAAAGAAAATGACAACAAACACCAATGGAATTTAAGAGCACTCTCTTACATAAATTGATCAAGGATCGAATTAGAGGGAATGAAAGTGCATTCACCAGCTTTATTTGTGGGATGAAGAAGATAATATGTATAATATATGTACTGCAGTAGTCTAGCCTAGGTGTCATTCCGCGATCTGTTAAATTACGCGTTTAAATTTAATATTCCGTCTGATATCATATTATAA
Source organism: Siphlonurus alternatus (assembly GCA_949825025.1). Classification (NCBI taxonomy): domain Eukaryota; kingdom Metazoa; phylum Arthropoda; class Insecta; order Ephemeroptera; family Siphlonuridae; genus Siphlonurus; species Siphlonurus alternatus. Next base: position 40,487,686 of record OX463788.1, on the reverse strand, counting down.
TCATTGCAGAGCTTTCTTAGGGCTCTGGTCTTATATATTTTATGAAATTAAGCATCATGCATTTAAAATCAAGCGCTAATGAAATAATTAAGAGAAAAAAATTATCCATGCATGTGATTGAGATTTATGATTAGTATTTTATTACATTATTATTTTTCGTTTTTTTTTTTTTTTTTTTAATCCTGAAAAATCTATATTCTAAATTTTATAACAAATTAACAATAGCACACCCGATAGCTAGCTGCGAGTACTCGACCTCAGACTTACCAAAACTAAAACAAAAAAGGTGATCCTGCAGGCTCTGCATGCATATATTATATATCACAATTTATACAAAATATGATTCTGAATAAAGCAACATTTATTTAATTATTTTTTCCTGGTTAGGTTTATTTTTTAACTATAGCTGCTGGCGTATTTAATTTGGCGTATTTCTTATAACCATTATCACTAAGCAATTTTCAATTGAAACGTCATGAATAAAACCATTTATAGCAGCAAGAAAAATGTACGTGGGTCTTGCATGAAATAAAGTTCAAAAATTAATTTAAAAATAATTAAAATTAACTGTTGCTTATACAATCAAATACTTCATAGCAGTAAATAAAAAAAAAATCAGTAAAATACTTTGCATTTACATTGAAAAATGTATTCAAAATAAGCAATTTGTAAATATAAAAAACTTGAACTTAAATAAACTAATGGAAAAAGAATTCAAACATTCCCTTAATTATCAGTTTGCTTGAAAAATTCTTTCTCAAACTAAACTAATAAATTTATAAATTAATTAACATTTTATTTATTTGGAATCCAAAATCCTTATATATTTCTCCAATGAACTAATAATCTACATACACGATTCTCGAATATCTCGAGCTTTCTGCTATTTTTTTCCTTCCCTTTGTTGGCTTTTAAAAATCACGAATAATTATTATTTATGCAACAATTTAACACAAAATTTAAAATTTAAGCAAATGCTAAATGAAGTGAATGCTTTTAAGAAAAAATATGTTTAATTAAGGAATCGATATTAAGGAGACAAAGAAATCTATACTTCTTCCGTTTTTCAAAAAATATAGAAAATTTATATAAGTATCACTAGACTTGATTAATTAAGATTTAATACTTAGTATTATAATATGGTAAATATTAATTGCAACTCATATTAAAATTTAATTGAAGATATTTAGTGTAATTTGTGAAAAATTTAGTGAAATTTAGTAACAAAATTAGTGAAAACCTAAAAAAATTGCGCCTGCGGCGGACTAATGGGGGCGGAGCTCCCAGACCCCCCTTTAGAGTATTAGCCCCCGCCTATATGGGCCGTTATTCTTTCTCGCTCGGTGGGCCATTTTGGCCCAGTCCGTGATGAGTGTGCCTCTCTAGACTACTTATAGTAATTTTATGTTTTTAGAGCAAAAAACTGAAAATTTCTGAGATTTTTTTGACAGTACAACCTCGGGTTTTTTCAATGGATTCTCAAGACTTTCTTGATTTGCGCACACTTAAAAATTCATATAAAAATAATGACACTGAAATATATAAAATAAACGGATGAAATACGTACGAGTACATTGCGATAACAAGGTTTGATTGTCCTAATTTAATCAATTTTTAATTAAATAAAAAGTAAGAAATGTATCTATGTGCTCCCTGAAAAAAATCAAAAACTTTTTTCCGTGGAAAAATAAAAATGGGTGGAAGAAAAGAATATAGAAAGGTTCTATAATATGACTCGCGTTAACACCAAAAACGATTTAAAATAATTTTTCCTAGTCCAAAAATTCATAAAAAATAATATAGAAAATGTCGTAATATTTCGACATTAAATTTGTGTATTAAAAAAGATAAGCAAGCCACGCCCCTTGTTTGGGAAAAAACGCGCCTGCAGCGAGCTGCTCGGGGGGCTCTGCCCCCCAAAACCTCGATAGTGTGAGGCCCCACCTTTCATTGCTCAGTATTAGGCCTTTTGACCCCAGCAGCTGTCCGACCCTTCACTGTGGAATGTATTATGTTTATGTTATATCATTATATATTTTTATTTTGATAAATATATAATCATCAATTACAGTGAAGCAGCGGAATGACATACTCAAAGTATTTCATATAATGTTAGGGTAGATTATACATTATTGCGGTATCAACATGCATGTTTTAGAACAGAGCGAGTGTGCAGAAAATGTATAGCGGCGAGATCGGAAGAACCAAACGCACCAACAAGTTTGACGTGAAGATGGGAGGATGGACAGAGAGGATGAAGATCACAACTGAGCTGCAACGACACTCACGACACCGCACGCTCTCAGCTCTCAACACACGAAAATGCCGTAGGGGTTATAAGGAAGTGCATAATTACAATATAATTACAATATTTAATATATATATGTAATTGCAATTTATATATTATATAAAATATTACATAAACAATGAACTAATATACTGATTCATAATTAAATATTATTTTATTATTTACAATTAGTACATGAGTACATACATAAATCGAAACTTTTGCAGAATTAACGTTTTTCAGGAATATCTTAACTGTCGGCAAAATCGAATAAATAAGTTGTCCTATAGATCTATGCATGCGTTGGTTGAACTGCTATGAAAATACTAGTCGGTATTTTAAAAGTAATTATAAATTAAATCGTAATAAAAAAGTTTTACTGTAAATTAATTCCATATTAGAGGCTTTAATTGATGTGCAACATGACACAAGAAATATTAAAATTTTTCATCATGGAACAAAAAGAAAAAGTTATTGCATAATGCAAAACTTTTGCATGGCAATACTTCCCCCCTCCCCTCCACCTCTGTATTTCACGTAAAAAAATCTCAAAAAAAAATATTTATCAGGGTGTCAATTAGAGTCCAACATTAGGTAAAAAAAGCAAAAAAGCGGTTGATCACTCGATCGGAACACGTACGAGAGTTAAAAAAAATCAGCGGGAGCCATTGATCGACTGTTTAAAAAATATATAATATGTATATTCATATTATTAATTATATTATGACAATAATTAAAAGTTTATAACCTATATACATATATATTTATACTCACGCCGGGAGCAGCTAACACATACATGATAATGTGAGCAAGTTGAGTGGCTATGGCGCTATGATCCGTCTGCTTCAAACTCTCGATGTGAACTGACGAAAGGCGGGAAATGACCACACGCTAATACCGCCTCGACGCTTGATTGTCTCGTCTTTCCTCTGCTGTTTCGTGTGCGACTGATATGATGTATAGCATTGGCTGTGTGCTTGCCTGGTGCATGGCTTGTTTCAAGCGGTTGCTAACACGTTACAATATGTACGTACGCATACGCTCCTTGCCAGGTATTTCGACGCCACTTTTGCAGACAGACATGCAGCGCCCGACATATTCACAACACTCGCGCGTCATGCATCGAGTCTGTACATGCATATAATATTGAAATTCAAGACTAAAAATATTCAAAATTCTTTTATTCTTTATGAAACAGCTTATATACATATTATATATATATATAGAATATATACATTAGGTCTTCCTTAGACTTAGAAAATAATTTTTGAACTCGGAATTCGAACTCAGAATTTATAATATTTATATGATAAGATTTGGTTTAAATTATTTAAATAAAAATCATGGCTGATACTTAGTGTGACATCACATTATTTTATGACGAATAATGAAAGAACTGTTATACGTTTTATTTGTTTTTTAATGATTTCAGCATTATACCATTAATGTGAATTGTCAAACATAACAAAAATATGCATAATAATTATATTGTTATAATGTTATATGCATATTGTAATGCATAATATAATATATATAATATAATATCAAAATAATATATTAGTTGTAAGCACATAAATGATGTTGCATTAATATCGTCCCTCGTCCGGAATAATGAGCTATCTGCCTACCAAAATTCAAATGCAATAATGAGCTGTCTGCTTTACCAGGTGAATGCAATTTTAATGTAAAAGGAAAAGCAGACAGCTCATTATTGCATTTGAATTTGGAAGGCAGATAGCTCATTATTCCGGACGAGGATATAATATACTGTATAATATATACTCGATATAACTTGTGCGACAACAATTTTATGATATTCAAGACCATTGGGGATTATTGTCTTTACAGGATCAACACGTACACAAAATTTAAGTAATTAATATAGCTAGCGCGCGTTCAGCCGCGAGAACTCCTGTACGTAATAATTAATAATATAATAAAATGTAGAGTCTGCGTCAAAAGAACGAAAAATAAAAGAACGAAAACAATTTATACGAAAATATAATTAACCGAAATGGAAAATGTGCGAATGCATTTATAACGAAACTTAAAAAGCACGAAAGCATTTACAGCGAAAACATTTTAGCCGAATTCAATAATCACGAAAACCATGTGGCCGATAGTTATTTAAACGAATTGAAAAACAACGAAAGTAAATTAGAACGAAAACATTTAAAACGAAATAAAAAAATCACGAAAACAATTTGGCCGAAAGTTATTTGAACGAAAACATTTAAGACGAATAAAAAAATAACGAATACAATTTGAACGAACGCTATATTTGACCGAAAACATTTAAGACGAATAAAAAAATAACGAATACAATTTGACCGAAAGTTATTTAAACGAAAACGTTTAAGACGAATAAAAAAATAACGAATACAATTTGAACGAACGCTATTTGACCGAAATAAAAAACACCTATCATGAAGAAAAATATTAATAAAAAATTTTAACAATATTAATTAAACAAAAAAAAATTGTAAATTAAAACGAATCCAATAAAGAAGTATATACAGACTGAGCCAGAAATAGTGTTCCGATCTCATGCTAAAATTTGGGCAGGTTATAACTTAATTTGAGCTAGATATTTGAAACTTGTCATACGTAAAGCCAATTAATATTTCCTACATTTTTAGGGGTGGATTCACGATTTGCATTTCTTCCTTATGGGATTTCCATGTTAAATTAAATTGATAGAAAATTTTTAGCCGATTTGCACCAAAATTAGTTTTTAAGGTTTTCAGAGTACGCTGTATTTAATGGTGTTTCACCCCTAAAAATTAAATCGTTAACTGCTCCGATTCAAAAAATTCAAAGGTCGTTTCTGAGGTAAAAAAAAAAAAAAAAATAAGCCCGTTTCAGTGGCATAATAAAAAAATTGATACCATCATTTTTTCATGTAGTAAAAGGTCACTATCTTATTAGGGATTATTTAAACCACTTTTTAAATTACACCATTAAATTCAACGTGCTCTGAAAACCTTAAAAACTAATTAATTTTGGTGGAAATCAGCCAAAATTTTTCTATCAACTTAATTTAACATCGATATATCCCATAAGGAAGAAATGCAAAAATCGTGAATCCACCCCTAAAAAGATAGGAAATATTAATTTTAAAAATTGTGTAACACAAATATGTCAAAAAACTTAGATCCCTTTGCTTTACGTATGCCAAGTTACAAATTTCTAGCTCAAATCAAGTTATAACCTGCCCAAATTTTAGCATGGGATCGGAACACCATTTCTGGCTCAGTCTGTATAATTAATATACTTCTTTATTGCATTCTTTTTAACTTACAATTTTTTTTTGTTTAATTAATATTGTTATAATTTTTATTAATATTTTTCTTCGTCCTCGATTGGTGTTTTTTATTTCGGTTAGGGTGACCTATTTTCATAAATTGCTATCATGCTACAGCCATATACTTCCTTCATTATGTATTACATTAAATACTGCTCCCATGCAGTGAGTTAAAACATGATATAAGATTCCAGCAAAAAATAGGATAAATTTAGGGAAATGATTTTAAACCTATATTTACTTTACCATCTCATTGCATGTAGCTGAACAATTTATAATTTATTTATAAGGGTTTATTTTATCTATAATTTATTCCTCCGTCGTGGGTCGTGGAAATGTCTCGATCAACAATGACATAAAATTTAATTTTTTAATTGAAGTTAGAAATGGAGTGTTGTCCTCAATATTTTTTATTGCAGAAATGGATAGAGGGTGAAAAGTTATGCTACCCTGATTTTTTTCAGATTTTTTAGAGCCCGGGAAGTATTTTTAAAAAATTATTGAAAGTCCTTTTTGTGACGTCACGCGGCGTCAAGTTCTATCTTTTTCTTAAAGAGCGGCGTCTCGTGACGTCACAAAAAGAACTTTCAATAATTTTTTAAAAATAGTTCCCGGGCTCTAAAAAATCTGAAAATAATCAGGGTAGCAGAACTTTGCACCCTCTGTCCATTTCTGCAATAAAAAAATTTGAGGTCAATATTCCATTTAGTGAGAAAGAAAACAAGTGATAAGTGATACATTTTTTAAATTGCAGAGAATATTTTAAAAGTAAATGGGATTAAGGAGGACGTACGACAAAGAGATGTATGACTCTCTTTATAGTCTATAGCATACAGTATAGAAAATAGATTAAGTATAACATTAAGAAAAATTGATTATGATTTCAGGTGATTATACTGATACTGTGAACAATGCAGGCGCGGATCCAGAAAAAAAAATCGGGGGGGGGGGGGGGGGCTGCCTCCATAAGGCCAATGTTAAAAATAATTGTACTGTATTCAATAATGTTATAAATAAGTTTTAGAAATCCTGCATGGGATGTGATAAAGTTATATAGGTTTACTGAAAGTCATTTCCCTAAATTTAATCTATTTGTCGCTGAAACCTATATTTTTACTCACTGGGAGTAGTAATTATAAGAATACAAATTAGGGCATTATGGCTGCAGCAAGATGGCAGTTTATTCAATTAGACCCCAACAATTGATTCAAAAAATAAAATAATAGTTTTTCTCTTATTTTTTTTAAGTAAAAAAATTGAATTACATTTTAAATAATTAATGTGGTACTTAAAATAATTCATCTCTTCAGCAAATTTGTTAAACATTCTTTTAACGTGCATCGATCAGTATACTCAAACTTATCAAATAAAATAAGTTATAACTTGAACTCTGCAACATGCATGTGCAGAACTAGATGTGATCAAATTTTGCTCCAAAACAAAAATATGTCTCATTTCGACATTGGTTGCTCCGAACCTAGTTCTGGTTAAATTAAAATGTTTAAAAAACGAAGTAAAAGTCATCATCGGCTTGGAGCATTTCGATTTGAACATGAGAACTAACATCGTGGTTTGATCCAAAGCCGAAATTTAAATTCATTTCGATTTCGGGTTTAGAGCATTCCGCGAAGCTTCAATCTGGTTCTGCGCATTTTTTTCGGCCTCGGGCTGAATTCCATTTTGGGTGCCAACATAATATATATACATTAGAAGCAATAAAAAAAGTACGTACGAATTAAAAATAAATTATTTTAAGTTTTTCTGCAATTAATTTCCATATTTCCGCAGTGGAATGAGGGTTATAATTTATTTTGAGGATATAGAAACAAAAATAATGAATGACAAGAGAGTAGAAACAATAGAAACTCGCTGCGCTGCCGGTCTCACTTTGGCGCGCTTCTCCTATATAATAATCAAATCATGTAAAGCGTGCATTTTATAGTGCATATGGCGGGCGCGCTGAGAGTACCACGTTTCGGAGCATGAAAAACGCCGTATCTCTGCTTTGGTTATATAGTCTTATTGTAGTCAAGCATGCATTAAATTAAAGATAAATATGTGAGTGCAATGTTTTATAATAACACGCTTCTCGTTAAATGTCCTAATTTCGACGTAAAATGAAATATATCGCATCGAGAGAAACCAAATCGTTTTCTTAAATAATTTATTTCTTCATTTTAAACTGTTGTTAACGATTAATTTATTATTTATATGCATCGTAAATATCTCAAGGTATAGTTTTATTCAGTTTTTTTTTTTTTATAAGTTAAGTGTAATTGAACATTTTATAAAAATTATTAGTGAAGGTACCTCGCGTCCAACTTTCTTCCAAGATGGCGGCGAACGCAGACTATAAGGTAGAGGGTGGTCAAACTCATATTTTGTAGACAATAGTGAACTCCACTGATTCTGAATAATTCAGCTTTCCCTGTTTTTATCCTTGTCAAAACTTAATTTTATTGGGCTATTGGTGAGCGATCGCTAAGTAGCCCCCCCCCCCCGGTTGGAGGCCCCCAAAATGCCGTAGGGGTTATAAGCAAGTGCATAATTACAATATAATTACAATATTTATTATAGATATGTAATTGCAATTTATATATAATATAAAATATTACATAAACAATGAACTAATATACTGATAATTAAATATTATTTTATTATTTACAATTAGTACATGAGTACATATATATATCGAAACTTTTGCAGAATAAACGTTTTTCAGGAATATCTTAGCTGTCAGCAAAATCGAATAAGTAAGTTGTCCTAAAGATCTATGCATGCGTTAATTTTGAACTGCTATAAAAATACGAGTCGGTATTTTAAAAGAAATTATAATTTAAATCGCATGATCGTAATAAAAAAGTTTTACTGTAAATTAATTCCATATTAGAGGCTTTAATTGATTTGCAACATGACACAAGAAATCTTCCATCATAGAACAAGAAAAAGTTATAGCATAATGCAAAACTTTTACATGGCAATACTTTCCCCTCCCCTCCACCTCTGTATTTCACGTAAAAAAATCACAAAAAAAAATATTTATCAGGGTGTCAATTAGAGTCCAACATTAGGTAAAAAAAAAAAAAAAGCAAGCAAAAAAGCGGTTGATCACTCGATCGGAACACGTACGAGAGTTAAAAAAAATCAGCGGGAGCCATTGATCGACTGTTAAAAAAATATATTTTTTTTAATTTTTAATCAAACCCTATTGGGTACTTCTATTTACTAATTACATACTACTTTGAAACCCCGAACCTTCCGAAACCCTAACTTGAGCGTTTCGCGGGCTCTTCCGGAACGGGGGCGGCCACGTACGGCCTTGCAAATATATAATATAGTATAAAATATATAATATGTATATTCATATTATTAATTATATTATGACAATAATTATAAATTTATAACCTATATACATATATATTTATATTATTTATACTCACGCCGGGAGCAGCTAACACATACATGATAATGTGAGCAAGTTGAGTGGCTATGGCGCTATGATCCGTCTGCTTCAAACTCTCGATGTGAACTGACGAAAGGCGGGAAATGACCACACGCTAATACCGCCTCGACGCTTGATTGTCTCGTCTTTCCTCTGTTTCGTGTGCGACTGATATGATGTATAGCATTGGCTGTGTGCTTGCCTGGTGCATGGCTTGTTTCAAGCGGTTGCTAACACGTTACAATATGTACGTACGCATACGCTCCTTGCCAGGTATTTCGACGCCACTTTTGCAGACAGACATGCAGCGCCCGACATATTCACAACACTCGCGCGTCATGCATCGAGTCTGTACATGCATATAATATTGAAATTCAAGACTAAAAATATTCAAAATTCTTTTATTCTTTATGAAACAGCTTATATACATATTATATATATATATATAGAATATATACATTACGTCTTCCTTAGAAAATAATTTTTGAACTCGGAATTCGAACTCAGAATTTATATGATAAGATTTGGTTTAAATTATAAATAAAAATCATGGCTGATACTTAGTGTGACATCACATTATTTTATGACGAATGGTGAAAGAACTGTTATACGTTTTATTTGTTTTTTAATGATTTCAGCATTATACCATTAATGTGAATTGTCAAACATAACAAAAATATGCATAATAATTATATTGTTATAATGTTATATGCATATTGTAATGCATAATATAATATATATAATATAATATCAAAATAATATATTAGTTGTTAGCACATAAATGATGTTGCATTAATATCGTCCCTCGTCCGGAATAATGAGCTATCTGCCTACCAAAATTCAAATGCAATAATGAGCTGTCTGCTTTACCAGGTGAATGCAATTTTAATGTAAAAGGAAAAGCAGACAGCTCATTATTGCATTTGAATTTGGAAGGCAGATAGCTCATTATTCCGGACGAGGATATAATATACTGTATAATATATACTCGATATAACTTGTGCGACAACAATTTTATGATATTCAAGACCATTGGGGATTATTGTCTTTACAGGATCAACACGTACACAAAATTTAAGTAATTAATATAGCTAGCGCGCGTTCAGCCGCGAGAACTCCTGTACGTAATAATTAATAATATAATAAAATGTAGAGTCTGCGTCAAAAGAACAAAAAATAAAAGAACGAAAACAATTTATACGAAAATATAATTAACCGAAATGGAAAATGTGCGAATGCATTTATAACGAAACTTAAAAAGCACGAAAGCATTTACAGCGAAAACATTTTAGCCGAATTCAATAATCACGAAAACCATGTGGCCGATAGTTATTTAAACGAATTGAAAAACAACGAAAGTAAATTAGAACGAAAACATTTAAAACGAAATAAAAAAATCACGAAAACAATTTGGCCGAAAGTTATTTGAACGAAAACATTTAAGACGAATAAAAAAATAACGAATACAATTTGAACGAACGCTATATTTGACCGAAAACATTTAAGACGAATAAAAAAATAACGAATACAATTTGACCGAAAGTTATTTAAACGAAAACGTTTAAGACGAATAAAAAAATAACGAATACAATTTGAACGAACGCTATTTGACCGAAATAAAAAACACCTATCATGAAGAAAAATATTAATAAAAAATTTTAACAATATTAATTAAACAAAAAAAAAATTGTAAATTAAAACGAATCCAATAAGCCAGAAATAGTGTTCCGATCTCATGCTAAAATTTGGGCAGGTTATAACTTAATTTGAGCTAGATATTTGAAACTTGTCATACGTAAAGCCAATTAATATTTCCTACATTTTTAGGGGTGGATTCACGATTTGCATTTCTTCCTTATGGGATTTCCATGTTAAATTAAATTGATAGAAAATTTTTAGCCGATTTGCACCAAAATTAGTTTTTAAGGTTTTCAGAGTACGCTGTATTTAATGGTGTTTCACCCCTAAAAATTAAATCGTTAACTGCTCCGATTCAAAAAATTCAAAGGTCGTTTCTGAGGTAAAAAAAAAAAAAAAAAAAAAAGCCTGTTTCAGTGGCATAATAAAAAAATTGATACCATCATTTTTTCATGTAGTAAAAGGTCACTATCTTATTAGGGATTATTTAAACCACTTTTTAAATTACACCATTAAATTCAACGTGCTCTGAAAACCTTAAAAACTAATTAATTTTGGTGGAAATCAGCCAAAATTTTTCTATCAACTTAATTTAACATCGATATATCCCATAAGGAAGAAATGCAAAAATCGTGAATCCACCCCTAAAAAGATAGGAAATATTAATTTTAAAAATTGTGTAACACAAATATGTCAAAAAACTTTTAGATCCCTTTGCTTTACGTATGCCAAGTTACAAATTTCTAGCTCAAATTAAGTTATAACCTGCCCAAATTTTAGCATGGGATCGGAACACCATTTCTGGCTCAGTCTGTATAATTAATATACTTCTTTATTGCATTCTTTTTAACTTACAATTTTTTTTTGTTTAATTAATATTGTTATAATTTTTATTAATATTTTTCTTCGTCCTCGATTGGTGTTTTTTATTTCGGTTAGGGTGACCTATTTTCATAAATTGCTATCATGCTACAGCCATATACTTCCTTCATTTGTATTACATTAAATACTGCTCCCATGCAGTGAGTTAAAACATGATATAAGATTCCAGCAAAAAATAGGATAAATTTAGGGAAATGATTTTAAACCTATTACTTTATTACCATCTCATTGCATGTAGCTGAACAATTTATAATTTATTTATAAGGATTTATTTTATTTATAATTTATTCCTCCGTCGTGGGTCGTGGAAATGTCTCGATCAACATCAATGACATAAAATTTAATTTTTTAATTAAAGTTAGAAATGGAGTATTGTCCTCAATATTTTTTATTGCAGAAATGGATAGAGGGTGAAAAGTTATGCTACCCTGATTTTTTTCAGATTTTTTAGAGCCCGGGAAGTATTTTTAAAAAATTATTGAAAGTCCTTTTTGTGACGTCACGCGGCGTCAAGTTCTATCTTTTTCTTAAAGAGCGGCGTCTCGTGACGTCACAAAAAGAACTTTCAATAATTTTTTAAAAATAGTTCCCGGGCTCTAAAAAATCTGAAAAAAATCAGGGTAGCAGAACTTTGCACCCTCTGTCCATTTCTGCAATAAAAAAATTTGAGGTCAATATTCCATTTAGTGAGAAAGAAAACAAGTGATAAGTGATACATTTTTTAAATTGCAGAGAATATTTTAAAAGTAAATGGGATTAAGGAGGACGTACGACAAAGAGATGTATGACTCTCTTTATAGTCTATAGCATACAGTATAGAAAATAGATTAAGTATAACATTAAGAAAAATTGATTATGATTTCAGGTGATTATACTGATACTGTGAACAATGCAGGCGCGGATCCAGAAAAAAAAATCGGGGGGGGGGGGGGGGGGGGGGGCTGCCTCCATAAGGCCAATGTTAAAAATAATTGAAGTGAGGGAAATGCCTAAATTGCCCATGCATGTTAAATCCAAAATTTCAGAGGGGGAGGGCTGCACCCCCCCCCCAGCCCCCCTGGATCCGCGCCTGCTGTGAACACTGTGAAAAACTTTGTGGATGAAGATTGTATTTTTGACACTATTCACAAAGCACATTTTGATATTTTTGATACAGGGAAAAGTAAAAAATATACTGTATTCAATAATGTTATAAATAAGTTTTAGAAATCCTGCATGGGATGTGATAAAGTTATATAGGTTTACTGAAAGTCATTTCCCTAAATTTATTCTATTTGTCGCTGAAACCTACATTTTTACTCACTGGGAGTAGTAATTATAAGAATACAAATTAGGGCATTATGGCTGCAGCAAGATGGCAGTTTATTCAATTAGACCCCAACAATTGATTCAAAAAATAAAATAATAGTTTTTCTCTTATTTTTTTTAAGTAAAAAAATTGAAATACTTTTTAAATAATTAATGTGGTACTTAAAATAATTCATCTCTTCAGTAAATTTGTTAAACATTCTTTTAACGTGCATCGATCAGTATACTCAAACTTATCAAATAAAATAAGTTATAACTTGAACTCTGCAACATGCATGTGCAGAACTAGATGTGATCAAATTTTGCTCCAAAACAAAAATATGTCTCATTTCGACATTGGTTGCTCCAAACCTAGTTCTGGTTAAATTAAAATGTTTAAAAAACGAAGTAAAAGTCATCATCGGCTTGGAGCATTTCGATTTGAACATGAGAACTAACATCGTGGTTTGATCCAAAGCCGAAATTTAAATTCATTTCGATTTCGGGTTTAGAGCATTCCGCGAAGCTTCAATCTGGTTCTGCGCATTTTTTTCGGCCTCGGGCTGAATTCCATTTTGGGTGCCAACATAATATATATACATTAGAAGCAATAAAAAAAGTACGTTCGAATTAAAAATAAATTATTTTAAGTTTTTCTGCAATTAATTTCCATATTTCCGCAGTGGAATGAGGGTTTTAATTTATTTTGAGGATATAGAAACAAAAATAATGAATGACAAGAGAGTAAAAACAATAGAAACTCGCTGCGCTGCCGGTCTCACTTTGGCGCGCTTCTCCTATATAATAATCAAATCATGTAAAGCGTGCATTTTATAGTGCATATGGTGGGCGCGCTGAGTACCACACGTTTCGGAGCATGAAAAACGCCGTATCTCTGCTTTGGTTATATAGTCTTATTGTAGTCAAACATGCATTAAATTAAAGATAAATATGTGAGTGCAATGTTTTATAATAACACGCTTCTCGTTAAATGTCCTAATTTCGACGTAAAATGAAATATATCGCATCGAGAGAAACCAAATCGTTTTCTTAAATAATTTATTTCTTCATTTTAAACTGTTGTTAACGATTAATTTATTATTTATATGCATCGTAAATATCTCAAAGTATAGTTTTATTCAGTTTTTTTTTTTATAAGTTAAGTGTAATTGAACATTTTATAAAAATTATTAGTGAAGGTACCTCGCGTCCAACTTTCTTCCAAGATGGCGGCGAACGCAGACTATAAGGTAGAGGGTGGTCAAACTCATATTTTGTAGACAATAGTGAACTCCACTGATTCTGAATAATTCAGCTTTCCCTGTTTTTATCCTTGTCAAAACTTAATTTTATTGGGCTATTGGTGAGCGATCGCTAAGTAGCCCCCCCCCCCCCGGTTGGAGGCCCCCAAAATGCCGTAGGGGTTATAAGCAAGTGCATAATTACAATATAATTACAATATTTATTATAGATATGTAATTGCAATTTATATATAATATAAAATATTACATAAACAATGAACTAATATACTGATTCATACACAGTAAAAAATAAAAGCTAAAACAGCTCCAAATATCGTAGCTGAAACAGCTAGGGGAAAAAACAACTCGGGTCAGAAGCTGGAAAAAGCTATTTCGGCATGGTATCGTCGAGCCAGTTATAGTACGATAATACGAGCTACTTCAGCCAGCATAACGCTGGCTGTTTCAGGTCGTCGCATGAGTTTTGGCTTCGCGCGCTCAAAACAGGAGAGAGCGAGCGCCGATTCAACTCGCATAAGGGAGGTTGTTTTGGCTTGTTAGCGAGTAGTTTTAGCAGCCCCAGCTGATGCGGCGCTCATCTAGTTACTGTATTGGCTGCCTCTTTTTGAGCTATTTTGACTCAATATTTGCAGTTGTTTTCTTTGCCTATTTTGTTTCATATATTAATATAATTAATTATTTGTCCTACAATAATATCATGGATAGGGAAATATAGATAAACAATTTGAGGGCATGGGAACATATTTTACTTGGCATGGAATATTACTGCATGTATAATATTCATGCGATACAAAAAGGTACAAGTGTTATATTGTAACTTACATTCATACACACTTAGAAGCATTTTTGATCCTATATTATGTTATACTGTTTACTACTTTTATAATGAAATAATATATTATGTATTTTTATTATATTTATAACTATATACTGAAAAAAATAAAGAATTTATTTGAAATAAATCTACAATAATATAAATAAAATAAAAACACATAATATAACAAATACTTTTAACACTATACATTCTAAGCTATTGCCAAAGTAACAATAAAGTTATAAACATATTGACTTATTTTTTTATGTTTTTTCGGCGAAAAGTATTACAATATGCTTCTAAATGTTAAGAATAACAATATAACACTTACTTGTTATCAAAATGCAGCAAATAATATGCATTTTAACCGTAGAAATGACGAGACAGTGAGAGGACGCCGTCGATGGAGATAAAGACGCTTGGCTTGGGGATGACGCTTAGGGGAGAGGAGAGGGGAAGGAGGGGGTGGTTTCCCCTTCTTGAAGGACGAAACAGCTCGACTTTCGCTGCTGTTTCAGCATCGCCAGGGTCGTTCTGGCAGCTCCCGGCTGATAGAGACTTGCCACCCCAGTTTTACTCGATTTCTGTTGCAATTTAGCCCAAAAATTGAAGTGACATCAGCATTGAAAATAAAGCCATATTAGATAGGGCAATAAATCAACTAACCAAGTCCGTAATGGCTCAAGTTTTTACACAATGGCTCAGATTTTTACTCCATAATTGCTCAAAAATTAAAAAAAATTATTTCAGTAAATAATTACGAGCATTTTAGGAATCGAGTTTCAAATCAGGTCGCTATATCGTTTTGGCTTGTAAGAATTTTCAGCCAAAACAGCTTTTACTTTTTACTGTGTAATTAAATATTATTTTATTATTTACAATTAGTACATGAGTACATATATATATCGAAACTTTTGCAGAATAAACGTTTTTCAGGAATATCTTAGCTGTCAGCAAAATCGAATAAGTAAGTTGTCCTAAAGATCTATGCATGCGTTAATTTTGAACTGCTATAAAAATAAGAGTCGGTATTTTAAAAGAAATTATAATTTAAATCGTAATAAAAAAGTTTTACTGTAAATTAATTCCATATTAGAGGCTTTAATTGATGTGCAACATGACACAAGAAATCTTCCATCATAGAACAAGAAAAAGTTATTGCATAATGCAAAACTTTTGCATGGCAATACTTTCCCCCTCCCCTCCACCTCTGTATTTCACGTAAAAAAATCACAAAAAAAAATATTTATCAGGGTGTCAATTAGAGTCCAACATTAGGTAAAAAAAAAAAGCAAAAAAGCGGTTGATCACTCGATCGGAACACGTACGAGAGTTAAAAAAAATCAGCGGGAGCCATTGATCGACTGTTAAAAAAATATATTTTTTTTAATTTTTAATCAAACCCTATTGGGTACTTCTATTTACTAATTACATACTACTTTGAAACCCCGAACCTTCCGAAACCCTAACTTGAGCGTTTCGCGGGCTCTTCCGGAACGGGGGCGGCCACGTACGGCCTTGCAAATATATAATATAGTATAAAATATATAATATGTATATTCATATTATTAATTATATTATGACAATAATTAAAAGTTTATAACCTATATACATATATATTTATACTCACGCCGGGAGCAGCTAACACATACATGATAATGTGAGCAAGTTGAGTGGCTATGGCGCTATGATCCGTCTGCTTCAAACTCTCGATGTGAACTGACGAAAGGCGGGAAATGACCACACGCTAATACCGCCTCGACGCTTGATTGTCTCGTCTTTCCTCTGTTTCGTGTGCGACTGATATGATGTATAGCATTGGCTGTGTGCTTGCCTGGTGCATGGCTTGTTTCAAGCGGTTGCTAACACGTTACAATATGTACGTATACGCATACGCTCCTTGCCAGGTATTTCGACGCCACTTTTGCAGACAGACATGCAGCGCCCGACATATTCACAACACTCGCGCGTCATGCATCGAGTCTGTACATGCATATAATATTGAAATTCAAGACTAAAAATATTCAAAATTCTTTTATTCTTTATGAAACAGCTTTTATATATATATATATATATATACATTAGGTCTTCCTTAGAAAATAATTTTTGAACTCGGAACTCGAACTCAGAATTTATATGATAAGATTTGGTTTAAATTATAAATAAAAATCATGGCTGATACTTAAGGGTAAGGTAACGCCACCAATGTTAAAAAAAAATCCCTCACACAAAAATTCTGAAAAAAATTTAAAATGTTCTCCTCTACACCCCCTATCAGTAGCTAAAATATCAGGCATACAAATACGATCTAGTTTTTGAGTTATGAATTTTTAAAGTTGACTAATTTAACATGGGAGTTTCATTTCTCCATGTTAAAGTAGTCAACTTTAAAAATTCATAACTCACAAACTAGATCGTATTTGTATACCTGATATTTTAGCTACTGATAGGGGTTGTAGAGGAGAACATTTTAAATTTTTGTCAGAATTTTTGTGTGAGGGATTTTTTTTAACATTGGTGGCGTTACCTTACCCTTAATATGACATCACATTATTTTATGACGTATGGTGAAAGAACTGTTATACGTTTTATTTGTTTATTAATAATTTCAGCATTATATCATTAATGTGAATTGTCAAACATAAAAAAATATGCATAATAATTATATATATATTGTTATAATGTTATATGCATATTGTAATGCATATAATATAATATATATATATATTATATAATATATAATATTATATAATATATATAATATCAAAACAATATATTAGTTGTTTATAGCACATAAATGATGTTGCATTAATATCGTCCCTCGTCCGGAATAATGAGCTATCTGCCTACCAAAATTCAATTGCAATAATGAGCTGTCTGCTTTACCAGGTGAATGCAATTTTAATGTAAAAGGAAAAGCAGACAGCTCATTATTGCATTTGAATTTGGAAGGCAGATAGCTCATTATTCCGGACGAGGATATATAATATACTGTATATACTTGATATAACTTGTGCGACAACAATTTTATGATATTTAAGACTTTTGGGGATTATTGTCTTTACAGGATCAACACGTACACAAAATTTAAGTAATTAATATAGCTAACGCGCGTTCCGCCGCGAGAACTCCTGTACGTAATAATAATGTGTCAAGTGCTTTGCTGATATCCACATCCTTTTTACAATGTATATTTCTTTGTTGTAACTTGGGTGAAAAATAAAAATAAATAAATAAATAAAATTAATAATATAATAAAATGTGATGCATATATGATAAAATTATTAAACTAAATTTTGTAATTTAAAAAATGATTATTGTTTATGGTTTTGTTAAATTATTTCGAGATAAAAGTAGGTATCGCAAATATCAAATGTCTATATATTAATATAATATGCTCTTGTGACTTTTAATTAATTTTAATGTTTTTATATTTTTGTGTGCATCCGCGTGTATAATTGGGTTTGAACTTTCGATCAGATTGTTTTTTATTGGTATGGATTTAACCCAATAGCTTGTTTTGTTTTTTCCAAAGTTTCAAATTTTTTATTTCAAATCTGCAAACGTGTTACTTAATCATATATTATACTCAATATACCCCGCCTTGAGCTCCAAGCTCATATTAGCGCTGTATCCTTAAAAAAAAATAAGAAATGATGATTATGATAAAATAATAATAAAATGATAATAAAATATATATATATATATATATATATATATATATATATATATATATATATATATATATATATATATATATATATATATATTATATATATATTGCCATGATATCCGCTATATATGCCGTGTATACCCTGGCCGCCCATGCACTGCCATGATATTCAAGGTTCTTTTACTTATTTTTTAATATAATATATATAGAACAGTTTTAAATCTATTATAATAATGATATATATTTCGAAATTTTTTATACTCCTTCTTTTGTCTACAACTATGTATAATATTATAAATTATAATCTGTTCCAAATGTGTCAAGCACTGATTGCAAATTAATTGTATATAACATTTGTAACTGAGAAATCTGTAGTACCTGCATCTGCATGTATTCATGGTTATTATATAAAATTAAAGAGAACTATAATAAAATTAATAAACGCAATGAAAGAATATTAATTATATAAGTTGGTGCAGTGCATGTTTGCAAATGTTAGTGACATGTTTATAATATAAAACTTTGTTTTCCGGTGACAAAACCAGAATTCTGATGAATAAGCCATCGTGGTTAGTGGTATACAATATTTACTGAAGAGACTTAATTAATTGCTGTAGTTTCCATTCATACATTTTTAATATAAAGCACTTGCGCTGCGGGTTTCTGTGCTCCTGATACAGGAAAACTTTGTCGGAGAACCGTGTAGAGCCAGCCGGTCGGAGAGAAAAATGTATTAAAATCGACTTCTCTCTTATACTTACTTGTTTGTCTGTTCCTCTCGCGTAGAGAGAGCTTATACTTACTAGTTAAGTTAATTAATATATCTTATGATTCTATTAGTGAGTGTTTTCTGTTCGTTTTTACCTCTCGTCTCCACAGTCGCGCTGAAATTACCACGTATACATCCCAAAATTATTTTCGTTTTTTTTTTTTTTTTCTTTGAACACAAAATAAAATCCAGCAAGCGTTTTTATTTTTCTTTTTTTTTTTATACTTCACATTTTTTGAAATTACATGATTTATTTATATTTTTTTTCGCGACATGCAATGGCACAATTTAAGCGGTGTATAATACATCCCTTTTAAACATTGAAATCGTTGAATTATGAATTAATTAAGTTAAATTAAGTTATGATGCAGAGAACAAAGTTATGAATGCTGATAGGAGATTATAGAACTATAATAGTTACGTGCTGAGTTCATGTGACTTCTTCAAGAACATTTTTTATATTTGTATTATTATTTATTTTGTTGCCTTTTTTTGCCTATCAATTTATTGTTATATGTAGCAAACAAAAATGTGGCAGCGGTGGGATTCGAACCCACGCCTCCGAGGAGACTGGTGCCTTAAACCAGCGCCTTAGACCGCTCGGCCACGCTACCGCGAAAATAAATTTTTATTTCTTGAATTTTTTAAATTAATTTTGGTTAAGTTTTAAAATTGGGTACAAATACAGTTTTTTTTTTTAGAATTTAATTGTATTTTTCATTCTTCTTTTGGGCTTAAAAGTTGGGTGAAAGCAAAAATCCTACCTATTTATAGTTACATTGCAAAAAAGGCGTCGCTCCCACCTCTTTACTATATTGATTAATTGTAGAATACATTTTACGTGAGGGGTAAAATTTTGTAGGACAATTGTGTGAGCATGAAATATTATTTGAAGATGACAGGAAACATATATTTTTATACTATATATAGTTGAAATATACATTGTTTTTTACCGTTTCTGATTTGAAATCCAGTAGGTATTAGCCAACAGGAAAGAAGAAAAAGTAAAGAACATATTTTATGTAAAAAAATAACAATTTTATCTACAAAATGCAAGCACATGTTATATAGTTGATGACAAATTACAATTAAATTGAAATTGCTGTTTTTTTTAGTATATATTGAATAGAAACAAAAAAACAATATTATATGCTAGGTATTCATTTGACTAGATTAGTTGTCACTTGAGCGTCTGGAAAGGATGATTGTAACATGTCCCCCTTTTAATACTTACTCTACAATAATACCTCCTATAGGTGTATTCGCCCCTGGTCGAACGGACACCATTGCGCTTACAGTGAAGGCCTGGCCTTGCAACCAACCAAAAACGAACGTTTTTAAAGGCGAATGACCTCACAATAAATATAAGTCAAATTTTCACTTTTTGACTTTTTTCCTCTAGTAAGAAAGCTATATATGAACTTCAGTAATCTTAGGACTTCCATCCACATGGCAAATTGTTTGTATTTGTATTTGTATTTATTTATTGCACATATAGAACCGTGAGGTACAAAATGCATATTTACAATATTTTAGTATTGCAATACCTGTAAAAGAAACATTAAATTTAAAACATATTATCATCAGTTTTATATTATTATTACAATTACAATCATACATATTATAGTATTATCTAGTCAGTCCACAATACCTAAGAAATAAAACTTTTATATAAAAAAAAACAAAACATTTTTATTACTAGAAAACAATCTGAAACTAATTCTTAATTATATTACTATATATTTATTAATTCAATCTATTACAAGAAAAGCATTTACATTATTTAAAGCTGTTCTTTTTCTTGTTATGGCATAAAAATTGTTCTGCAGTAAAAATTCAATCAGTTTTGACCTAAACTGTTGATTACTAGGTAGATGTTTTAAGGTATCAGGAAGATTATTGTACAGCTTTGGGCCTAATAAATATAAGCTTCGCTTTTCTTGTTCAGATTTAGCAACATCTATATAAATTTTTTGAGAATTTCTGGTGTTATGACCTGTTATTTTTTCATTTGTCGTAAAATTGTCAATATTTTTCCTTACAAACATTATCATGGAAAATATGCATAAACAAGGAAAATTTAGTAGGCCTAGTTTTTGCCACAAGCTATTACAACTTACTCTAGATTTTGCTCTAACCATACAACGTACAATATTTTTTTGACATTTAAATATTGAATTGTTTTGGCACTGATCTGATGATCCCCAAAGAAGTATACCATATGTTAAATTGGACTCAACATATCCATGATATACAACTTTTAGGGTGTCTATTTGTCTAAGTTACATACCTTTCTAAGCTGCTTCATTGCAAAATTTACAGAATGCAGCTTTTTTTTCAAATATTCAATATGTAAATTCCAGCTGAGTTTATCATCAATTATTAAACCAAGATATTTACAACTTTTTACTAGCTTCACACCAGATTGTGCTTCAAATTGTGCTTTTGTGTCATCTGATCTATTAAACAACATAAAATTTGTTTTGCTATGGTTCATGATCAATTTATTTTGATTAAGATAAACTTGTAAGAGTTCCATAGCCTTTTTCTTTTTTGCAATAAGTTCACTCAAATTTTTGCCAGTTATTAATAATACTATATCATCTGCATACAGAATGATTTTACAGCAACATCCTAGTGCATATTCTAAGTCATTAATAAATAGTACAAAAAGCAGTGGTCCTAATACTGAACCCTGGGGCACACCATGATTACACCCTAATGTCTCAGATATATATATTACATTCTCTCCATTCTCATTTATGTCACTTATTTGTACGTATTGAGTTCTATCTTTTAAATAAGATTTCAAAAATTCAAGACAATTCCCCCTAATACCAAGAAAATCAAGTTTTTTTAACAATATATCATGATTGACAATATCAAAAGCCTTTTTAAGGTCTATAAATACAGCAAGGGTAAAGTTTTTTAGCATATTCTGCTCATTAATTGAATTTACAAGCTCAACAACAGCTGTTGTTGTTGATCTACCAGGAGTAAAGCCATGTTGACATTTTGAAAAAATATTTTTTGAAATACAAAAATTTTGAATCTGTTTTTTTACACCGATTTCTATGATCTTAGATTTCCCCGAGAGTCCAGCAATAGGCCTTTGTTTGGAAATATCTGTAGTATTTTTAACTTTTTCAACAGCTAAGTAGTTAAATTGTGCATTCAATAGCTTAATTCCTCAAACTGAAAATAAAGTAATAAAACCTTTGAAAATGGAGATTTTATAACTGAATGTCTTATATTATTGAAACATTGAAGCGTTGAAGGAAGCGTTGAAGCCTTACGTACGATACGTGGTGGCTATAATAACAGCGCGCGTGGCTAAGTTATGGGTTTAAAAAAAATGCAGAAATTAGGGTATACAGAAGAAATATTTTTTGTCTTAGCTTGTTGACCAAATATATTTAGGAACATTTTTTAGCCACTGTACTAGGCCTCATAAAAAACTGGTTGTTTTAAACAACTTGTTTTAACGTTTTAACAAGAACTACCCTTTATAGGAAATCTAACCACCCCCCTCCAAATGTGACATCTGAACGAATGGTCTCTCTTAATTTGTTAAATAAATGTCAACAATGGGTGCGATTCACGAAGCAGTTAGCCAGATTTCTAACCACGTTTAGCTTAACCACGTTTAAATCTATACCTGTTTTACGTGTTAAACCATCACCTATCGATAATAGTTAAACGTGGTTAAGCTATAAACGTGGTTAAAATCCTGGCTAACTGTTTCGTGAATTGCGCCCAATATTTTTGCTGACCCAAATTTCAAGAAATATCAAATTTTGTTATATAGTTGGCTGGAATGGTATTATTATAAAATATGTATAAAAATAACTTTCTTCTATGAAAAAAGGATCGGAGGGTTTATATTGCTCCTTTCCATTTTAAAACAAGACTCCTTGAGAAATGTTTAAATTTAATTTTTAATCTCCTTTATATAACAAGTTTCCAAATTATCAGCTTTCTTCTTTAAAGTTTTACAGCCTTTTCATTTTTCCTTACTTCAAAAATTCATAATTAATTTTAATTATATTGGATTTTAGTATGATATATAATTATGTTTTATATAGTAGCTTCATTTAGCTATTATACTTAGAGTTTAGTACTATTAATAACTGAAAAGCCAACAATTATAATATTATTCTATAATTAATCTGAAGTATCAACCTCCAAAAATTGTATTGCATTCTCATTAATAAGTATTTATTTCATATTTTTTTTAGAGAGAGTATAATATATGTGAAGAAAATAGATTCTAAATATTGAAAGCAACGCCCCTTTTTCTGGCGTCAGTCCATATTAAAAGTTAAAAGGATCGGACTGTTAACACCGAAAATTAAATTGTCATTAAATTAAACATTAAAAAATATAATAATAATAAACTGTGTAATAAATAACAAATAGACAATAATGGTTGTATTTTTTTATTTCATAATTAGAAAATATACATAAAATTATGCTTTTCTGATTTTTTTTTAGATTTTTTGGCGTGCGGGAACTAATTTTTAAAAAATATTTAAGATATCTGAATTAGGGTGGCCACCCTAATTCAGATATCTTAAATATTTTTTAGGTACATCTGATGGGACAGCCGTGACGTCATCAATAGCCAATCACAGCAACCGTGATGTCATCAATAGCCAATCACAGCACGACAAATGACGTCACGGTTGTCCCATCAGGTGTACCACCCTAATTCAGAGATTTTAAATATTTTTTTTAAAATTAGTTCCCGCACTCCAAAATATCTGAAAAAAATTCAGAAAAGCATAATTTTAGGTATATTTTCTAATTATGAAATAAAAAAATGCAACCATTATTGTCTATTCCTGGGCTCGGCATATACTGGAAACAAATCAGCACACAAATTTTTTTTGATCATTGGGTCTATTCGTATTGTTCAAAATTAACCCCCTGAACTGTGTAGGATTTGTGCACACGATTTCTTTTTGTACTCCTCAGTACTTGGTCATAAGGTCGATCGAGTGCAGATATTGTAGTTTGTTTTGTTTTGTTTTGTTTTACCCCAAGTATAATTATATATATAGCTGGATATAGTCCACACACCTTTTACTGAATATACATGTTTCAGGAAATGCATGCAGGCAAAGGATTGCACAGATCAAAATTATCCCATATTAAGTATATTTCTATCTGCTAACAGCACTATAGAAAACAAAACATTCATGTTTATAATTATGGAAAGATTTTCAACTTAAAGTCATTCATATGAACTGAGAACATAAAATTTTAGGATACAAAAACATTGTAAAAATTCCAAAAGGATTGACTAATTTGATCGATTTGAACGTCGTTTAGTTAAATTCAAAATATTAAAAAAATGAAAAGCCCGTTAAAGAAAAGCAGATTTAATTTTTGTAAGCGTCTGCGTTCTGCACCAGAAATAACGCCGGACGGAGTTAGTGCTAAATTTAACTGCGGTGGGTGGAACGAAAGCTACAGCAGCAGCAGCAGACCCCACTGCTGTGGTTGCATGTCGCCCTCTCCGTGACGTTGTTCTTCAGTAAGTGTTGTATAATAAAGATAGTCTTCGTAGAGATGATGTCGTCTAGATTGGCAAGCTTGTTCACCTCTGGCTGGCGAAGTGTTAAACACCTCACAGTATTCACTTTGTTTTACTAATTGTCTTGTTGACTGACATAAATTTATGTTGAATGTGACAAAAGGAAAACAGAATTATTGCTTTTAGTTAGTACCCTACTTGATATATTAACTTATTGGTCACTTGAATAATTTATCATATTTTTTATAGACCTATAAACAACTTAATTTTAAATGACATAATTATATAATTTATGTTATATAATAATTTACAACTTTTTTACATGTGCAAAAATTTAACAAAACTGTAATATAATATCATGCATTAATATTTTTTCAATTTTTTGCAATAATCGTATTTCTTATCTCTTATATATTATGCTCTTGCTTAATTCAGGTTTTTTATAATAAAGATAATTTTTTCCTGGATCCGCGCCTGCCAAAAGGTTATAGTAATAATACTAATAATAATCCAAAAAATACTAAATATATATAATATTAATTAAAGCAAAATGTCGGAATTCCTGAAATCCAACTCGCACAATGAAGGCTAGCTCATATTATAGTATTATAGCCATATAACTCTATAATATATATTATTGGGGGACATTCACAAAGCACTTTAACCCCCACTTTAGCCCCGATTTTTAACCCTGGTACTAAACATGGTGATAAACTATGAGCTTAACATGGTTAGCCCCTGGTTTAGTACCATGTTTAGCACCAGGGTTAAAAATCGGGGCTAAAGTGGGGGTTAAAGTGCTTTGTGAATGTCCCCCATTATATTTTATACCGCCTTTGTACGTATATTATATTTTACCCATAGTCCATATAGCAGAGTATATTGTCTCAAACACGACTGGTTTATAGGGCTGTCAAATTTTATCTTACGGCCAAGTTAAAATTCCAAATAACTGAATTGAAATATCCCAATATTCTACAGTAGCACCGCGCGGGATAAAAATTTATGTGACAGGTTTAATGAAAAGCTGTGACTATTTGCAAATCTATCATGCAAGTTTAGCTTCAATATCTTGAATACATGTATAGTGTACGTATATTATTATATTTACGCCTATTTTGTTATTTTAATGGTGGTATGATCGACTTATATTCTACAGACTACGCATAGAATATTTTTTTTATTTTTCATGTACCTGCTAATTAACTTTTTTATTTTTCTCTGCTAAATTTCAAAATCGTGTAATTTACAAATTAACTTTATAAACTTCGAAGACGAGACAGAATCGAACAATTATAAAATGCCAACTATAATATATGGGTAACTTAATTATATTATACAGTATAATATATAATGATATATTATTCATGTTTTGGTGTCCCTATAGCACAATTATTTATATTATTATATATAGGCCATATAACTATATGCTATACTGATATACCATTACGTTAATTAAGTTATTTGTCAAAACTAGACACCTGACTTTTCACTCTCCGGGAGTATTTATATTTACCATGTTGTTGAACATGCA
This sequence comes from Siphlonurus alternatus, assembly GCA_949825025.1. Lineage (NCBI taxonomy): Eukaryota > Metazoa > Arthropoda > Insecta > Ephemeroptera > Siphlonuridae > Siphlonurus > Siphlonurus alternatus. The sequence continues at coordinate 40,461,255 of OX463788.1, read as the reverse complement.
ATTGTTGTACGTAAGACGTAAGGTGAATTACTTCTCCAGGTTATTTATACTAATACAGCCAAATAATATGCAGTTTTGCAAGATGACTACTGATTATTTAATTGGTAAAAGTAACTGAAATTCTCTGCACGATTTTTGTTTATACAAATAATTTTTGTTTAAAAAAAATACAGTTTTAAGATATAGAACGTATAATACTTTTATTAGAAAAGAAGTGTCTACAGTCAGGAAAAAAAATATATGTTAGGAAATACGAACAATTACATTTTTAGCACAATAGTGCGTGTCAATAACACATAAAAATATTAGATTTTGCAAATTGATCTGCAAAGCATCATTAATAGTATTTTACTTAGTGGTAAAATAAAACGTTAGTCCACTTTAAATTTTATATTTTTAAGGCACATTAATCAGTACGACATTGTGATGAATTTTGTGTGTCAGTGTGTCAATTAGCATGTTAATTTTATTATTTTACTTATTGAAAACACGAAAACAAGCAAAAGTGTAGCATAGACATTAAATTTTTAACTTAAATGTTTATATATCTATAATTACTATATATATTATATATAGTGAGTAGTTCCTATTGGAAAATATTTGTATAAGTAATTGAAAAGAATTCAAGACTTACAGAACAGTTAGAAATGTTTCGCAATTATTCTTTTCGAAATTATAATATCATATATACGTTTTGCTTTATAAGGCATATAACGTGTGTTCATAAATGACTTGTACAGTGAACACTTTCTCCACTCGAACACTCGATCTTCGTAAATACTTGGACTTACGTTCAAAATATTGAGTGCATGATGTATCATGAAGTAGTGTATACACTCGTAAAATTTTACGAACAGACAGTACATTCGGCACCACGATTACATCGATTAATATTAATAATTTGTTTTATTGGGTTATGTAATACATTGTTGTGGAGGGAATTGAAAAAAAAAATCAACCATGGGATGATTACTCATCATGGCTTATTTCCAGTAGTACAATTTCCCGCTGAAGCAAAATATGATCAATTCTTTGGCAATGCTTAATATTTTGTGATTTTTGTGTATCTTCAATTATACAAAGTTACAAACATTAACAGTATGCATGACTGTAAAATAATTGTGTATTTAAATATATTTAAAGCAACAATAAATTATGCTGATTGCAAGATATGACACAATTAATACATTTAGTTAAAACTAAAAACCCATTGTAGGCTTAAAAACAAACCAATTTACATCACAACTACAAATAACGGAAACATTATTATTACCAACAAAAAATAAGTGATTTTGACTTCAATGGTGATCTTAAAAATTCCAAAATCCCATAGCATTTTATTGGTATGTGATAAAAAAAAATTCTTAAGTGTTGACATTATAATTATATCAATTGCAATAACAATAGTAAGTCAATTGAGTCCAAGTCAAATCCTTGAATCCTATACACGAATCAAATTCCTCAATCCGGACCTAACACCCAACATACTGGTCACATGTTTTTGAAACACATTTGAGAACACTTGTTACTGCATATAAAAAATTGTGTTCTAATTCATAACATATATATCTATTACTTAATAATAATAAAATATGCTTTATGGGTTTCAAATAAAAATATTTATTTATTTTGTGACTTATTTAAATGAATATATATTATATTATATTATATTATATTATATTATATTATATTATATTATATTATATTATATTATATTATATTATATTATATTATATTATATTATATTATATTATATTATATTATATTATATTATATTATATTATATTATATTATATTATATTATATTATATTATATTATATTATATTATATTATATTATATTATATTATATTATATTATATTATAATATTCGTAAATTTCGACTTTAAGTACAACATAATATTTCATATAGTATCACTTCTTACAGTTGTCGAGGTGATATGTCATTACAATATAATTTGTCAATAGATTCCAGTTAAATAATCTTGTACTTATAAGAACAGAGAGTTTACAATATAAAAAAAATGATCACGTACATTGAGCTGGATACTGACAGCTTACATGGATCAGCAAAATGCTGTTGCTAAGTCACATTATTTAAATTCAGCAAACCTGCAAACGCGTATAGTGAAATGTTTTGACAGTCTGATTAACACGTTTGTAAAAATGTTAATAATGGGCAACCTGCACAACATTTTTATTGCAGAAATGAATAGAGGGTACCAAATTATGCAACTATGAATCTATTCAAAATTTTCTAAGTAACCGGTATTATTATTATTTTAATATTTTTAAAAATTATTGAAAGTGGTACCACGCCTCCTAGAGGAGTTAAGGCTCTATCCTTTTATTACGGACCAAATTCGGGACTCCCATTTCTGCAATAATTTTTTTCTTGTAGGTTGTCCATTGTCATTGCATCATAGAAAATAATTTGATGCACCTGTTAATACTAGTCCACTAATTTTAGCAATTCAAAAATGTGACAAATTTGGATATAACAAGACTGAATGAATAAGTTTAGTAAGTGATTTTTTGTACTTGTTTGCTGCTACGTGTAAGCATCACGTGATCTAGTCCAGTTAATTAAGGTCAGTGAACTTCGCTTCGATGTGCCTAGCTGGGTGCAAGGGAGTCTTAGTCAGGTGTGGGACAGGTGGTTGAAAGACGGTTTTACATGTGTCTGGTGTTTCCGAAGCCTCCGTGGCCAGACTGAGAAGCTCCTTTGTTGAATCCCATCTGAAGGTTAAGTTGACCTTCGCTTGCACGTAGCTGGTCCTCGCTGAACTCGCGTTTGTTCTCATCCGCCATCTTGGGGCCGAGTCGAGGTCCTGTGTATTCAGGATGCTTCTGCGTCTGTGATGGACACGCATTATAGTTACAGTGTGTGGAGTCACAGTACGATATTAAATGTAAAGCCTCCCCCCTCCCCAAAAATAATAATAATGGTGATGACTTAATTACATAATAATATTATTAACATACAAATTATTTTGAATAATACATGAAGGTACAAATAATGATAAAGAATGACAATTAAAAATTATGAATATTTAATTAAAATATATCGATGAAATAAATTTACTTATAATATATAATATAAAAAACTTCAAAATTAAAGCCAGTATATTACATTTAAGAATAAATTAAAATTTAAAGTAATATAATAATTAATTGTTTACCTCCAAAGATTTCAATGATAAAAATTTTAGAAAGATCTCGAAAAATAATCTCAGTTTTCACATTACACGTCTGTTGTTTTTTTCTCATCCATAATATATTATATATGATGGAAACGGCATAAATTTTGATTTATTAAATATGATGATTTGTTAACAAATTATTATACACATGTATTATTATAAAGGCAATGATGTTTTAAAAATCAAAAGTATTTTAAGTTTTTAACAGTAAAATTATTTAAATCCCCATTGGAAGATGCATGGTATTGAAAATACAAGCAACGTTCTCATCATTTTCTATTTTATAATTACCATTTTATAATATTAATAAAGTTGTATCCTGTAACTTTGAATACGCACACAGTATATAACACACTATTATCAGGCGCGGATCCAGATTAAACTTCCGTTTAATTTTGCTTCCAATGGGAATATCAAATAAATATGTAAATAAAATATAACTGCATGCTATATATACTAAATACTATTGTGTACATTCATTCATATATATATATATATATACTTACTATTCTGCCCAGTGAATACAAACACAGGGTAACTTGCACGATATTTCGTCGCTCAAATAAGTCAGCAGTCTGGAATATTTCCTCATCTGGAACGCCGTATTTACGAACAGCTTGTTGGAACCTGAAATAAAAAATCAAAGTTAAACCAACCAAAATAGAACATGTTGTTATGCTTGCTGCAATGATGTCATTTGTCACTGCATATAGTGTAACATGATATTTTTCAACTTTTGAATAGTAAAAAGAGCGCATTAGTATATATTTACTGGCAGTATTTTTAGCTAAATGAAAAAACAACAACTTTCCTTTTCAATATTAATTGTTTTGTATGAATATTTCATTTCAAATACAATCTTAAACTATAGGTAATAATATCAAACTTTCCGTCATTTTTTTTTTTAAATATTTTTACTTCTTGGGGGGGAAGGAAATTTGGCTTTCAATTCAGTCTTAAAACAAAATGCAGAAATCTAACATAATACACACGCATGTAAATACCATCGAGAAGCAAGCTTTACCTTTGAATGTTTTCCATCAGCTGGAAGTTGGTTCCCTTGGTCTGAATCTTCTTGACAGATCCTGGTGCGATCTTGTTGATGAGGTTACACAGGACGACTCCATCACGCAGCACGTCCTCGTAAACGGTGCCCGGCAGAGGTTCGCCCAACACGTCAGAGATCCACTGCAGCACCTCGGCCTCCTGCTCCTTGTTGCGCACCTGTCGGCAAGCACCACCAATTATACACACATTTGACAGAAATCGAGAGCATAATTTAATGGCTTCGATCATGCTCCATATATACATATAACTACAGCTTGAAAAATAAATAAATATGAGAGTGAGCAGTATTGGCAAAAGGAATCTATCATATTATATGATTCTGCTGGTTATATAACCTTCCTAAGATTTATATTTCAAACCCTTAAAATTTAACACAAAAAACGTTTGAAAAAAATGTACCTCTCTAAAAATTCAAAATTTCAGTCATATATGTAAAAGAATTATATCGGGCAAATGTATGCGCACTTAGAATAGTTTAAACAGTCAACATAATTAATATACACATAATTATATATAATACTATATATTATAGTAATCGAATCTTCAGATTTACAATTTTCTGTTCATAAAATGCAAATATATGTGCATAATAATCATTATTATCCCCGTGCATGGAATGCACTTATCCGAATTGACGAGCTAGCTTAATTCTGCTTATAATATGAAAGCTAGCTCATTTAATTATATAGCTGTAAATATGCACACAAGGTGCAAATGAGTTCATGCAGTTGGAAGAATATTTCATTTAAAGCTGCATGCTTACTGGATTTTAAACATTGCTATAACATTTTTTTTTTTTTTTTTTTTTGCAAATATACTAACCAGTATTAATCAATTTAACATTTATGTTTCTATAATAGGTTATTTAGTTTGTGATACGATGATTTTTTTTAATGACAAATCTTTTACTTTAAATTTAGAATTTGATGTTGCAATGGAAATTAGCCGGATGTCACATAAAAATATTTATGGTGAAAGACACACTTGGATACGTAAAAATAAACGCAGTGGTGGTTATAGCGGCAGTTACGTGCGTACACACCATAAAGTTGTAAGAGCTCGAGGCGTGGCAGCAGCTAGGGGGGGGGGGGGGGCAAAGAAGTCGGGATGAAAAGCATAAGCAGCAGCTCTATAACGTTATATTCTTACTGGAGTACCGAGCGAACGAGCGAACGTGTATGCGACCAAGCGGAGAAATGGAAGCCCAGAAATAGATCGGAGAAGGAGACGCAAGGGCAAATGTGTTTCTCCTCCTCTTAGTCCCTTGTAGCTGGTAGCTCTTGGAGCACAGACGTGCGATTAGAATATGCCCAACAGAACTAAGATTTTCTTCTTGGAAACTGGCGTATAGAAATTAACAAATTAACTCAATTTATTTTTGACGCAATGTCATTATAAATATGGACTAGAAATATAAAAAGATAAAAAAAGTTTCAAGTAGAAGCGTTTTAACTGCAACATTTGATAACAAAAAATATTGAATTAGATTAATTATGATAAAATATTAAAATGTCAACCAACAAAATGAATTATAGCATTACATATTTTAATTTCACATCTGATACTTTACCTAAATAATTGGCTAATTACTTCATAAAATATTTTTCAAAATTCTTTCACAAATCAGCAGGCAGATCTCTTAATTACATGCTCTTTAGCAGTTGATGGTATCTTTTAGTGCGCATGTATAATTATATTAAAATTCTAACGTGTTACATTATATTGTTCGTGCCAAGTAGTTGGTATGAAGAATTTAATTAGTGTTAATTAATTCTCAGTCTAATCAATTTAATACAATATATAATATCTTATAAGAATTAGTAAATTAATTGAAATTCGTTAGTTGTGTATACTGTCATAATAAAACTGTATCAATCTGAAGTTCAATCTGCAGAACGTTGATTTGTGACAATTATGAAATAATTATTATTTGAACTGATGTACATGCATTACAAAACGCACGATTACATTGTCTCCTTGTCTGGCACCTTTCAATAGGTCTCACTTGTCAGCATGATTGGTGAATACGACATGTGCATATAATATTATTGCACGCATATTCAATGTATAGGTGAATATAAAGCATAAAAATTGGAGATATATATATTTTTTCTATAATTTTTCAGAACAAGCTGCGAGATTTTTTATTTTATTTAAATATTGAAGTACCGATTTCATGAAGTTGACTTCATAATATGCAATATGCAGCTGTCATTAAGAAACATAATGGGCTTGTGACTCGAATCCTCACGGTTTTTAAATGCACATTTTTAAATAAACCGTGTGCAATAAAATATGATACACCAGTGACAAAAACTTTGTATTTATTTCATATTAATCAAGTTCCTTTGTGCGAACATATCTTTTCTAAGAGGTGGACAAGACTTCTTGATTCCTCTGCGCACAAAATAATCTTCATGCTGCTATGATAATTTCTATAAATAACTTAAATATATAAGTAGTATAAGTATAATATACCGTTATGTAAATATCTACATAGTAAGATTCTTGAACCATTATATCATATTATGGTGAACGCTATCAAATCTAAGCAATTTTAATTACTACATCCATAAGTTATTCTCACAACAAACAGTTAACATTCAAAAGTCAAAAGCAGTCATTTGAAGACGTGACAAATTCCGTTTTTTATGCAAATGATTGTACAACCAATGGTTAACAAAACCTTTGTCTTAAGAAACTTGTGGTCATCATTCAAAAAATAAATCAATCAAGTTAAATCATTAGTGTCTCTCATCAATTTTGTTTGGAATTCGTACAACTAACTATATATGAAGCTATACTAAGAGATATTTTGTTGAACATGCCATGACCTATAGATTTTATTTGTGTTACTATGACACTCAAGTATATATCACATACATACATACATTGCGTTGCAGGTGTCCCCGTATATATATAAAAGAAGGAATAAAAAAAAACTTGTACCAATTACTGCCATCTCTGCGTAACAAAATTTTGGCAACAATACAACTTTTTAGAGACGTCATCACGCAATTTGACGATATAGGCATGTAAAATTACGTAAGTCATGTAAAATTTAGCACTTAAAATACTCCCACAAAGCAATTAAAACATTCCTAAGCCATGTATAATCCAAATGAATAAATGTTCATTATAAAAGAAGTTATATTTTTAGTTTGTATATTATATATTCTGGCACACATATTTTAACATCGCACAATCATGCCATATTTACACGATCTAGATTACACAGTTCTTTTGATTTATTTTTGACCTAAATATTTGAATTAATGCATTTGGTACACTATGTTATATATTATATATAATAATAATAATAAAAAAATGTATAAATTGTAAGTTCAAATTTCTCAAGAACTCTTGAGCTTCTTCTAATAAAACTATAATAAATATTGGTCGTGTCTGTGCCATGTAAAAACAATAAAAAGCAAACAAGCACAATTCAAAATTTTAAAATGTATCCAACTATCCGAAAATACCAAACTTGTAACAATTTTTTTTTCTCCAGCACGGCCATGTAAAAGAAAATTAATCTTGTTTAAAGTTGATACCTTTGGCCATATATTTCATAATTATAGAGCAAAGTATATAAAAATACTTAATTAATTTGGAAAAAAGAAATATAAAAACGTGAAGTGCTTCGTATATTAGCATATCACCAATGACGTTCAATGAACTCTGCATTTGTCGAATGCGCAGATCACATAATTTCTTTTTTTAAATTAATCGACGTATTTATATTTATTATCTGTTGTAGTTCTATTATGGTTCATCTAGCTGTTTACCATGCTCTATATCAATATTATCACTCACTCCTCTTTACATGCTAAATATTTATTTTTGTTGTATAATATTTATTTTTCATTTTTCTCCATTATACTGTAACACCCTCAGAATCAATGTAAAACGTGTTGTGGCGTCATCGGCATGCACAGCTTTATAATAATAAAATAAACATAAACGTTATTACAAGCTGAGTGTATATACTACAATTACTAAAACGCCGGCCCAGTACAACCTCTTCTTGGTATTAACAATAAAATATCAGATACATCACAGAATGAACAGAATCAATATGATATTTCAATTCTTCAATTGATAAAAAAGGTTTGAGGTCGAATAAGGTATAGTTTTTTAAAGCTCATATTAAGGAGACCTTTTTGCATCAAGTTGCAAATATTGCATAGTTTCTTTTCAGTAAAACTATAAAATTGTTGCCATTTTTCCTTTTTCAGCCATCTTACGTTGTTTTTACCGATTTTTTTTTCAATTAAAAATATTATTTACTTCAGTATTTACTGAACGAACCTGCGCATGACGTAATAAATAAAAAAACATACATGTAAGATTTGCAAATATTGCATAGTTTCTTTTCAGTAAAACTATAAAATTGTTGCCATTTTTCCTTTTTCAGCCATCTTACGTTGTTTTTACCGATTTTTTTTTCAATTAAAAATATTATATTATTTACTTCAGTATTTACTGAACGAACCTGCATGACGTAATAAATAAAAAAACATACATGTAAGATTTCTCCGGGAAATAGCTGGAAGTGCAAATTTTATAAACTATCTTTCAACTTTTAACAATCTTGTGGTTTGTCATTGTGATATTTGAACCTAAATTCAAAATTTAACCATGCAAGACTAAATGTAGCTGTTCCAGCTACTTCCACGAGGAGTTTTGTTTGGGTTTATTAAGCTATAATTTACGCCTAGCTATATATAAGACCTAGAGCAAGCAGAGGCAGGTGCAGTGATAGGAGATGAACGCGAGCCGCACATTTTGACAGATGACAGGCTATGGCGATGATGGGCTGGCGACCGGCCAGCTGCTTGGGTTATATCGCGGGAATCAGTCCGCCGCAAACGCCAAGGAACATTCGCGGGAAGACGGATGGTGAAAGCGGTCCCCACTTACCACAAAAAGAATTCATAACAAAAAAATAAACTATAATAAATTATAACAGTAACATTACTAGCCATAGAGCGTATAATTGTGATGTAATGATTATACAATAGCATAATATATTATTATATAGCTGCATGAGTGTCAAAATCTCACTATTTTACCTTGACATTAATATATAAAATGTTTTAAAATAAAATAATATAAAAATCATGCAAAATAAAGTAAAATAATAATTTAAATACTTACCGGCATTTTAAAGTTTTTGTTCTAGAATTATGAAGATAACGTTGGTATAGGTGAGAGCTTGGTGCGACTGTTACGGTTCGTGCAGAGTGACTGAGTGGTGCTGTTGGTGTGTTGGGTGTGTGCCGGCTTTTGGTCTCCTAGCCAAACTGCCTCTGCCTGTCTGGCTGTTGCTGCGGCTGCTGCACCCTCCTTGCCCCTCCTCCCTCACCGCCCTCCGCCACTCCAGCCAGCACCAGCCGCACCACCACCCACCAGTGGCCACCACTACTCGAGGATGCGCCTCCACCCTCTCCCGGCCACCGGGTTCGCTGATGGGAAATCCCTGATCACTGCAACATTTCATTACGAAACTCAACATACGCACATATGGTGTCACTGAATTGCTACAATGTAATTTAAGCAAGATTCATATACTAAAAAATAGATTTAATTATACACTCGAAGCAAATGTTATTAATTGATCGATAGACGTATTTCTAGAGTTTGAAACTTATAATGTTTGGTACTTTTTTGTAGTAAGAACAATGTGACATCATCGCATGTGCTTGTGAATCTTGGAGAATGTTATATTTAGAGGTGGAAGAGAAGAGGGAGTAAGGGACGAGGCCATTTAGCTCCAGAACTTTTACTCTTCCATCCGCATATTCAAAGAAAAAGATTTTTCAAACAGTGTAAAAGATTAATTTGGCACCTCATGCTACTGTGTTTTAGGAGCATGTTCTTTTTTTTTTGTGATGCTTCCAAATTTACGTCACTAAATATTTTTCATTTTATTTACAAGTTCTTGAATTTCAAATGATGTAATACCTTCTTTAAGTGTTTGCTTTTAGTAGACAACAAAGAAAAAAATGCAGCTTCATTTGTTAAGTCGTGAAAGATTCTTGTACGATATAATGGGACGGCGATTAAAGTTTCAGCAAAGGAATAAGATAACAATAAATTTTCACTACGAAATTAATTTGTTAGTTCAAAAAGAAGAAAAATTCATATTAAATAAAATGTATTTGTGTAATGTGTACACATCTAGCTCTCATCCTTTCATTTTACAATCACCATGCAATAGTTGTCAAATTAATAATTAAGAAGTATATTATATAAATTCACCCACTATATATAATCATTGATAAAATGCGTTTAGGGTGCAATAAATAAATTTATTTCAGTTACAAAATATTTAATACTAATATTAATGCAAGAATATTTGCTATCTTGAATTCTTGTTTAATTTTTTTTTGTACATTTTATGTGTAAATTATTGATACATGTACAAATTCAGAGCAATTTGATGATATCGTGTTATGTTACATGGTTTAAATACTGTAAATTTAATGTAACTGTAACTCTATTTACTCATCATGATAATTTATCAGATCAGCCATATTATGCTTATCTTGCTTTGAGGGTCATGTATACATGTTATACTTCATGTTTCCTGTCAGTTCACACAACCATTCAAACATTTCAAACGTGTCAAATAATGTAAATGATATGGTACATTGAATTTATTGAGCGAATAGTAAACCTTATTTTATTTTATTTTTGTCTTTTTTTAGAATTGTATTTGTTGTATCTCATAAAATTTTCCAAACCAGTTGTGAAATAGCCCATAAATTTAACGGCATATATATATATTATATAAAGAAAGAATTTTAAGCGTTTTTTTACTTAGTTACGTCTGTGTTATTTATTTACAATGAAGTTAGTATCGGTTTATGTTTTTATAAACATGTTGAAGCAGTTTGATAACTATATTATAATGCTTTTCGAAAGAATGATTCTTTATAAGAATTCTTTAAGAATCAAATCCATTGCCTCTGGATAACATTACAAATGTTTTGTATGTAATCTATGTATATTATACTACATTGAATGTATCTTATTCTGAAAGGCCCTATGACTAGTTCAAGATTTTTGGTTCATATTTAGCTTTGTTTGGGTAAGAAACATTTTGAGGGAAAAAAATTGTCCGCCCGCCACGTATAGCAGAGCTACGAGCTATAGAAGATTCATACGTGACGTCATCTGTACCCAACGAGTGGAGAAGAGATAGGCATCAATCACGGCAAGAAGGTGTCTTTGCTGTAATCGCAGCCACGGGGCCAATTTTATTTTCTAATTTTTTAAATTTGACCAGGGCAGTCTTGAGGGTATTTGTCAAATAACCTGAAAATCGTTTGTAATTCGCTCTCGTACAGATCGAGTTATTAGGTTATTACAGTCACAAGATCAGCAATATTTTTGTGTCGCTCGCGAGCTGCCGCGCTGCTGCCTGCGAACCATCCCGCTCGCCGCACTGCCGCATCGGTAGCGTCGGTAGTATGCTGGAGATGCTAGCGCCCCCGTCTCCCTCTTCCCCTCCATGCCGAAACTCGGGATTCTATTAGTCGACACAAATTCTGTCGCGCTGAAATAAAAATATTTTTCTCTCGATCTAAGTTTTCTCTTTAATTTTACATAAAATTCTATAGGAATCATTTGCACTTCCACGTCCAATTTAATTTTAGTTCTGCATACAATTTTAGTATTCACTTACTGGTGAATATTACTAACTGGTCGGCAACTATTCAATCAATAATGGTATAAATACTCAAAATATCCGCGAATTGTGAACATCGATCGACAGATTAAAAATTTCACAGAAATAGGAAATAGCAATAATTTATATAAAAATATATTATATGATACGTTCAATATGGGTTCTCCCTCACGCGTGCATGTTCTGACCCCTATCTGTTTTTTGTTTTTTCCTATTTTACGTAAGTCATCAACTTTGATATCACTTGAGCATAAAAACATAAAAACCTTTGATGTATATTTATTATGCGGTTAAATTTGTGCTGCAAAAACGCAATTGAGTGAAGAGATTTTTTTTTTAGTTATACAATGTTACAATGGTTCCATGTATCAACGCGCTTTTTCACAACACTTTGCATATTGCAATATAAATTTAATAAATAAAATAAAGAATTAAACCATCTTCCGATGCAATTTTCAATATTATAAATGGCCAAGTACTGCAGATTCCGGTGATAAATTCATTTTTAAAATTATACGTTCGTAACGTATTAAAAACTGCATGTGTGTGAAAATCGTGAATTCCCCATAAGGCCCAATGCATAAAAAAAAATTATACACAAAATCAACAACCAACAATACACTGGGTTGACGAGTTTGTTTACGTTTTACTATAACATAGTTTTGCAAGTGGTCTATTCGGTTTTTGAAGCACAAATTTAACCGCATAATAATTAAATATACATCGAACGTTTTTATGCTCAAGTGATATCAAAGTTGATGACTTATATATGTAAAATAGGAGAATAAAAAAAAAAAAAAAAAAAAAAAAAAAAACAGATAGGGGTCAGAACATGCACGCGCGAGGGAGAACCCATATTGAACGTATCATATATAATATATTTTTATATAAATAATTACTATTTCCTATTTCTGTGAAATTTTTAATCTGTCGATCGATGTTCACAATTCGCGGATATTTTGAGTATTTATACCGTTATTGATTGAATAGTTGCCGACCAGTTAGTAATATTCACCAGTAAGTGAATACTAAAATTGTATGCAGAACTAAAATTAAATTGGACGTGGAAGTGCAAATGATTCCTATAGAATTTTATGTTAAATTAAAGAGAAAACTTAGATCAAGAGAAAAATATTTTTTATTTCAGCGCGATAGAATTTGTGTCGACTAATAGAGCTGATTTCTGTTTATGTTTACGTGAGGCGGGAGAGGGGTTTCCCTATAATAAATACATTGCGAAGGAGGCGCAGGAGGGAGGGAAAAGAGAAAGTTTTGGCAGGCCAGATTATACAGTGAGCATAGGCAAAATGACGAAAAAAAATTATAAAAAATACTTTTAACGGTTTTTTTGGCGGTGAGATTTTTTTTATGAGTTCTATCGTGTCCTGTTAAAGTATTATTGAAGTATTTAAACTTGATTTATTTTATTAAGTTAAGTAAAAAATTATTGTACACTTTGTTTATATGCTAGTCCGTGCATTCTGGCCCTCCTCGCATGACGTCAGCGCAATCCCCTCTATAGCTCGTAGCTCTGCTATACGTGGCGGGCGGACAATTTTTTTCCCTCAAAATGTTTCTCACCCAAACAAAGCTAAATATGAACCAAAGATCTTGAACTGGTCATGGGGCCTTTAATATAATTCTATCTAGCTATTTTTTTTTTTAATGACATAAATATGGTATTATAGTGCTTCAAGTAAACTTCAAATTTTACTTTTAAAATTAGTTATTTGTACAATTAATGTATGTATATAATTTCATATAATAGTTAATATTATATATAAAAAAAAAAATAAGAATCAAGATATATTTTTTAACACTTACTGTCTCCTTGTAGCAATTTTCGTTAAGTGTTGCTTATTTATTTATTTATTTATTTATTTATTATATTTCCCGATTGTTACATAAAATAACAGTTGGCCGGTGATACTAAAACAGTCCTATGCACAGAACAAAACGCAACGGGTGAGTCACGCATAGTATCCCTTTTAACAATTATTAATAAAAAATAAAGGAAAACATAACAAAATTACTTGTAACAAGACTATAATTGCTTGGAACCAATTAAGACTTTTAATTTTTCTATTATTATTTAAAAATCTTGCTTCCAAACTCGCATCCGGCAGCCATTACGCCTGTGCGTACGATAAGTAGGCAACCTACTTTACAATAACGTATCGCAGGTTGCTTAATTACAGTCAAGGCTTGTTTGGGGCAATTTCAATATTAAAATCAATGGCATATGGTGAGATTCAACGCGAGTATCCACATAGAAGTCCGTAATGTATGGTATTATCGATATGTCCATAGAACACAAAATCCTTATCTGAACTATATTATACATTAATTACATTATATATTATAAAATATTTTTCCTACTCTATGGTGTAGTGGTTAGTACGCTTGGCTCTCGTCCGAGAGGTCCCCGGTTCAATTCCCGAATCCGGCAGACTTTTCGTGACTTAATTGGGATGGGTGTGACTGATTACTAAATGATGGAGTTGGTAGGAGGAAGGCAGCTTAGGAAGGCTGTCTATGTGTCTATAGTCCGCTGCCCTGCAGTCTTGCTCTAGCTGCCACTGCAGGCTGCAACAAATCTGGTAGTTGGAGCCCAGAAGAGTGCAGGAAAGGGTTCTGGGAGTCTGGTAAGCCTCAGCATGATCGCAAGATAACTCTTACACACAAGTTTAAATACCTGGCCACACCTGAAAGGGCAAAATGGCGTCAAGGATAATAACTTTAATATTATTAATATTTAATATATTTTTAAAATTAAAAGATAAACTTAAACTACAGAGAGAGCTCTACGTTATGTGAATTTGGAAATAAACTTCAAAATGACAGGCCACTCAACTTAATTACTAACACGGTATGTAACTCAATTGTTTATTATTATATATTATAGATTTATGTAAAATTTAAATTTATTTCGGCAAAATTTGATTTTCTACCGATTCTAGCATGCACATGCAGTTTTCTACTTTCTGCATGTGTGTCAGTGTCAGAGGTGTGTCGTTAATGTATTAAATCTAAAAAATAAATGTAGTTTTTTTTGTGTAAAACTCATTTAAAAATTTGGAAATTTATTATTTATAATATAACACATTTTCATATATTGGGTTAAAATATTTTATTTTCACGTCAAAGATAAATGTGATTATGAAACTTTGCAGTTTTAAGTTTCTTGCTCTCAAGATAAAAATAAATTTTGTCTTAGGTACGTGTGTATCTTTGTAAAAAAAAATATATATATAAAAAAATATTTTTTACTTTATAATATGAAGAAACCATATAATATATCACATTTTGTTTAACATTATGTGGCAAGAACAGGAAAATCCCATTGAAGTAAAAGTGTTCCTGATAAGTGATAACATAACGCTCATTCATGATATAATATCCGTGCGTTCATATATCTCATAAGTTCTTTCTTAGCGTCGCTATTAATGGGAAGCTTATAAGCGCTCAGAAGTGAATCTGATGTAACACAAGAATAGAGTATTGTCCTCAATTTTTTTTTATTGCAGAAATGGATAGAGGGTGCAAAGTTATGCTACCCTGATTTTTTTCAGATTTTTTAGAGACCTGGAACTATTTTAAAAAAATTATTGAAAGTTCTTTTTGTGACGTCACGCGGCGGCAAGTCTATCTTTTTCTTAAGGAGCGGCGTCTCGTGACGTCACGAAACGGACTTTCAATAATTTTTTAAAAATAGTTCCCGGGCTGTAAAAAATCTGAAAAAAATCAGGGTAGCATAACTTTGCACCCTCTATCCATTTCTGCAATAAAAAAAATTGAGGACAATACTCTATTACTTCTTGCCAGCAGTGGGGCGAGCTGCAAGAGGCAAGAGCAAAACCACAACTTTAACGCGGAACGCACGATTAGGCTTGGAAATGGAGCGTTGGAGTCCAGACAAAACCTCAGCCGTGCTGCTTATTGTGTTTGGCAACGACTCAATTCACTGCAACAGAGAACTACAAAGAAGAACTCTACAGTATATATTTTATTATTCAACACGTTTATATAATTAAATATTATTATAAATAAATACTTAAAGATGCATTTCTATTTCTTTTTAATTTATTTATTTATTTATTTATTCATTTATTTATTTATTTATTTATTTATTTATTTATTTATTTATTTATTTATTTATTTATTTATTTATTTATTTATTTATTTATTTATTTATTTATTTATTTTTAATATTTGTTTTTATCTCTGCTGGACAATATATTTGTAAAAATTATAAATTAATATATTTTTTTTATATGCCCGAGTATTATCCACTATTGAATAATACTCGAAATATACTCAAAACACCAAAATACAAGAAAAAGTCAAGTTTATCAAGTTTTCTCAGAATAAAGCAAATCTGCAATCTGGAGGTAAACTGACATCGACGAAAACTAAAAAAAAAAAAAAAAAAATCTGCTGGGCTCATCCTTGGAGATATCCGTCCCAAACATGGAACTTACGGCCGATGTATGCATCACTCATCAACTCATCATGAAAGTAACACAGTGGCACTAAGCCAATCGGTTACCAAAAGGTGTAATGTACAATTTGCATGACATTTTTTTATTGCAGAAAATGGATAGAGGGTGCAAAGTTATGCTACTCTGAATTTTTTCAGATTTTTTAGAGACCGCGCGGGAACTATTTTTAAAAAATTATTGAAAGTCGATTTTATGACGTCACGAGGAGTCTGTCCTTAAGAAAAGGATAGGCGCTAAACGCTCGTGACGTCATAAAACTGACTTTCAATAATTGTTTAAAAATAGTTCCCGCTCTTAAAAAAATCTGAAAAAATTCAGAGTAGCATAATTTGGTACCCGGCCTCTATCCATTTCTGCAATAAAAAAATGTTATGCAAATTGTCCATTATTATAATTAATATTATTAGTCTTTTATTAAACACAGAAAGTGTACATATTAACAGCACTAGAAACATACATTATAGAAAAACATTACAATAGAACACATAAAACATACATACAAAACATATATAATAGTTACAGAATAATAGAACAATAGAAAATGATAATAAAACAATATAAAATAAAATAACAGATGATACTAACAGCCTGTTACATCATAATAATAATATATCATATATATAATCACATATATATAAGACAAAATATGACATAGAAAATAGATAGAATAAAAAAAAAACTTATTGCTTCATTGCTATTCAAAATCTATAGACTATATGAAATCTCCCCTGGCATAATCGCTAATAGGCTTAATTCTAGATTTACAGATATTTAAATGATATTGGCTACAATATTCATTACATAATTTACATACACAAGATTGTTCAGCTTTATGATAACCAGAAGATTTACAAATTAGATAGTGGAAGCCGTGAACAGCCTGGCGAGTTAAAACATTTCTAACATTGGATCTATCCAATTGGGGCAGACACCAATATTTACATGTCATAGCATCAGTGCTGTAAAACTCAGGATTAATATCCTGAGCTTTTTGATTCCTGACAGCTATAAAATTGGAATATTGATCTGTCGTTGGAAGTTTAAACATTTCTTTGATTTCTGTAATAAAATAATTGGAATCTATCAGTTTATAGGCCAGTCTAGTTTCGGTAAATTTTGACAGACACAGTAATCTTTTAACAAACATGGCTTTTACTGATTCTAATTTATCAAAATCGGATACAGATAAATGAGGCCATACAATTTCAATACCATAATATAATTGTAATAATTAAGTCCTTTAAATTGCATAACAGCAATTAGTTGAAACTGCAGCATAATATGTGCATGCATGATAGTCATATATATATGATACCGTTCATATATAAACAGGAAAAGGTCGATCAGGAAGAATCAAGTCTTCATTTTTGTTATTTCCATTATAATTATTTATGTTGTTTTGATGGGAATTTTATGTTTCTAGGATTAACTTAAAATATTTTTATACTTACAATATATATTATATATATATATAATATATTAATATTATTAATTATTAATTACTTTCATTAATATAATTATATTCATTATCGATACAGGCGATATCTACAGAGAAAAATAAAATAGTCACATCTGCATGATATAATATATGTGTCTGTTATTTCATTCCATGTGCTTTTTCCGTCATGATACGTATCATACAAATCCAAGTCCAAGTAAAAGCGTTCGAAAGAAAAGAGCAAACTCTCGGCCAAATGTGTCTGTAGCCATGTAGAAGTACAGTACATCGAGTACATGTACGTGTAATAATCAAATGGTTTCGCGGGCTTAGCGGAGAAATAACGCATTTCGCGCCACATTTTTTTTAACAATTTTTTTACATGATGAAAATGGCGAACAATGGACATGAATAGGACAGAAACTTGTGATGTAGACCACGACTTTGATGGTAAATTACTTCAGTCCAACTTTATATATAAATCATACCCTTCTTTCAATCCTTAACTATAGTTATGTAACCTCTAACTGTTGAATTGTTCCCTAAAGCGTTCCCTGTAAACGTCAAAATCTGTTGCTAACAGAATGAACAAACCTTCTTAACCAAAAAATATGTTGTGTTTATTAGGTTCTCATTAATGTTATGTTTCATACCCGTGTTGTTGAATGTATTGATTGACATGTATCTTAACATACAGTATGTTATGGGGTATACATTGAGGTCCAAGTTTTTAGTAGTAGCCATTAATTTTTGTTGTAAGTGTGTACAAATTACCTTGTTAACTGACGGTATGCACAGTACAGGATGTATCCACCGTTTGCATACCATGTCAACAACAAACCAAAATGCAATGTAAACATATACATACTAGGCATCAGCTAGGGTATATATAAATATATTATATACATATATATTATATATATATAGGCATATATATCATACTTAAATTATTGTCAATGTCTTCTTTTATATTTATAAGTTTGTAATTTTAAATCTGTAAAACTAAAATTGTCGTTAAAGTATAGTAAAATATTCATGCATATTGTACTGTATGCATACAGGTATATACCACAGTAAAAAAAACTTATAGAAATGTTTTGTGTAAGTTAAAAAGGTCATCAAATGACATTTTTATCCTTTGAGACTTGGTGATTACTTATCTCTCTTGACTGCCTATAAAACCTGTTAACGGTTAACGTATACCATCTTATGGCAGGAAAAGAGACTAAATATATTTAGTCTCTTTATATGCATCTATGCATAAATTAGATCCAAACCAAGTATCATACCGGCATGTAATCGTATGATATGCATAATATATACTGTACTGTGCACTGTACCGAATAGGGACTTAAATTTGTCTTGTTGCTTACATCATATCAACAAAGTTGTACTGCATTGAATCATCCAGCGTTGTCTTTGTAGGGACGGAATATAATATTGACTCTTTAAGTAAAAAAAAAAAAAGAAAAAAAGAAGTTTATTTGTTTTTTTGTTGTCAAAGCCGTGATGTAACGTCCCTAGTCATCTGATCGCCTTGTTCTATAACCATTAAGAGGTGTAACAGCGGTGGATGCACAGACGCTGTTTGGATGTGAATGCAAACAAATATCCGTATGACTGAGAAATTTTTGTTGAGAGTTTATTTAAATTTGTGATTATATATTAATCATACATAGTCATCTACTCGAGTCCTCTAAACCGGTCTGTTTTTTTTTTTTTTTTTTTTTTTTTTGCCATATTCTTTAAAGTAGAGTGAGCGATTTCATTTTTTGGAATATTTTATTTTCTAAAAATAGTTTAACCTGACTTCTATTGAGAAATGAAAACCAAAAAATTCCGTCTCAAATAGCTTCACTACAAAAAATTCCCAAAGTTGGTGTTTCGGAGGCCTTTTAACATGCATCCTTAAAGAACAGAAAACAGCTTTTTACTCCACCTTTGTCTGAACTATGGTACCAATTAAAAAATACTTACGTAATCTATGATGAATTCTTTAATGGATTTTCAAATAATTTTTTTTTTTTACTGAGCCGTTTTTCCGAAAAAAAAATATTGAAATTTTTGCGGATTAATTCCCATAAGGATTTTTAAGAGTTTTTTCCGGAAAAACGGCTCCGTATTTTTTTTTATTTGAAAATTCATTAAAGAATTTATCATAGATTACGTTCGTATTTTTTAATTCGTACCATAGTTCAGACGAAGTTGGAGTAAAAAGCTGTTTTCTGTTCCATAAGGATACATGGCTATTTGAGATGAAATTTTTTAGTTTTCATTTCTCAATAGAGGGCGAGTTAAACTATTTTTAGAAAATAAAATATTGAAAAAAATGAAATCGCTCACTCTACTTAAAGTTAGTATAATCATTGAAGTGGAATGGAAAATAAAATAAATGTAAATTGCTCCCCAGCTGGAATTAGAATGAATATATCGTCCCTCTTCCGCGATAATGAGCTATCTGCTCCACGATCTCGTTGCAATAATGAGCTGTCTGCTCTTTCAGGTGAGCGCAATTTTGAGCCTTATTTTATGTGTATACTGATTTATTGCTCAATATTGCGTTCATCTGAAATAGCAGACAGCTCATTATTGGAACGAGATCGTGGAACAGATAGCTCATTATTGCGGATGAGGGACGATATATTATGTCTGGTTGCACATTTTTGGAGTGGGGAATATTTCAACCCATACTCGTCACTAAAAGTAGCAACATTTCCATGTACAGTATTTTTTTCTATTTGATGAAACTTTGCAACTTTGAAACTCAAGCCTTGATGCTAAACGTCTTTTATAAGATCAGTGTAGACAAATTTAAGTCCCCTGTCGGTACAGGTAGCCTAACATGGCATTTTGATGACTACTAGGACTGGCTAAAATATGCTAGTGAGAGAGTATACTTTCCAGAGCTTTTGATTATAATTTGTCGTCATAGTCATCTCGATCCTTCCATCCTAATCAATTTAAAAAGTTAACCTGGGTATTAATTATTCTTTAATAAAATTAATGCATCTTTATCACAATACACAGTTTATTTGAACTTTGCAGTTTTTTTTTTCATTCCTTAATACACTCCTACTTTTGTGGTTTTGATTCATTTTCTTCAGAATACCACACATATTTTAAAGCCCTGTCCAGAACTGGCCGGAATCAAAAACGGAAAAGCTCTTGAACAATCAGAAAATAACAAATTTCCATTTACTTGAATTTTCCAAGTAAACATAAAATTTGAATTTTCTGATTGGTCGAGAGCTTTCCGTTCTGATTCCAAAGCAATTCTGGGCAGTGCTTAAAAGTCTCAGTTAGAAAATTATAAGGAAAATCGTCAACAGTCGCAATACTGAGTCATGCAAATAATATTATTGAGTCATTTTGAAATCCTTTATCAGTATGAGGCATTGTACACTGCAATAAAAATGAATACACTCCATTCATTTTCAGTTGCTTTCTGAGCTTGCAATTGGTTGCAATTGAAAAAAGAGAATGTTTGATAATATCTGTTCTGATTGGGCATGTGTTATTATTGTTAAAATGACAACTTTAAAAGTAATGTTAAGTTTGGTCAACATCAGGCGCGGATCCAGAAAAAAATTTCGGGAGGGGCTGCCTCCATAAGGCCAATGTTAAAAAAAAAAATTGGAGTGGGGGAAATGCCTATATTGCCCATGCTAAATCCAAAATTTTGGGGGGGGGGGGCTGCAGCCCCCCCAGCCCACCCCCTGGATCCGCGCCTGGTCAACATAACAACATAAGCAAGTAATTACCAAGTCCACATACATCATTCACACGGTAATATTAGAAGGAATTAAATTATTGTACAATTCTGATGCCTGAGATGTTTATGTATCAGTAAAGTTTAAAGAAATTAGAAACCCTAGAAATATTAGAATACTTTTTGTTTTTTGGGATTTGTTTTATGTCCCTGTAATTTTTATTATTTTTTTTAACCCCCTCATTTTTGTTTAGCAATATTTTTGTTTTGCATTTTTTCAGCGTGTTGGTATTGGGTGTGTGGGGCACATCTAGTTGTGGACGTCTTTAACCATTAATCGTCTCGGTACGTTCCTAAAACGGTTGGTCTTCTTCACCATGCCCTCGACTGTAGAGACCAGCGAAGCAACTACAGGTTGGCATTTTATTGTTATGAACATAAGTGCGTTCCATTATAAATTAGGGGAAAGGAAAGTTGTCGGTCAAATTTGGTCATAAAACTTGAGGAAGATAAATAACAAATATATAATTATTTCAAAGCTCACACAAAGAATTACTGTAATACATTCTGAATTATTGAAATAAATTTGTGTATGAGGCTATGAGAGATCAAACTGATCTACAGAACATTAGAACTCAAGACCAAAGTTTTTATCTTGCTTTGTTTGCTCCTATGTTTGAAACTCGCATCTTGATGTACAAGGACAGCAACCCTTAGTGCCTCCTCCCCCTTTTACCCCTGTCTGACTGCTGGAGCTACAGCTCCAATAAACAGAGGGATGCAGATTTGCAATTTTAGGCTCTAAGGTAAGAAGAGCATTCTGTCTATCAATATTTCGGTCCACCACACCTCCAAAACTGTGGTAGTGCCCACAAACAAAGCAGGGGTAAAGTTCATGATTTCCACAGGTGTTTGTTTGTTTGTTTATTTATTTATTTATTTATTTATTTATTTATTTATTTATTTATTTATTTATTTATTTATTTATTTATTTATTTATTTTATTTTATTTATTTATTTATTTATTTATTTATTTATTTATTTATTTATTTATTTATTTATTTATTTATTTATTTATTTATTTATTTATTTATTTATTTATTTATTTATTTATTTATTTATTTATTTATTTATTTATTTATTTATTTATTTATTTATTTATTTTAATTATTGGCAAAATGGATGATCGAGCTTTTAAAACACTATAAATTTAATTAATAATTTAATTTTTATAATACTTAAAAGAAATAAAAAAACATATTTATGTGTAAAAAAATATTAAAAATATTCATACAGTGTGAAAATTTTTAATATTGGATGCATCAATTTTTATTTTGCCATTGTAAATAGTCAGAGGGCCTTTAAGTAAGTCTTTATGTGTGCCTATAAACAGTATCATGGTCAAATGCTGAAAGACCAGACGTACACACATAAATTGAACAAACTTTCAAGTCAATTAAATTTTAAGGGAAAGGGAACGCCAGAGTTGCGCCGCGATTGCAGCGCCTCTATATCAATATTCAAATTGTCTCACTCTAAAGATACCACGCAAGTCACGGCAGTTTTATATTCAATTTATTTATAAATAATGAGTTAAATAATAACTGTTATGGTTGTTTTATTTATAAAACTTTTTTTTCATTACTATAAAGCATTTTTGGAAAGTTTTTACTTTAGGTGAGTGGATTATAAGCGTTGTTTTGGTTCATTAGTCAGCCTGTTTCATTCGCCAGTTGTTTAATGGCCGACCAAAAAGGGGTGTGTGAGACGTGCGAGTGTCAAAAATCGTGCAGTTATTATCAATTTACGTCGCTCCCACTCTCATAATTGTCTTTTTTTTTTGCTATGAAGGTTTGTCTTAGTGTATTAAGTTTGTTTCTAGTTTTTTTAAAAAATCGGACGATTGGATTATAGAATTTTTCTAATGTCACTGAAATGCAGCGTATGCTTGTTCAATAAATGGGTTTAGTTTCAATACACATAACTCGGAAACTAGATCGTATTTGTATTGACGATATTTTAAGAGCTAATGAACGACATAGAGGAGAATATTTTAAAATATTTTCGGAGGAACAAATGAGAGTGGAAAATTTAACATTGATGGCGTTACCTTACCCTTAAATAGAATAAATTTAATATTAAAAGGAAGGTAACACACCCAACGTTAAAAAAAATCCCACACATGAAAATTATGAAAAAAATTTAAAATGTCCTCCTCTACATCCCCTATCAGTACCTAAAATATCAGTTATACAAATTCAATCTAGTTTTTGAGTTATAAATTTTTAAAGTTGACTACTCCGACTTAAAAAATTCGTAACTTAAAAACTAGCTTGAATTTGTATACCTGATATTTTAGCTACTGATAGGGTATGTAGAGGAGGACATTTTAAATTTTTTTCACAAATTTCATGTGTGGTATTTTTTTTTTTTTTTTTACATTGGGCATTTTATCTTACTCTTAACAAGAGTCAATTTCTGATAATTTCTTTTTATAAATTTCAATGTAGTTTTAAGATTCTCGTGTTTTAAATTAATTTGTTTTACGGTCGTTCCTCTCTTAGCACTGAAAAGGACTAATGACGAGAGACTGTTATGAAATAAAGTTAAATAAACAGAAACAAATCATCTGGCTATTGATAATTTAATTAAATTTTACTAATTATCACTGATCATTGTTTAAAAAAAATATCATACTAATATTGTACTCCACAAATTGTTATTACAAACTTAATCAGTGGTAAGAATTAGAGTTTGCTTGGTGTGAGCCAGTGTGTTGTTCCAGAGGCGCGCAGTGTGACGGACAGTGTGGGTAGCCACAGTGACGGCTCTGGACACACCACGGTACCTCCACGCACCCGAATGGACGTGGTGTGTATGCTGGATCTGCAGAACCCAGAGCACCTGGCACAGCGTAAGGTGGCGCTCGAGTGCGTGCGCAATGCCTGCACGCTTGTGAATGCCAGCTTTCAGCACATCCAGGTTTGTCAAACAGGCAATGTCAAAGCCTCCAAGCTGGCTGGATTTTACTGGAGTGACATAAAGTGTAATGGCATGCAAATTCTGTTTTACTAACAGATCAACCGTCATATCTCAGTTTCTAGGAATTCCCGTCTTTTATATAAGTTAGTTCTAGTATTGAAAATTTGACAAAATTTGAGCAAAATATATATACCAATTATTAGTGTTTTATATGATTTGGATGAAACAAATTTTTGTATTGCAATTCAATGTAGCACTAATATTCTATACAGTATATCTTAAATAAGGCTTATCTTAATCAATTACCCCAAAATACAAACCAATCAATCAATTAAAGGAGTTGATCAAAAACCCACCAAGGAAAAGACAGACAAAAATAAGAATAGTAAATCATTGAAATTTAAATATCACTAAAATGGAACAAATTTTTATTTCTTGTCCTTTCTTCCTCATATATATTTTCAAATTATGTTTTTTTTTTATATATTTTTATATTTTTTTTTATTAAAAGGGGTACTGTATAATTTAAAAAAATTGTCTAAATAGCAAATATGAGGGAGGGGGGAAGAAAAAATAATAATATTGATAATATTAATAGTAATAAAATAGTGACTAAATATAAACTTAGAAACTACATCAGTTTATAAGTAATAATGTCAGCTATCCTGTCTAGGATTTTCAGTAATGGTCCTGGATAGGAAGTAGGCTGTTGCCAATATAGCTTTCTACTAGGTGGGCAGTGGTCATATAGCGGAAATACAATCAGGTGCCCGCACCCTGCACCTCTGCCTACTTGGGGTCCAAAACATTGTATATAGAATGTATAGTCATCTCCTCAAAAAATTTCCTTTGCTGCCTTTTTAATCACCGTGCCCTGTAAGAATAACACAGGGCATTGTGATTAACAAGGCTGCAAATGGGAAATTTCCAAGGCGACAAGTGTACAAGAAAAGTAAGAATTGACAAGAAATAGTGATGTGCTGTTCATGCAGCACTGACTGAAATGCTAATACAAACTTACTCTTATTGCATAAATGATAATCTCATTCTTTCTTAATGTTTGTTTTTTCTTAATCATTTGATCATTATTCCTCACTTCATTCCTAATTTTTTTTTCCAGAAGAATTTACATCACTCTAAGCCCATCCATGTCCTGAATTTGATAATATTGAAAATTTCAAACTTTTTCTAGCAATGTGTGAATAAAATTGCTTTTTTTACATATCATTTTATAAAAAAGAAATCTTTATTTAAATTGAGCATATTTAACTACATTTTTTCTCTAAGTTTTTATATATGCATTGCCTTCAGAATCTTAAGTTCATTGCACTCTTCTCCTTTTACATTCTTAATGATTAAAAAAAAAAAAACGTAAAAATTGTATTTTTGGTGGGGTACTCTCCTCCCCCTCCGCACACAATTTTTTCATCTCCTTTCTTTTTTTGAACATAGTTTTAGTGGTAATATAGACACAGGGAGACATTCACAAAACACTTTAGCCCCACTTTAGCCTTGATTTTTATCCCGGGTTAAGGGTAAGGTAACGCCACCAATGTTAAAAAAAATCCCTCTCACAAAAATTCTGAAAAAAAATTAAAATGTTCTCCTCTACACCCCCTATCAGTAGCTATAATATCAGGTATACAAATACGATCTAGTTTTTGAGTTATGAATTTTTAAAGTTGACCAATTTAACATGGGAGTTTCATTTCTCCATGTTAAAGTAGTCAACTTTAAAATTTTATAACTCAAAAACTAGATCGTATTTGTATACCTGATATTTTAGGTACTGATAGGGGGTATAGAGGAGAACATTTTAATTTTTTTTCAGAATTTTTGTGAGAGGGATTTTTTTTAACATTGGTGGCGTTACCTTACCCTTAAATCAAGTACTAAACATGGTACTAAAAAACAGGGCTAAAGCGGTGCTAACCTATCTGTTAAACATTGCTAGCACTGCTTTAGCTCACATTTTTGGTACCATGTTTAGTACTCGATTTAACCTGGAATAAAAATCAATCCTCAAGTGTGGCTAAAGTGCTTTGTGAATGCCCCCCATTTTGTGCTAAAGGAAATTCTGTGGTTTGTGTGATGTGATTTGTGATAATAAGTCGGTTAGGTATTTCCCTTAGCACAAAGTGTCTATACCACCTCTTTAAAGTCGCAATTAACAAAATAAACTTTATGAGTTAAGCTATGGAAATACCATTTGAGAAGTACAAGTATAGAAGATTAGTTAGTGTTAAATCTTGATATTTTTCATATTTTTCCAACTGAAATAGTTTTAAAAAGATTAAAAGCAATTTTTGACAGAAGTCCTTTCTTGTTGTACAAGACAAAAAATATTTTGAATATATTTTTTATAATTTTTTTATGTTTTTTTTTTTTTATTTTTACAATTCCAAAAGATGGGAAAATGGAAACTAAGAAAATAATATAATTTTTTATTTATAATGAAATTGAAGTGCAATATAAATAATGTAAATTCATATAAAACATTATCATAAATATCAGGTAAAGTTCACAACTACTGTATTTGTTACTGATTTAGAAAGCAAGATTAGTTCACTAAAGCATAAATATTCCAAATAATTTTCCAAATTACTGAATTGTTGAGTAATCTTTTAGCTGCAAACATAATTGGTAACTCAAATTGTAATTAACTATATGGAGGTAAAAAAATATTATTTACTAGAATTTAAATAAAAGAAATTATGCAATTACAGCTGACTTAAAGTATGCCTAAAAATGTGTTTCTCCTTGTTTGAAAAGTAGAAAGTTATTAGTAAAAAAAAAAAATAATAATAAAATAAATAATAATAATAATAAAAATATAAAAAGTCTTGTAAACTAGACTCATTCTACTATTAATTTTAATAAGCAATGCTGCCAGGAAGATTACAGGACTACAGAGTATATATATTATTTTTAATCTATTTTTTGCTGCAAACAAAATATTACAGTAATTTTTTGTTGGGGTTATAGATTGTGTTACATCAAAAAGACTTACTCATTTTGTTAGTTAATAAAAGACAAGTAACTCTTTTTATCACGAATATGTATTAATAGTTTGAAATCTGGAAAACTCCATACAATCTTGATAAAATGAGTTAGTTGGTTTTGATGGAACACCATCAATGTTCAATATTCTTTTTATTGTAATTGCATGGCATACAATTTAGATATTATATTATACGGTGCTCACTGCACAATTATAATTACCTTATAGATAAATTTAACATTGTTACTTTACATAAATGTTATCGATAATGGTATATTTTTGGATAGTGCTTTAGTTCATAATAAATATTTCCTTTGAGCGAATTGGAACCAGAAAAAAATCAAAACCAGCTTATTAAAAAATTAGTTAATCAGTTCTTTATATTACATTATAAGTTAAATCTCTTGTTACAGTAATGTGCATATAAAATTAAATTTCCTAAGAAATAAATTGAACAAGGTATTATTTACTTAAAGTTAAAGGAGGGGAGGGTGCTTCTGACATAATAAGCCGTACTTTTGAATGTTAATTGCTGGGACTTTTAGAAGGCAGAGGGTGGTGACCCCCTCCCCCTTTTTTTTTGCATTAAGGGAAAGAGAATACCGATCAGTTTTTTTTTTTTTTTACATTTGATTAACATTTAAACCTAAGCAGACACAAAAATTCTGAAATTTTTTTGAAAGACAGATTTTAGTACATAAAAGCCACAGAAAAAAAATTCAAAACAATTATTCGAGCCAACAACTTTTTTTAATTAAGTTTTTAGTTTGGCTCTCCATGGGAAAGCCCTGTGCTGAAAATTAAAAAAATAAATTAATTAAAGAAAATCTGCTTGAATAATTATTTTGAAATTTTTTCTGTGGCTGTTAGGTACTAAAATCCATCACTCAAAAAAATGTCAGAATTTTTGTGTGTCTGCTAAGGTTTACATGTTAATCAAATGGAACTAAAAAGACAGCTGATTGGTGTTCTCTCTTTCCCTTAATAAGTTTGACATTACATATTTATAAAACAATAAAAATATAAAAGTTGAAGCCATTCCCCTCTTTTAAAGAAAAGTGTAGACAAATCCCTTAAAAACAAATCATATAATCATATTTTGATAATAATATGTTTTTATGTTAAAGGTTTTGTCTATCCTTTCCTTTAGTTAAATAATAACCATCTCATCATTGATTTTTCATAATAAATAAACAAGTCAATCATTCAAATAATTAATTAATAAATAAAAATAGAAAATTTGTATTTTATACAGTTACTTACTGTACATTTTGTTTTTATGGCATTTTTAGTTAATGTTAGCCCATACTGCGATGTTATTAAGACTATTCTTCCTAATAAATGTTGAGGTAGTAGTTTTTCAGGTCTTGTCTACAAGTGAGTGTTAGTGTGCTGTTGATTTGCTCATCAAGTGTTTCACTAGTGTGATTGTGGTTGGATGGCGTGCTCAGTTCAAGCGGCTGGACTTTGGCGAGGCAAACGTCCTGGATGCATTCTACAACGCGGATGTTGCCGTGGTGGACCTATCAGTGCAAGAGCAGCAGAGCGCCCTCTTCTACCACTTAGGCGTACGCGAGAGCTTTGGTATGCGGGAGAACATCCTGCTCTTTTGTGACACTGAATCGGAAGCTACCCTCAGGCTGAAGGTTGGTTTGTGACTTTATGCAGCCAAGTCTGTCATATAAAACTTTTGTTTAAAGTTATTGTACTCTGCTGCTGCATGAGAGGTAGTAGCTCAAGAATATAAATATTATTATAAACATTATCAGCGTAGTGTTTGAAGTCCACTCGCTTCAGGGCCAAACTCTGTATGTGCCTTTCAAATGGCAATGATAAATTTATTGTGTCATGTCTGTTAAAGTTTGTTTAATGTGTGGTTAAACTAAATTGATAAAACTTATGATGAAAATGAAATTAAACATTTTTTTACATTTCATTGTTTTGTTTTTGCTAATCATTTTATCTCACTCATTAATGGTTAATTCGCAAATATTTTTAGTGTGCACATTTTTAAATTTCTTTAATAATGTTCACAAAGTAGCAGAAATGTCTAGATCAATTTTAAGCAAATAATTTACACATTAGACCACTTGTCCTGCTTCTGCATGGGGTTGGAGATTTTGAGATTATGTGTTTTATTCTGCACAGATTTCGTGTGGCAGCTATACATTTGTTTCGTACCGCGTTGTGGAGTGTGGCAGCTGCTTCACCACCATCCCCGCTACCGCAAGGGTGCAAGGCGAGGAGAATCCTGCAGACCCCAAGCAGCAGCTTACTGTCAAGCTGAGGAAACTCCTTCAAGATGTAGAAGTTCAGTCCAAGTGAGTTCTATCCTACTGTTCATTTCTGTGTTAAAATAATAATAATAATAATAAAAACTTGACCAGAGAATTACATGTAATTATAAAGACGCTTGTAAATAAATCATGTTATTATTATCTTGGAATAAAAGAAAATGTAAAAAATGTCCTACAGATCAATTTCTCATATAATTATAATATTGTTAAGTATGAGTTATGTGTGATTGTTGGTTCTTTTTATGTAGAGCCCATATGAAGGAAAAGTTCCTGTCTGATTTACGCAAGGCAAGGGAGGCACTATCAGGTGAAGAGCTATCCAAAGCGCTGTACAACATGCGCAAGCGTCTTGATGATCCCAACGTTCTCTCGGGAGAAGTGGTTCTCAACGTCCTCATTTCATTCCGTGAGATACAGGATTACGATGCCATGGTACTGCTGGTCGATGACCTCAAAACTATTCCCACCAAGAAGAGCTACATCACCACCCCTGCTATTAGATACCTTTATGCATTTGCTCTTAACAGGTAGGCAAGCTACGTAGGGCAGACTCAATAAATATAGCTTACTTTATTCCTTTATTGTCTTTTAATTTTTTAAATGCCCTTTTTTTTTTTTTTTTTTTTTTTTTTTTTTAATATTCCTAATTTTCTTCCATAGATAGATAAAATAAAATTGACTTGGTTTACATTTCATTCCAGGGTTGAAATTGGATAACTACACTTGTAATAGAGTATCGAACTCAAAATTTTTTATTGCAAAAATGGATAGAGGGTGCAAAGTTATGCCACTTTGAAATTTTTTCAGATTTTTTAGTATCGCTAAAAATTTTTGTCTAGGTCGAATTTGAACCCACGCCCCTCTTGGGTCCTATCCTTTTATTAAGAGAGGTGTCCAGAGGCGTCACTTTCTCTGTACTTTCAATAATTTTTTAAAAATATTTCCCGGACTTTAAAAAATCTGAAAAAAATTGGAGTAGCATAACTTTGCATCTTCTATCCATTTCTGCAATAAAATTATTTGAGTTTGATACTCCATTGGATATTTTGTTATTCAAATTCAATTCTAAGGAGCCTATAAATTATCTTCTACCAAAAATGCTTACTTATTTTTTATGTATAAACAGCAAATTAAAGTATATTGTCTGGTAACATTGCTAATTTGCAGGCGCAATAAGGAAGGAGACAGAGAAAATGCTTTGTTGGTGATAACTCGAGCCCTCGAGAAGAAGGAGAACCACTACCCTGACATGCTGTGCTTGTGTGGGCGTATTTACAAAGACATATTTGTTGAGTCTTGCCACACTGACCAAGAGAGCCTCAAGAATGCCATCCACTGGTACCGCAAGGGTTTTGAAGTGCAGCCAAATGAATATGCTGGCATCAATCTAGCAACCCTACTTGTCATAGCCGGCAATGAATTCTCAAAGTCTGAGGAATTGCAGCATATAGGTATGGATTTATTGGATTCTCAAACATATTATATATTAAAATATATAATATATATTAAATACTGTACATACCAAAAATTTATTATAAGTTTAAATTATTTTTGGGGTTCTTTCGTTTTAAAAAAATAATAAAAGGATCTATTAATATAAGGAAAGAGATAAGAAAATGCCAAGGAGCCTTACCACGATGAGATGAGATGGTAAGAGTTGAATCTTGTTGACACAGATAACATAAATATTTACATATTTTATTTAATATCAGTTGATACATTGTGACTACATACTAAACATTTAATAATTTGGATTTAGAACAAACAATAAAGATTAGTAATACAAAAAATATGGACATATTCAAATTATTACCAAAATAACTCAAAATAACAATATTCAATTATTACAACTATATATAAAATTACAAATTATTATTGGTATTTTTCTTGTTGCATGAGCATAATAGAATATTAAATATATTTTTTAATAAGGTAAGCAAAGAATTGCTTCTTAAAAACAGATATACTTTCAATTTTTTTTATATAACCTGGAAGTTTATTGTACAACACTGAGCTCAGATAAAAATGGTCTCTTTTAATTTGCTCATAACCTACAAACTTTTTATGAATTAGGTTAGACTGTCTAGCATTACGTCCAGTCACATCTTTGTTGCTTTGAAACATGTAATTTCTTTTAACATACATAATATTAAATATGTTCATAAAAAATATACAAATACTTGGGAAATTCAATATATTAAGTTCTTCCCATATTTTTTTTGCAACTCTGACCTCCTTTGGCTTGAATTATTAATTATAATTTCTAATTATTATTATTATTTTTAGCTTACAAATACACTGCCAGCATGGGTAGATGAGCCCCACAAAAAAACGCCATAAGTAATTACAGAATATATGCATAACTGTATTACACAATTTTTAAAGATTCTAAGTTACAAACTTACAAAACTGCATCATAGCAAAATTAATTTATGCCAATTTCTTATTTAATTCTTTACAAATACACAGTACATTGTTATTTTATCATTATTAAGACTTGTTGGTATTTTCTTATCTCCTTCCTTATATTAAAATATCCTACCGCAATGGTTTACCTTTCCTTCTAAGAATAAACAAATGCATCTTAATGTTATAAGTGCATGAATTTAAAATTTTAAGCTGACTTAAGCCGGTATTACACGATACAATTTTTCAAACTATTGAATACAATTTTTCCTTACAAGAAAATTTCCTCTCCATACAAACAAATGGAGATTAAGTTTTCTTGCAAGGAAAAATTGTATACAACAGTTAGAAAATTTGTATCGTGTAATACCGGCTTTAGAGTTGAAAAATGTGGAACACTGCATAGAGTGCAGCAATAATGTGTACACTATTTGTAAATTTTTTATTAGGTATTATGTTTTTGTCTTGTTAGTTAATTATTAAAATATCTATATATATAGCCACATTTTTTTTTTTAATTAAAATAGTTTATAGAGTGGACTGTTGTTTGATGTTATACTACTTTTGTCCAGGTATGGTGTTGAACAATTTGATTGGCAAGAAAGGCAGCTTATCCTCCCTGCAAGAATACTGGGACATAGCAACATTCTTTGAAATTAGTGTTCTTGCAGAGGACTATGCTAAAGCCATTCAGGCTGCTGAGTGCATGTTTAAACTGAAGCCTCCCAACTGGTAAGCTATCTTCTCAATTTTTATAATCAATTTGCGCTGAAAATACTCAATTTTAAACTATAGGTTGTCATGGTAATTAAAAAAAAATACATAAGTTGGCAACTATGTTGTACATGACATAGCAATACAGTATATAATATGTTGATGCTCTCTTAATTTGGTTAGTAAAATAAGCCCTTTGTTTCATTCAGTAACATGTAACATTATGTAATGATAGGCCTTTTCTACTGAAAAATAAAATAAAAATAGAAACAAAAAATGGAACAAGATACAGTAGTTCCATTTGCCACATAGCTATAAGATTACAAAGTTTCTGATCCTTAAGATCCATTTTATTTTGTTGAATGCTACTACATCAATCACACTGTCACATATAGAAAACATGTAATGAAGCTTTCAAATAATCAGAATTTATTTGTAGGTACCTGAAGTCTACCATTGGGAACATCACTCTGATAAATCGTTTCCGGAAGAAGAATGACGAATCTGAAGCTTCACCGGAGGAGCAGATATTTGATTTTTGGATGGAGTATTTCTTAGAAGCCACCAAAGAAGATGCTGGAGATATAATACGATTCCCTGTAAGATATGAACAATTGCAAAGACTGTATACTGAGAGGACGGACTAGGACGTTGAATTAAGGAACCTCAACAATTTTCACCAACCGTTGAGATATTCTACCAAATAAGCCTTGCGCCCGAGCAGTCTGTTTGAGGACGTCAACATGGCGTTGCATTGGCTGCAAAAGCGGCCAGGTTGAAAGTTAATCCATCCTCCCAGTTAACAGTTCTTGGGACAACTGTACTGACAATTTTGTAGCAGCTAGTATAGTTGTAATAAAAAAATGATCATGCTCTTTACATAACAATAAATTTTTAATTTTTTTTTTTTTATTATTATTCTAAAGGCATGACTCTCACTTCTATTTTTTGTTTTCATTTAAAATTACATTTTTACAACTTTTAATTATAAAGGTGGCAGTGTGCATTAGGGAATGCAGAATAATGTGTATGCTATATATGCTCAGTTTCCACAATAAATAAATAAATAAATAAAATAATAATAATAAAATCAAAAGTAAAATTAAAATAAAAGCAATGAAAGAAATTTTTACTGTGATCATTAAAACCCACACCCTGGAAACTGCACTTCGTTTAGTATGATATGGCAAATTGCATAGTGTCTTCAATATTGCTCGCATATAATATAAAATATCCTGAATCAATAAACAAATCTCTCGTTTCTTTACTCATAATTATTGAAGTTTTAAATCATCTTCCAGATGCTGATTCTTGAACCTACTAAGATCTTCATGCCAAGTTTTGTGAATGTCAATCTGGGAGCAGAAGAGAAATCGATACAGATCTGGAACTTATGTTTGGACAGCATGAAAGGGAAATGTGTTCAACTGCATGACTGGCTATTCACTGCCAGCATGATCCGCAGTGTGAGGTAAGAAAGTACCTGATTTTTATGCAAGTATGTTGTGGCTGACTGTGTACTTGTTCTTTCACAGTCTGTACAAGCGAGACGAGCGCTGTCTCTTCCTTTACGTCCACCAGAATTCGGATGACTTCCAGATGTTCCTGCCGTCAGTACAGTCCAGGCAACGCTTTTATGACCTACTCCTTGAGCTTACTGCTGACCAGGAGGGGGTCATTGATCTCGACTCGGACCTGCTGACAGAACAAATGAAATTCGAGTATGAGCTTGATGAATCAAGTAGGAGAATTGTTCTTGGCAAAGGCACCTATGGAATTGTATTTGCTGCAAGAGATCTCAATACTCAAGTACGAATTGCAGTGAAGGAAATTCCTGAGAAGAATCTGGGAGATGTTCAGCCTTTGCATGAAGAAATTAAACTACATTCCCAGCTAAGGCATCGTAATATTGTACAGTATTTGGGCTCAATTTCTGAGGATAACTTCTTCAAAATATTCATGGAACAAGTACCTGGAGGAAGTTTATCTGCATTACTAAGATCCAAGTGGGGACCATTGAAAGAAAATGAATCTACCATTTCATTTTACACTAAACAGATATTGGAAGGATTGAAATATTTACACGATCAGAAAATTGTTCATCGTGATATCAAAGGTAAATTCTTTATATTTAAAAGAAAAAAGACGGGGAAAAAAAAATATGGGGAGGGGGAGCAGCCAGTGGTTTATCATTTATCTATTTATCATAGTTTGGTTTGATTTCCTTATAATTTAAAGTAGTAACTTTTCAATATTTAGCATAAGAATACGGTATATTAGAATATAGATTATTATATAATTATGACAAGATCGGCAAATATGACTAATAAAAAGAGAATATTTCAAATAGACTATAAGAATACAAACGCCATATATATTGATAAATCAGTCTTTTTGTTTCACTTATGTGACAAAATCATAAGTGCTGAAGTTGAAGATTATGACTATATGCTGCAAAAAGATTGAAAATTTTCTGTAATGTAACTAAAAAATTATTAATAATTAATTGAATTGATTAGATTTGGAAATTACCCTGACAAAAATGGAAACAAAGAAAGTAAAATCCAAGTTAGATAATTTTTTTATTTTTTATATTTAATACATATCAGTACTTTTAATTGAAAACAGCATTTATAAAGTTTTAAAAGTTTATTTGTGGCAAGACTAACAGTTAGTTTTTATGTACTGCATAAACAAATAAGTAAATTCGTTGTACTTTTTTTTTTTTTAATATTTTATAATTATTATTTTTTTAAAAGAATTTTTAGTTTTTTTTTCTGTATGAGAACTTTTAGTAACATGGTTCTATATGTGTTTATTAGGTGACAATGTTCTGGTGAACACCTACAGTGGTGTAGTGAAGATATCCGACTTTGGTACCTCAAAGCGACTGGCAGGACTGTGTCCTAGCACCGAGACCTTCACCGGCACTCTGCAGTATATGGCACCAGAGGTCATCGACAAGGGGCAGAGAGGCTATGGTGCCCCGGTGGGTGCAATACTTTCATAGTCTTCTGTGATGTAATAGACAAGATGATATTTGTGATATCCCTTGTAATAAAATTTCATCTCCTAATATAATCTTTTATGTAAACAGCAATAGATAATAGGGAAAAAACATCCTTGCAATATCTTTTACTCTGTCTAGCAGGCCCTACATCTTTCTATAATGTCACAAGCCTGAGATTCGTTGAGTGTAGACCTTAAATCTTGCAATGGTTTTCAACCACGTGACGTCAATTATTCAATTTTTAGTCTGCATACCAAGTAATAGACAGCCTGAGATTTATTTATTTTATAAGTGTTTTTATTGTTTTGCTAACAAATCATGGAAGGGATATAATAAATAAAGGCGTGGCTCCTCGACAACTCTTGAATATTGTTTTGTAGCTACGAACTCGCAATTTATATAAATAATTGTAAATGTAGTCATTTCAGGCTTGAAGTTTGATAAGAGTGATCCAAGCAAGACATTTTGTTACCAATTTAAGCCTTCAATACCTCTCTGTTATTAGTTTCCTTACTTTTAATTTTTGTTTGCCTTTAATTTTAATTCAGAGGTTGCAATATAATTATTATGTATCATGTAAATTAGATTAGATTAAATTAGACAATAAATACACCATATTAATTCTTGTTAGGATGTTGGGAGTAGATTATTATTATTATTATTATTTTTTTCACTAACAAGAAAAAGAAAGAACAAAAGTTGACTATCAAAACAACTTATGTACAGATATGATATTGTAACATTATCTATCATGCAAAAACAAGAAGCTTACTTCATCTGTCATGTAGTACATATTACTATGAGGTTGTTGGTGTTGTTTGCAGGCCGATATCTGGTCCTTGGGGTGCACCATTGTTGAGATGGCCACCGGCAAGCCTCCCTTCATCGAGTTAGGGTCTCCACAAGCAGCAGTGTTCAAGGTAATTTCAAGGAGGATTAATAGGGATTACTTCGAATTTAGTGAGTGTGCTTGTGGCATAATCATGAGGCAGTTCTATCTAAGTTCTAGGTGTGTCTAGCTACGTCACTAGTTGTGTATATCAAAGTAAACCATAAACCTGTAAGATAACTCTGCTACTGAAAATACAATCATAGGGAGCAGGCCTTGATAAAAATTCAGGGTGGGACAAAATAATATTTGAAAAAAGGAAAGGGTTTGATTATAAAAAAATAAAAAGGAAAGGGGGAGGGGAAAGTAAAATAAATAAATATTAAATTGTAATCTCAACTTTAAGAGGGGAGGGAAGAGAGAGAATTCAACACTTAATACAGTATTGGTTCATATTTTGGTATCAGCAAAAGTCAAAAAAGTAAAAATATATTTCACACTTTAAGTTGAAGTTTTCAATATGAATTTTAAATACAATTAAAATGTTGATTTTTGACATTTAAAGCAAAAAGTTAATTTGGAACTTGTGGGCTGCATCATAAATATGAATTTTGTATTTCTCATCAATTCATTTGATGCTCCAACCGTAGGAAACTATTACATGCTGTTATTTTGGTTGACAATGGAGAAAATGTATTTTAATTTGAAATACTGTAATATCATTTTTCCATAAAACTTTTTTCCAAACCAAATCTTGTGTAACACTTCTAAATAAAATATCCAAGAATATTTTATTTCATTTCATTTAAATAATTTAATGTTATTTTGTAAAATAAAAAACTGAAAACAACACACACCTAGCTACTTCATGTTTGATGTCTTCAGGTTGGTTACTACAAAATCCACCCAGAGATCCCTGCAGAGCTGTCTGAGCGTGCCAAGAGTTTTATCCTGCGCTGCTTTGAGGCTAAACCGGAAGCTCGAGCTACTGCTACTGAACTGTTGGAAGATTGCTTTCTTACTGAGTAAGCTGTGGCCCCTTCTGAGTTTGTAAATCCTTCAACTAACTGATGCCTTCTTTCAGTGTGGGAAAAAAAAAAAAAAAAAAAAAAAAAAAAAAAAAAAAGATTCAACTGAAATGTATAGTTGCAGGAATGATTTAAAGAGGAAGGGAGGGAGGGGGATAAAATAATTTAATAAATTTTTAAACTAAATAATCAATAAAGTGGTTGCATGAGCAACACAGTCAGTCTGCTTTACAGGAGATGAGAGAAAACATGCACGCACAGGCCGCCATGCCGGTGGAGTGTTAGAGAATTCTGCATGCAGGCAAAAGATTAAAAGAACTTATTATAAATTATTTAAAATGAAAATAAAAAATATGAGGTGAACAAAATGTTTTAAAATAAAATTTACAAACTTTTGCTTACCTCAGAATTTTGATTTTATATTTGTATATTTTTAAATATTTTTTTTTAAGGTTTTGTCCCATGCTTATACATTGCGTAGCTCATTCATCAAATATGCCGACGACCGTTGAAACTCCCGATCTGCCGTCACATGCAAGGGCTAATCAATTACCTTACCTTTTTATTTTTTATAATATTTTGATTTTTTTAAGGAGCATGGAACTTTCAATAGAAAATGTTCATTTAAATTTTCTCTTTCACCTGGCACTATTGTTGTGTGTGTAAACTTTTTATTCCAATATTGATATAGAAATTGGAATTTGGCTCTGTGATGACACAATAATGTGGAGGTCTGCCCCAAGCCCAGGGCAAAGCACGTTCCTCAAATTTTCAATGGTTATGTATTTTTTATATATACTAGGGGAGAAAGAGAGGGGGAAAAAGTAAGCAAGGAAAAATATAAAATGACTGTTGTCTTGTCAGTTTTAAAATGGGTCATAAAGCACTAAAAAAAAAAGCACTAAACGCAGATTGAGATTGAACCACGGACCGGGCCAAGGGCTGTGCCGGGCTTAAAAAATCTGGCCTGTACAGATCTCTACAATGATATCACTGAGTAAATCTTGGTTCGTTGACTGATAACCTCACAATAAAAACATGAGTCAAATTCCAATCTTTTTAATGCTAAAAATAGGGGTAAATAGTTAGCATAGCACACATAAAAATTAATAGTATCAGGCGAAAGTAAACAATTATTTTTACACTTTTTGTTCAAAGTTTTATGCTCCTTTAAGAAACAAAAGGCTTATGGAGCTTTGTTGAATAATTTGTGTGTGTGTAATTTGTGTCATGTCAGACAATATATATAAATAACTTAGCTAGTTCAATTCTCTTTGAAATTAAAGAATATTTTTTAAAAATAGTAGTTTCCAGAAGTGAATTATGTTCTGTTTTTTGTTTTCTATCTATTTCATTACTACTGATTAAATTGTATTAGCAAGCTGTGACAAGTATTCCAGCTACTAAGAAGGCCAAGATCAAGTTTCCAATTTTTAATATTTTGGTGACTGTCAGGAAGAAGAAGTCATCTCGTCTGACCCCAGGAGTTCAGGAGTTCAGTCGCAGTATATCTGTGCCTGCGGACCGTGCCAACGCCAAAAGCAACCAGCACCCTCGCATGGCTAGTTCTCCAGATGACAGGTGAGCACAATACATCAAAACCTGAAATCTCTGCTCTGCAAGGCACATACGAATGAACGGGTAGTCACACTCTCAAGTTGGGTTTTTGTATTTCTTTTTCTGAAACCAACAATCCTTTAAAAAGGGCAAAATTTAGAAATCAACCCTTTTTTTCTGTGTGATTTGGTGTTGGTGTGTTGCTTGCTGTGAGTGTTGCTTTTGTTTGCTGTGACGTCAAGTATTTACGTGCATTATTGTCATGCACATTTTAAATGCATCACAATTACCACTACAATATATCTGGTATGTCACAGATCTTGTTCAATAATATTAACTAGAATTTCTCAGTTTATTTCTTTGATTTTTACATTTTACGTTAACTGAACAATCTTTGATTAGTCAACTTTTTGTGTGTATCTTTAATGATTTCATGACAGCAGAGAATTGTCAGAGAATAAAGGCTTCAAGTCAGCTAATTTTTTAGTGTCTCACTGCCACATCTAAAACTTTTTTTTTTTTTTTTTTTTTTTTTTTTTTTTTTTTTTTTTACTTAATTAGTTTTTGATATAAAATCAAAATAAACCTCCCAATAAGAGGTGGGTAAGAGATGTTTTCAAATTAATAGCATTTATAATAGACAATAATGGTTGCATTTTTTTATTTCATAATTAGAAACTATACCTAACATTATGCTTTTCTGAATTTTTTCGGATTTTTTGGAGTGCGGGAACTAATTTTAAAAAAATATTTAAAATACCTGAATTTGGGTGGTACACCTGATGGGACAACCGTGACGTCATTTGTCGTGCTGTGATTGGCTGTTGATGATGTCACGGCTGCTGTGATTGGCTGTCGATGACGTCACGGTTGTCCCATCAGGTGTACCACCCCAATTCCGACATTTTAAATATTTTTTTAAAATTAGTTCCCGCACTCCAAAAAATCTGAAAAAAATCAGAAAAGCTTAATTTAATGTATATTTTCTAATTATGAAATAAAAAAATGCAACCATTATTGTCTATTACTGAGAAAAATTTCAAATATTTTAACATGGTTGCATATGGAGCATTTTCCCAACAAATACTTGGAGCCTTTATTGAAAGATTTGCGAGTACTGTAGTCGAGTTATAAATGTTTGACAAACTCTAATAAAATATGATATCGTACAAAATAGAGATGCTGAATATTAAACTATGCAATGCTAAGTTGTTTTGTACTGGAAGGCAAGGAAAAAATGTCTTGTTGTTTACATAAACATGTTAACAACAATATATTCAAAATCATGCTTAGCCTTTATCAACAAATCAACTCATTGCATTGATACCAAACATTGAAAATAATGTCACTCAGAAAGCTGTTTATTTAGAAATTAAGACATTATTTCCTTGCTTCTCGATAGTCATCACTCTGAAAAATATTCCTGGACACTAGGTGGCAGTAGCATCAATTTAATGAGTTAAAAATGTATCTTCAACTACAGCCAACTGTGTTGTTCAGGAGAATTTTCCAGGACATCAATATTAACCCTTTGAATGTTTTGGATGTCTGAGCCCAAATAGCTATTTTTTTTATATATTTTATTATTATTATTTGATGTAGGTTTGATGTGATCATATTAAAGGGCAGTGCAATCCACTAATGAGATTATTATTATTAGTCTTTTATTAAACACAGAAAGTGTACATATTAACAGCACTAGAAACATACATTATAGAAAAACATTACAATAGAACACATAAAACATACATACAAAACATATATATAATAATAGTTACTAATGAGATTATTCATCTGTAAAAATTCATAGGAATTGCAACATGCCAGTGATAAATAATCACTTTTCTCTTATTATGTAAAAAAACAATGTAATTAGTAACAACATTTGTTTATTTATTTTTATCACATCACTTCCTTCTGATATAAATAATCAAGCTGCTTCCTGGAAATAAGTTTAAAGATATGGTTAGATGATTTAAACTACAAAGAATAATATTACATTAGTA
Organism: Siphlonurus alternatus; assembly: GCA_949825025.1. Classification (NCBI taxonomy): domain Eukaryota; kingdom Metazoa; phylum Arthropoda; class Insecta; order Ephemeroptera; family Siphlonuridae; genus Siphlonurus; species Siphlonurus alternatus. The sequence continues at coordinate 40,419,810 of OX463788.1, read as the reverse complement.
ATAGTATTAGTAGTAGTAGCAGCAGCAGCAGTTTGTTTGTTGTATATTATCATATCATGGAGTATAAAGCTATGACATCCTGGACCTCTCGCACTATGGTCTATCACACAGGCATAGATATTGAGTCCTGTCATTTTAGATACAGATGGTTTGTTGTCTATCATTATCAAGTCTCCATTGTCATTTAAACATTTAAATAAATTGCATGTTTTTGTTTTTTTTAATTATAAAAAAACATAAATAAAGCTTTTTTTAAGTATATTTTGTGTTTAAAATATGTTAAAAATATCTTCTAAGTTAATAAAATTAATTCTTAATGGCTTTGGAAACCTGCCACTTGGAAAAAGTTAGGAAAAATAAATTGCTAAATTATACTTTATCTAATAAACTGCTTCCTTTTAGCTTTGCCTAAAGAATGGAGTTTTGTTTGGTTTTTTGGTATACTTTTAATACTCTAATTGCTATTCTTCAGTTCAATAATTAATACACACACATTTACAAATGTTAAACTATAATTGAATTTAAGCTCTGTTATATTATTGCAAATTAAAAAAATGATAATGAGGCCATGCCTTGTTTTAATTGCAACCAAATGTTAAGTTTGAAGTAATAATGCTAATTTCTTTTAAAGACACTTCTAACAATAAGTATATAATTTTTCAGCTCAAGGTGTATGGATGTACTTTCTGTACAATTAAATATTAAGAAAACTGCCATTTTTTTTTTTTTTTTTTTTAATTAAGAATAATCGTAAATTATAGCTAAAAATAAATAAATACGTATTGGAATTTATTTATTGAAGTTCCAAGTCACTCTAATACCACTCTATTTCAATTTTTAAATATGAAATCACAGCAAAAGTTCATAATTTTAAAATCCCATTCAAAGCTCCATTTTGGATTAAGCTAATCAGTGCTTTCTCTATACAATTGTGCATTGTGGGGGTGGTTCAAGCGTTATAAAAGCAGTGCTGCGCCAACAGCGGCAAGCAAGCAAGCAGTAGTGGCAGCAAAAGCAGCTGCGCCTGAGCATTTATTCTGACGCTGTCCTTGCCCATGCGGCTCCTCTTCTCTCTGTGCAGCAGTAATGGCTTCAGTACTCAGTCGAACCCCTCCGTGAAAACCAAAGGAGCCTCCCTTCTCTCCCCCATCAGCATGCCGACAGCTCTGTCCTTTTCCAGGTATGACACAGAGGCGTGAGCTAAGCTCAGAGTGGCAGACAGCCAGCCCAACAGTCGGACGGGAGGGGGGGATAGACTTGCAGCCTACTTGTGCTATATACCTTTGCCTACTGCATATTACACAAAACTAAATCATTTATTAAATTCAGTTATAAAATAACATATCATTATGTCGATAATGATATATACTTTTTTTAATTTACTAAATTTTTTTTCTTAAAGCATGGGGGTGTTTTGTAGCATGGAATGAATTATTTTAGTTCTTCTGTAGTTTTAAGTACTTCAAGCTTTAAGCATGCTTGCCTTTATTTATTATTATTTTTTATTTTATTTTTATCTACAGGCAGTATAATAGAACAAGACTAAACAATGCTCATTTATAAATTAAATCCACAGAATCTGTTGTTGATTATTGGTTAATTCTTGTTCAACTGCCTTGATAAATTACTTTTGCTTTTTTACCATATTATAGTTTTAATTAAGAGATTTAAGCATGAAAAATATTTTTTAAATTAAACATATTTTTCACGGCATGGCAACAAATAAACCAACTCACTGAATGTTAATCTATAAAATATAAAAATAAAGAACAATCAATAAATTATTAGCCAAATTTTTATTTTTTTCAGTTAAAATATTACTATTTCATTTTTTTTAAAGTGGCTGGAAATTATAGAAAAGAGAATTTAATTTAAAAAAATAGTCACATGTACAGTATAAATTAAAAATTCTTTACTTCTAAAAAGTATTATAATTCTATCTAAAGCTCCTTTCGTGAAATGATAGAACTGCTTTGCAAATTTCAAAATTTATTTAAAAAAAAAATCTTTATCTTGCTTTGCTTATAACATAAGCATCTCATCTTCAGTAATAAATTATTTGGGCATTTTTCTCACAATCTTTCAACCACAGGCAGTAAAGCAGCTAATGATGAAGATGGTATGCTTATGTTGTGACTGCCTGGTAGTTTGGTTACTGAGAGTTGGCTAGCTGCTAGTCGCGTAGTGACATACATGTACTTGCTTCTGCAGTGTGTCGACATGTGAGCTTGAGGGAGATGGCTCGCTGATGAGCCGTCGCAACTCATCAGGCACGCTGCTCTCTCCCGAAGTCGAGTCTCCCCGCGGCGCCGAAGCAGAGCAAGATGGCTTCTACCTTCTAAAGAAAGACTCGCAGCGCAGGACCACTCTCACCAGGGTGCTCACACAAGACGAGGGCAAGATCTGTGACGTCTGGATGCAGAGCATCGAAAATGATGTCGAGGACCCTGTCCTTACCATGGTAGGGCTGCAACTTTATTCACTCCATCCCCACATCACTATTCTTCCAGTTCTCTTAGTCAACACTCATTCACCATATCCTCTGGTACCTGTAGTGTTTTTCAAAAATAAATAAACAAGTCTACATTGCAGCTATTTAACTTTTTTCCGCAGTGTTATTATTTTACCAGTATTGCCATTTTGGCTTTCATATTCAAGGCAAGTGGTAATAATGTTCTTTTGTTAGTTTTAATGAATTCATCATAAGGCACAAAACATTGTGTATTATGTAGCAACAACAGTAAATATTTAAAATGCATTTTCTCTATTGGTGTATAAGAAAAAAATGCATTTCATAATCATCTCCATCATGCTGATCCGCTAACCTCTTGTAAATGGTCACGTCCTTGATTTGCTTTATAGGTCGAGTAAATGGGTGGGAGAGATGTATAGAATCTCATGGGAGGAGTGTACATTTGACAGTAAAAGTGCACAATACAGTATAACTTTTATAACTAAAGAATGAACTGTTCAGTTGAAATAGTTAATTTGCATTAGGCAGTATAAGTTAATGCCTTTTTGTGACCTGACAGCAACACCTGGGCATCTTAATGCGGGGCCTCAAGGACTACCTGCCTGATCAGAACCGTGAGGTCATTGAGAGTGCCATCCACACACTCAAGGAGGAACTCGACTTTGATGCCGCAGCCATCAACCAGCTGTATCTTGCAATCTACCTCTTCCAAGAGGCGGTAAGAACTTTATCAAGTCTCTGTCGTGTTAATATTGTAAATGTTATTATGCAACATTTGAGACTGTCAACTTCAAAATCGGCTATTTTACTTTTCGATACGAGCTATATTCCTCATCACAACACCTGAAAGATAGACATATCAGAAAGTCAAAGAGCCGGTTTTGAAGCCGGCAGTCTCACTTGTAGCATAACTATACTATGAACAAAACAAATTGCTAAACCTAATACTATCATTACAGTCTTTGCTAATAAAATATTTTTACTTATGATAAGTGCATACAAAGTACTTATGTGTTGTATTGTATGCATAGGTTAACAAGGTGCTGAGGTCACACAGCATCAAACCTCACTGGATGTTTGCTCTTGACAATTTGGTGCGCAATGCAGTGCAGGCAGCCATCACAGTACTCTCACCAGGTATGTATCCATTATTCTTCGTCAGACTTTTCGTGATTTGGGATGTGTGTGACTGATTACTCGATAATGTAGTTGGTAGAAGGAAGGCAGCTTATGGCTGTCTATACTCTGCTGCCCTGCAGTGCTTGCACTGCAGGCTGCACAGTTCTGGTAGTAGGAGCCCAGAAGAGTGCAGGAAAGGGTTTTGGGGTCTGGTAAGCATCAGCTCAGTCGCAAGATAACACTTACACACAAGGTTAAATACCTGGCCACACCCGAAAGGGTAAAATGGCATCAAGGATATTAACTTTTATTAACTTAACTGTATGTATTCATCATTCATCCTCTTCCCAGGGATAGTTGTGCCCTGTTTCGGGGGAGGGGGAGGGGGGGGGGGGTGAAGTAAAGTAAAGCACTACTAATTTCTAATTTAAGAAGCTTCTTTTGTAATTTTTTTGGCTGATATGATTTAAGTTTTGTTTAGAAATTAATCCAATAGAAACAGAATTCTTTCACATCCTTGTTACAAATTAGTGTTGCCAGGTGATTAGTCAACTGTTAATTATATATAACTGAAGGCAATACATCAGATTTCAAGCTAACCACCTGAATACCTGATAACAAACCAGGTACTGACGGAGTACTTAATAGTGTCTTGTTGTTTACATCATATCGGCAACAATTTATATTGAATTTGTAGAGTGAAGATCGGTTGGTTTCTCTTCATTACTAATATCTTGATCCCAAACATTTATTACGTCACCCATATGGGCTGTGTAAAGACATTTTTCAAGTCCCCCCGTCGGTACACTACCTCATCAGACTGCCTCCTAATAGTGATGTTGTTCTTCAGAACTTGGTGCCAACTTGGCTGGTCAAGAGCATGCCCAGCAAGGTCCAGCAGATCCTCAACGTGAGGGTTCCACCTCTGGGCTCTCAACAGTGAACTCGGTTAAGTCCCAGAAGACCTTGGATAGCTTCCCCAATGCCAAGTTCCGACACGAGTACCTTGAGCAGCTGGCTGCCCTTAGGGCGGAGAACATTAGGTAAGACCGTATGCCCTGAGAAAAGAGCTACGCCAAGCTCCTAACAAACTGGCCACCATTATATGCTATTATATGGTAGAGTTTAAACTGTCCTTGAAGTTATTAACAAGTAGATTTGTATTATGTTATCCACGTTATTAAGGTCGTTAAACCTGACAGATGCAAACAAGCCATTGGTAAGAACTGTTTTCTTGTATCTATTATTACTTGAAAAGTAAACTTTATCATAAATTTATGCATGTATCAACTGTCTTATTTTGTACCTGACAATCTCAAATAATTTATTATGCAAGATCGCTAAAATAGTACAGAGTATTTTAGAGCTATTTATTAGTTAGTACAGTAAATATTCAGGTTCATCATATGAATAAAATCTCATTCCAATCGCCATGAAAACTAATGTTTTCAGAATTTTTAGTTTTGGTATTCATGAAGGACTTGGTGTAAAGTTTAGCCTAGAAAATTTTGGTACTAGATTTAGTACTGTATTTAGTACTACATTTTGATACCAAATTTTATTTATAAAAATATATAGGCATGAGTATTCTTTAAGAATACCCCCTATAGTTTTTATTGTTTCAAGCAACTGTAGTTTTTGCTAACAAAAATAATGAGTACTATTAGTGGGTTCAGACACTCAGCATTATCATTAGTATTTAACTCATTGTCTGACAACATGATGAGAGATGAAATAATGTCTCTATTCTCTATTGGTTTATTAGAAGTAAAATAGCTTGACTGCCAAAACTTTGGCAACAATGAAAATAAATTATTTTTATTTCAAAGCGTTAAGTTAATGGATAGTTAACTTCACTTACATTTGCATCGCCTGTTTTCCTACCTGTGAAATATGTAATATTGGCTGTAATACCTGTTCAGAGAACAGCTTCCTGCACAACTTGATAACATAGGAGAAAAATCAGCAATATCAAATCCAGTTTCTTTTAGTTACAATAGGCCTGTTCGTAAACCCTGCTCGGTGTACACTTTCTGCACCCAATCGACCATATGTACATGGGATATAAGGTCGATTGGGTGTAGAAAGTGTACACCAAGCAGGGTTTATGAACAGGCTTAATATTGCTATATTAAAATTACACCAAAATTTAAAATTTTTATAACAATTGTGTTTTAACTTGGAAAAGGTTATTTTAAAAAAAGTTGAATTTAGAAGGATGGTACAAATAATAAAAATAGCAGCTCTAGAAGTCTTTTTTAGTGTTTTTTTAGTCTTAACACTGGAGTAAAGCAAAATATAGTAGCAACATACTGTATGTAATTTAACATTTAGCTATATTATTATAATCCTGAAAATTATTTGGAGAAATGAAATGTAATGTAATACATATTATAAACTAATTATTTTGGTGCACTTACTTTTGAAATTCTATTAACTGAAAGTTCAAAACTAAATTCCTTACAGTAAGTATACTACAGTATTTATAATGCACAAAATAACATTGAATAATATTTTTAGCAATTGAAAGTGCCTTTTCCCATCATCTGAGCACATTATATGAATTCATGCACTTCTTACAGAAATATTCTATGACTCCAAAGTAACTGAGATTAATCGTAAATTTAAAAAAAAAAAAAAAAAAAAAAAATGTACAGTAAATTATACTAAAAATTATATAAAAAAATTAATTGTAATAAATTTTAGGATATTGTCATTTTATTTAACTATAAGTTTGTACCAAGTTACATCATTAATATAAAATTTTAAGAACAAACATTTAAAATGGTATACTGTATTTCAAATTACAATTTTAAACTTTAAAAAACTTTAATTTTAAACTCAATTTAAAAATTCAAGAATTTAATTTTAAATTAATTCTAAGTTAAATGTTTTCAACAAAGGTAACAAAAATATGGATTGATCCATCCTTATCTTGGTTGCCACTTTTGAATTATATTAAAAATTAGTTTTGAAGTGTTAAAAATGTTATGCTGAGCCACTTTTAAATTTTTTCAATAATAATAGCTCACACAAATCACAGCTAAATCAAGAATGTATCTTGACAGAAATGTAGATTTTATATCAATATTTTAGATCACAATTTTCAAGACTTATAACACGAAACATTGATTGTTGTAGTCACATTTGATTAACATGTAAACCTTAGCAGCCTCATAATAATTCTGAATTTTTTTTTAGAGACAGTTCTTAGCACCAAAAAATTGTAGAAAAAATTTCAAAACAATCGCTCGATCCGATTTTTTTAAGGGTAAGGTAACGCCACCAATGTTAAAAAAAATCCCTCTCACAAAAATTCTGAAAAAAATTTAAAATGTTCTCCTCTATACCCCCTATCAGTACCTAAAATATCAGGTATACAAATACGATCTAGTTTTTGAGTTATAAAATTTTAAAGTTGACTACTTTAACATGGAGAAATGAAACTCCCATGTTAAATTGGTCAACTTTAAAAATTCATAACTCAAAAACTAGATCGTATTTGTATACCTGATATTTTAGCTACTGATAGGGGGTATAGAGGAGAACATTTTAAATTTTTTTCAGAATTTTTGTGAGAGGGATTTTTTTTAACATTGGTGGCGTTACCTTACCCTTAAATTAATTTTTTAAATTTCCAGTACATATAGGGCTTTCCCATGTTCCCATGGAGACCTAAACTAATAAATTAATTTAAAAAAAAAAACAGATCGAGTGATTGTTTTGGAATTTTTTCTACATTTTTTTGGTGCTAAGAACTGTCTCTCAAAAAATTCAGAATTATTATGAGGTTGCTAAGGTTTACATGTTAATCAAATGGGACTACAACAATCAATGTTTCGTGTTATCTTACCCTTAAGAAAATCAAGACTTAAATGTGGTCTTCACGCTTTGTGAATGCCCCCTCAAAAAGCAACAACTTCAAAATGAATTTTTATTTCAATTTAAAATTAATCTATAGACAAGATATATGATTATATAATATTTATACATATAATATATGTAGGGAGTGGAGTGAGTAGATATGCAAGACAGAATCTGAGTGGTAACTTTGTGCAGGCTGCTGCGAGAGCTGGTAGAGGGAGAGCGTGCGTGGCAGGAGGTGCTGAAGCAGACCCTCGAGGAGCGCACTCAGCAAGTGCAGCTCGTCTCTCAGCTCGCTCACAACCTCGGCATCACCAACAACCTGCTCGCTGGAGGAGCTCGCAACAGGCGAGACACAGGGTGAGTGTGATAGCCAAACACCTGTCATTCTTTAACTGCACTCATTGCAATTTATAATTTGGAGGTAGTAGTTGAATAAGAAAACCCAAATTAAGTATTTATTTATAATACTTTATGCTATATAATAAAGAGAGGGTAGAGGGTACTAATTGGAAAAAAATAAAATAAAACTACAGTGCTGTTTTTAATTTTTTTATACCATCATTTTATATTAATATTTAGAAGATCATAATCAAAATATTAAATGATGAGACAAGAATAAACATTACTTTGCTTTGAGAAGCTGTAGATTAAAAGTTAGTAGTTTATGGCTAGTAGTGAACACTCCATTAAAAATAATCTAATCTCCTAAATGTTTTTTCTCATAAGGATTGACTGCGAAGCAAACTCTTGACCTGGACTAAACTGCATGTCACAATTCATCGTAACGTCCTTATCCATCATTGGTAGACATTTTATAACAACTTCCCTCATTGGCTCCTGCAGGTATTTAATGTTGTCTGTCAACCCTCGCAGTGAAACATAGCTGTATGCATGTTAGAACATTGGTTATTTATGGAGTGTACATCTGTTGTGTGAGGTTACTGACTGACTTGTGTTTGCCTCAGGTACTCTTCTCAGCCTCGGGATCAGCGTGAGCATATTTCCCCACCCGGCCCGCATGCCCCGCTTGTACCACAGATAAGTGTGACGGACAGTAATGCAGACCATCGTCTACTGGAGTGGGCCTCCACCCTTGGCCTGGACCACCTAGCCATCGAGAGGGTGTGTGCAACACTACTAGCATTACTTACTCAGCACCTTGTCACAATTGCAATAAATTGTTCAGAAATATGTGATTGTTAAAATCATAGAAACTTAACAGTAAATGTTCTATTTACTGACTATTAGAAGTATTCAAAGTACTAGTTCCTCTGGGAAAAAAATCACTTTACTGTACTGTATTTGAAATGAGATCTTTTACCAACATCATAGGTAGTGGATGCCCATTATAATTACTATATTAATTACATATATATAATTGCATTATAATTACTTAGCCAAGATGGGCAGCAATATGACACAGCCAGTATCAAACATATCCTGCATCCATTCAATTCAAGCTTATATTAATAATGCAGTGAAACAAAAAGTTGACTTAGCCTGGATAGAGCAAGCAAGTACTAAACCATGGGGAGACAGTATATTTAAATCAGCTAAAACTCATACTGACAATAGACTCACTGACACTGCTAAATTTAGATTAGACACAGGCCATGGCTATCTTGGATGCTATCAGAAGAAGTTTAAAATCCAGGATAGTGATATTTGTAAATTATGTAAAAATGAACCCCATGACAGAGAGCATTTATTCAGATGCTCTGCAATGTATTGAACTTGACTTGTTGCCTGGCAACATGAAGAGAAAAGAGAAAGGATCCTATCTCTACTGGCTTACTAGAAGTAAAATGGTTTAAGGATGAATCTCAGTAGGTTAATATCTCGCAATCGTAGCCCCTGAATGCAACAAGACTTGCAGGGGACTTAGAACTCACCATCAATAGTTGGCATACAAATTTTGAAGTGAATCTGTCTTATCAGTTTTGTGAAAACAGAGATTGAAATTTAACATTGGCCTTATGGACAAAAACCGGAAATGGAGCTGTTGTAAGAAAACTGCAAGACTGAATTTGCTCAAACCATAAGCGATTAAGTTTTAGAACATTCTTGATTTTTTAAAATTTATTTCATTCGATTCGTTTGCAGGGAAATATTCTTTGACCCCAAAGTAACTGAGATTAATCGTTAAATGCCAAAACGTGGGCATAAGATAAGAAAAAGAAGATAATAAGTGTACCTTATATGCAATTTGCTACATTATGTAGACAGAGTGGATTGATTGATTTGTATTTTAGGGCAATCACAATCAACATATGTATTTTTGTCATGTTTGCCCCCGAGGTAGAGAGTAGTAGAGGGTTCATCATACAGGGTATATTGTCTCGAATATCAGCTATCTGTCTCCACCATTGTATGCAAAAATGAACTCTCAGCTGATAAAAAAAGACAGCTCGTTTTGCACCCAGTCAAGGAGGCAGACAACTCATTATTTCAATATAGCACACTTGAAAACTAAAGAAATTTTGCTAATTTATAAAAACGTTAATAAAACTTTATGAACTCTATTAAAATATGGTAGAAAATAATTGAGCTCAAACCTTTTTCTTTTTTATTTATTTTTTTATACAACATTCAAAAATTGGTTTGCACTTCTTACACTTTTTTTTTTTGCATCTGTGTGCTGAAGCTTAAAACTGCATCTTAAATTGTTAACCTGATTGCAGGTTAATTAATAATTTTAATTTCAATTAATAAATTTTATTTCATGTGCTGAATAACCTAGTCACAGTGATCGTAGCATTCCTGACTAAACCATAGCGGGCCAAACTCTTTCTAATAATCTACAAATGGTGAAGAATATGACAGTTTGAAGATAGGAGGCCAATTAATTGTTGATTTCTGTTGCAGTTTGTTGCTGAAGAATACACACTGGATGATATATTGAACTACGTTTCAAGAGACGATATTCGAAGATTAGGATTAAGGTTGGTTGTATTATGATAATATTGGTAATTGCAAGTGGAGTGTTGCTGCTCAATTGCTGTGGAGCAGGCGCGGACCCAGAAAAACATTTCGGGGGGGGGGGGGGGGGGGGGGCTGGCTCCATAAGGCCAATGTTAAAAAAAATTGGAGTGGGGGAAATGCCTATATTGCCCATGTTAAATGAAAAATTTCGGGGGGGGGGCTGCAGCCCCCCAGCCCCCTTCCCCCCCCTGGATCCGCGGCTGCTGTGGAGGTCTGTTTGTGTACCTCCAAATTAATAATTTTGTTAGTTTACCCCATAAGGGATATATGACGGTATGTTACCTGTATGAATTGATATTTAAATACTGCAATGAATGAGTATAGCTGAAAATTGTGAAGTTTTTTTTAATTTTTTTTTTTTTTTTTGTAGAAGACAGAAGTACATTTTAGAATATGAAAGTATGCTTTATAAAGTGATAACAATGCTTTATATTATATTAAAGAATTGTATTTAAAGATTATATACCTGAGGTGTTGATACTTTAATTAATTAATGTAGTGATTGTATATGCAGACTGCATACTGACTGGTGGTACGTTACAGAGGCGGGGTGGAGCTGCGAGTGTGGCGTGCGGTTGACAAGTGGCGCCGCGAGCTGCGAGGAGCTTCATCCCAGCCCCGCGAAACGTCTCCCCCTGGAGGAAGCAATGGCGGCGGAGACTCCCTTGATGAGGAACCCCCACGCTCCACAAAGCTGTAACACAAGCTGTGATCATCTCCATGCAGAGATTTAATACTGTTAGACTGTTAGGTCATTAGACCAGCCTTTAATCAAATGCATATATCATGTTCATCCGCCCAGCATTCATTCTATTTCAGTTTTCATACTAAAACGTATTTTTTCTCCCTATGGTTTTATTAAAAATTTGTTGATTTTGTTTTTACATTTCATATAGAGTATATTTAATATCATGTTATTGCCTTTTTTTTGTTACTATTTGAGTAAATTTTTTGATGATTTAATTTGCTTTATTGTTATTATTATTTTTTTTAAACATGCACACCACATGTTAATATTTGTGGACAATTACTTATTTTTAGTTGTAAACATTTCACTTTCCTTAAGGGATTTGTAATTAGCAACTGAGTGAATTTAAATCAATGTTATTTTAATTATGTGTCCAATGAACAATTTTCCATTTACATAAAATGTAAATTCTACAACAATTTCACAAACCACATCTACATTTTTGCTTACAATTTCATGCCAATTTAATAATAAGTATATTTTGCAGGTAATTTTACATGCAAGTAAGATTTATATTCAACAACATTTTATGTAAAGTAAGTGAAATTTGTGAGGAAAACAATTATTTATTTTCAGCTTTGCAAGCAATTTAAAATTGGCAAAATAACAATGAAGCTAATCAAGTAAAATGGGTAAATTTAGAAAAGCCTCAAAAGGCATTTCATTAAAACAGTATGTATGTATGATTAAATGATATATTGTTATAGTATGTATTATATTATATACTACATTTTATTTTGTACAGTATGTAAGTGCATATATTATGTACTGTATATTTATGTGTGTATGTGTACAGAAATATCTTACTTGTTAACAAGAATTAGGCACAAATATATCACAAAACTTTATGTTATTTGAAGCTACTGTTTTTTGAAACCACTTGTTTGTTTCATCAGGAAAGTCATTACATTAATTCTTGTTTCAAGTACAGCCATTCAGAGGTTTGCTTGTTTATAAGATTTTAAATATTGTGTCTTTAAAAGCTACAGTAGATTGCTTTAAAGTGAAAACTAACACTAAAACATGCACTGTTTAATTGTTATATTTCCATTGTTGGAAGAAATAGTTGCAGGAGTCGACAAGAGAGAAAGAGAGTTAACATTTATTCAAAGTAAAATTTTGAGACTTTAATTAACTATTGCCAGCTATTTCAGAATCATAAGATTCGTTTTTTGTTTGCTGTTTTGTTTTTTGTGTCACTCGATCCACCTACTTTCTAAGATAATTAATTTTTAGTGTGAAAAAGACATGATTTGATTCAAGATAAGAAGGGCGCTTAAGCATTCTTCATACTGTATATGAAGGCCTTGCGATAAAAAAGGCTTATAAACCATTGAAGGTAAAGGCTAGATCTTGTTTCACTGATTACGCAACGACCTGTAGTGAAAATGGTTTTTAAACCTGTCTGATCGCCAGGCCCTCATAATCCAATAAATTAAACTATTAAATAAAGACTTCCTTAAAATTTCAGAAAGGTTCACCATTTGGTAAACCTATACTGACATTAATCCGTAATTAAACATGTTTTAGGCTACAGACCATTTTCTGTACATTAAAAAAAAAAAAAAAAACTTTTTTACTTTCCATGGATCGAGGGATAAAACTTGTTTTAGTTTCAAAATATATGTGGTGAGCATGCTTCATACAACTTGGAAGGGCCAAGCCTAGGGCAATGGATTTGCAATATTTACAGACATGTAAAAATCTCGTGCAAGACGAAAAAAAAAAAAGGATCTGCAAGTCTTTTACTTGGTTGTGATCCAAAGCCTAAAAAATAATTTATTCACTCTGAACTTCCAGTTTAAGCAAATCAAGTCAAAACTATTGATAAAGTTGTGTTTTGCCTGTGGCATCAACAATTTAATAGAAAGGTGTGTCTGTCAAACCTCCTTTGGTTCGATTGTTCCACATACACCCCCTTCCAAATCTTTTGCTTAAATCTCGGGAACTGCCTCCAACCTGAAACAGCACCCCACAGTCAGGTAGAATTAGCTTGCTTCTCTGGGTGGAAAAACTGGTGTACCAGAATTTGGTGGAAGTTTCTCTGAGATTTTTGCAAATCTTTGGAAGCAGGCCTAATTATTTGCCTAATTGTAATTGAAATTACACACAAATATTACTGTTTTTGCTGCGGTACAAAAATTAAATTATATTATTATATTGTTTTTTTAATATTGTGTTTTTAATATATTTTGGCCAGACCAAGGGTTTGTTACAATAATAATAATTATATGTATTAATAAATTAAAATACTCAGCTGTAGAAACATTAAATCTTGATGGTGCTATTAATCAAGTAATATAAATTACTTTGTACTTTGTTTATTATAAGTAAAATAAGTATTCAGTTCTGTATTCAAAAGTGTAATCAGTAGCACAGCATTATTACCTCCTAGTGATGAACACAGGCAACACTGACCAGGCCCTTGAGACAGTTCCTGCAGCAGGAATCCTGTCTCAATATATTGTCTCTGTGGGTCAGCGACTAAATTAATCACAAGGTTTGGTCAGCAGAGCAAGCCGTTAGCATCCTGTGCCCTCAGTACGTGAGGTCTAGTATGTCTCTCACTAATAACATCTTACTAAAAAACAGAAAAATTGCCTTGGACATCAACAATCGAGGTAATAATACTGCTGGCTTACCTCACAAGGAATATCGTGTCATGTTATGTATGTATGTAAGTGTTCAAAGATCCATATCATCAGTACCGGTACAACTGTCATCTGCTATTTAACAGAGATTTGTATATCAATGATGCAGCGGCTTATCTGACCAATGCTGTGAAGTGGCAAAAACGGACTAACAGAAATTGTTGCATGGTAGCTAAAATAACTAACGAGTATTCTTACAACACTGCACTGCACATAGTTCCTTAAGCCACGGCGCGGCAATTTCTGTTAGTCCATTTTTCCACTTCGCGTCATTCGTCAGATTAGCTGTGGCACCATCAATATATTTTGTTTCTTCTAACAATTTTATATTGACTAAGCAAATATTTTAGTATTTTTTTGTGCTCATTAAAATACATGTAATCAAACAAAAAAATATATACGTTATATATTTTTCAAAAATTGCTGCTCAAGTGCTTGGTCCCCCATATCAAACGGAAATCCAACAAATTCTATCTCACATAAGTTCTCCAGAAAAAAAAAAAAAAAAAAATAGAAGTGTTCTAGCTCTCAAGCTTACTCAAGCTTTAACTAAATGCTGTTTCCTGTAAAAATACCAAGAAAATCTTCAATGGTAATGCTTGTAATAGTTTTTCACATTTTCCTTTTTCTTTTTTTCTTCTCTTTTTTACTTTTTTTTTTTTTTTTTTTTTACTATTATTATTTTTTTATGGAAAATTGAGTTTGAATACAAAATTATTTTAAACATTCTGTGTTCAATGCTCAATTCATACAACATCACTACATTATTTTTTCATGCCTCCTAATGAAGTATTTTCTAGGAGTAAATATATATATTTTTGTTGTCGATTAAGGCCCAATGTTAAAGTTCTCTGACTTTGAAATTTTTAGAAAAAATTATGGAGAACCTATATAAGATAGATTTGATTCAACATGGAGGACCATTTTAATTTTAACTATTTTTAGAAATTAATCAATCACTTTTTTTGGGGTGTGGGGGGGGGGGGGGGCGCACTTTACTTTAATATATGTAATTACTAAAATGAAGCAGTGCCAAATTTTACACAAATGTAATTTTATCGTATTTATACATTGGTCTGGTCATATTTGTATATTGTTAATGTTATTAATGTTGTTAATGTTACTAATTTATAATTTATATTGTTTCATAACAAGGTCTGTGATAGAATAATTCAATGCCAATTACATTTCTATACATAATTTTGCATCACATCTCAATCATGAGCTTGTTATTAATTATTTAATGTTCTCTCTTTAATACAGTTTATTAAGATTATTTACTTGGGCAATGTGTGGCACAATGTAATTTTGGCACACTCGCTGTAAAAGCTTGTGGCATCCGGCCATGTTTCTTAGAGAATTTGTGACTTAGCAGCGAATGTGTAAAATAGTCACACTGTGCTGCTCTGTATAATAGATCTGTTTGTAAATACACAGTCAATTTATGAATCAAATGAACTCAATGTACAAGAAAATCTTATAATTGATTATCATCTGATTGTGTATTTTCAAACAGGCCCAAAAACCACATATATCTTCCTTTACTTCTGCATTAAAATTGCTTTAAATTTTCATACTAAAGTACTTTATAAACCTATTAATTAAGTTCCTATATATATGGCCGCTAATTCATAAATAATTTTAACATCATAGTTTTTCAAATTTTGTGTACTGTACCAGGTATATTATATGTAGAGGTCACAAAAAGAGTCTATTTTTAACAAAATAGTCACCTTGCTTATTTTTCATATAAGATAGTCTCTCAAAAATTCAACCCAAAAATGATGAATTTGGGAGTTTGGGAATGATAAATTAACTATCTGTATAGGTCTAGGATTCTGTGAAACCGAAATAAGAAATTTTTGGGGCTGTAAATCAAATAATTTATTTTTGTTATAAAGTAACCCAAAAGTTTGTTCGAAAGCAATAACTTGGGATGGTTAACGGAAAAAGAAAGGATATATATTTTTAGATTTAGTCTTGCAAGGCACCACAAACTACTTGAACAGTTTGTAAGCCTAGCTTTCAAGTGATTTGACAGGAAAATGTAAGGTTTTAGGAATTAAGGCAAGAAAATGAGTGCACAGTTAAGGAAAAACCATGAAAAGTCACAAAATGGTTGGTGTTTTCTAAAATAGTCATGAAATAGTTCAATATAGTCTCGAATAATCTCCTTTTTTTTATCTGCTCTATTAGTTCAGTTACATGGGATCTGAGGACATCTGCAATAAAAATACCAAGTCTCAAAATTGAAAATAGTCAAAATTAAGACTATTTTTGCGACCTCTATATAATATAATATATATAAAATTAATTAATCTTCGTTTTCACACACAATTAAGCATATTGATAACATGCATACATTGGTGTAAAAACAACATACACCATGTAACCAAGGAACAAGAGAAAAGTTCCACTGTAAGCTTCCAGTCCAATAGTAAATTGTAATAAAACAAAATAGGATAAATTGAGGCTTAACTATAGTTTACATTACTTAATTTGTTTGCCTCTCACAAAAAATAAAAATTGCATGGTTCTCCATAGTCCTTTTCAAATTTCACCATACTCTAAATTTGAGCAGATACTGCATGTGTTCAAACAATTAAATGGTATTTGCTATTTGGTATTTTTTTATTGTATTTATAGCAATTGTAAATGTATGTGCCATAACTTTATCAAGCCGCAATACAATGTATTAAGAAATGTATATTCTCCTCGTAAAAGTTAGTTAAAAGGACAGTCAGAGTAGCTAAAATAATGTAGCTATTCTCTTTCTGTTGTTTTGTACTTTTTCAGTAAAAGCTAACTATAGTAATAACAACAATATTGGTAAACTCTTATGGGCTATTTATCCATGATTTCTATGACTAAAACTGTCAAGGACACAACTTTCGTAACTCACCACGTCCCCTGTCCACTAAACAATAAAGGACTCCTAATATTCTAAAACACTGTGAAAAAAATGCAGGTTTATAACCAGTAATAACTTTAATATTATTTTTGATTTACACAGTTTTAAGCTTTCATATTTCACTTCATAATTCTCAAAAAATAACATGCAAGTATGCCATAATAATGAAACTTTATAAAGTTTTGTACATACATATAAACAAAAAAGCAGCTAATATAACCTCTGATTAATAATTTGATTAATTTAACAAGAAAATTATACATTAATTGTGTCAATTACGTGCAGTATTTCATCACACTTATTCTCTAAAACTTTAATAACGAAAATTTATTTTAAGTTCAATATTTTTTTTTCTAATCATGGTATATGGTTGCTTAATTATTTAATTTTTGTGTTTAATAAATGCACAAAGTTTGTGCACTTGATTTTTTTTTTTTTTTTTTTTAAGCGCCTTGCAATGAAAAAATAAAAATCTAGTGCTTTATAGCTAGCTACTATATAATAATAATATAATAACTGAAAATGTATCATTTCTCGTTTATATATACTCTATTGTGCCTTACTTCAAATGAAATATAGTTATGTGAATTGTTACTAACAGTAATAATTGTTCTACATTTTGTTATTGTTGCAATGTATGAAAATAAAATTATATTAATTATATAATCCGAAATGAAGCATATTGTATTAAAGTACTATTTCCTCAATCCTTTTCTTCATTAATTACTTTGGAAATATTGGAGTGGAACTTTTTACCAGCTAAGGTGGTGCCAGTAAACAGTAAAGATTTATAATATGAGAAGTTAGGAGTTAGTATGAGGAGTGTGTTAAATTGAAAGATTCACTGCCATATGATGTGAAGTTGTCCCCATTTATCTTCGGTTTGAACCTTTTACTTTGTCCTCCAAAACAATCCTAATGGGAGGGTTGCGGGTGTGACGTCAAACCAAAGATAAATGGGGACCAATTTAGCCAAATTTGCTTCTTATTTAGTTGTATTAATACCATGATTTTTTTTTTTTTAAATTTGTGTGCAATATGGATAACCTGCATCAAAATTTTTTATTACAAAAATGAAGAGAGGGTACCAAATTATGTTATCCTGATTTTTTGAGTACAAGAACAACTCTATTTTTAATAATTAATTTTTTAAGTTCAGTTGGCAAAAAAAAAAAAAAAAAAAAAAAAATAGCTCTATAGTGGTATCCGGATCCGTCGAATCTTGACAGAAGTTTTTTCGCGGTTACCTCAGTCTCAGTGAATGTTTTGGGATATATATGCGCAACAGGCCGTGCATGGCCAGTGGTGTGATGCGCCGTACGTACTCGTAAAAGTTTTGGTTTCATATAATATATATGTTATATTATGTATATTTATACTGCGTAAAATGTATATATATATATATTAAATGAAACCAAGTTTTATAAGTACCATCACAGAAGATAAATGAATTACTTCACATTTATTAAATTATTACTAACGACTGCAGGACACGCGCTATAACATAATTATATTGAATTATCAGTATTATAAGAAAAGATAGAAGTCGTAGACAAGTTCGATTTAGCAGGATCGCCTCGCCGTTCAGCCGAGAATATGTTTTTTGCAGTGGTGAAAGTAAGCCGGTGCGCACCAGTGCGCCGCACTGGTAAGACATTTGACGCCAGTGCGGCGCACTGGTAAGACACTGATCGAAATTTACTAAAAAAATCAATAATTTTTCATGAAAAAAACAATATTTGCAAGTGTGAACAGATCACATTATAAACCATTATAATCATGCTCAATACATGTTCTTGTACTTTGATTTTATTTATCTCACGAAGTTTTGACTTGCACGTACTTTCTTTTAAAGTCAAAATTTTGTACTAAAAAAAGTAATTGAAATCCATGTTGAATGTATTTACTTTTATTTATATTTTTCATTGGGTAAAAGATAAAAATAAATTGACAATTTGTGATACAAAATTGTTGCATTATAAATAAATAGTAAGTGCTACAGTAAAACATTATTTTAAAAGACTACGATAAAAAAGTTAATTTTAATATTTTTCTCACAAACGCCTAGTTTTTTTTTTATTGGCGCGCGAGCCTGAGAACATATTTATTTATTATGTAATTTTTTTAAAATTTTTTAATCAAAGAATTTTTTATATATATTTTTTAAATATCTGTAGGTTTATATACTGCTTACTGGGTTTACTATTTTATCCTCAATTTTCCTATAAATTGGTAGTCGTTATCACCTTTTTAAAATTGTAACCTATACATCTTTTTGGAATTTTTTTATTAAATTAATTTTTGAGACATTTTAAACGATAATTTAATTATTTAAAAAAATGTATCATTTATTAAATTAATTAAATTTATAGAATATTCTAAATTGTGAAACAGTTCATGAAAATAATTTTATTGCTGCTATAGACATAGACAACTTGTTTGCGATTTTTTTTCATATTAAAAGTTGTGTTTTAATTTTCATTAGCCAGCACAGATATTTTTGAATATTTTTTTTATCATGCAATTTAATATGCGACACTACATTTTTTTTAATCGGTTAAAAGTTTGAATAATTATTTAATTTTACTTATTTTGTGGGATTTTCAATATTTTTTCTGGAAAAACGGCTCCGTAAAAAAATATTTTATTTATAATTAAAAAATCCATTAATGAATTTATCATAGATTACGTACGTATTTTTTAATTGGTACCATAGTTCAAGTAAAGTTTAAGTAAAAAGCTGTTTTCTGTGCCAAAATTTTGCATGTTAAACGCCTCCGAAACACCAACTTTGGGAAATTTTTGGTTTTCATTTCTTAATTAATAGAGGGCATCAGGTTTTAAAATATTTTTAGAAAATAAATTCTTTAAAAAAATGTAATCGCTCACTCTATTTAAAAAATTAATTATAAATCAATTTTAGTGCAACTTTCAATTAAAAAAAATAAGCCACGCCCCTTTTTCCCAAAAAATCGCGCCACCGGCGGGGGTTTGGGCCCTTCAGGCCTCTATCTGAAGCGCACTGGTAAGAATTTGAAACTACTTTCACCACTGGTTTTTTGACTCATGGAGTACCGACCTAAAAAAATTTTATCGCAGAAATGGATAGAGGGTGCAAAAATATGCTACTCTGAATTTTTTCAGATTTTTCTGAGACTGGGAACTATTTTTAAAAAATTATTGAAAGTCCGTTTTATGACGTCACGGGCGTTAATGTCCTATCCTTTTCTTAAGGAGAGGCGCCTCGTGACGTCATCAAAATGGACTTTCAATAATTTTTTAAAAATAGTTCTCGGTCTCAGAAAAATCTGAAAAAATTCAGAGTAGCATATTTTTGCACCCTCTATCCATTTCTGCAATTAAAAATTTTGAGGTCGGTACTCCATTGTCATTTTGCACTCATGAATCATGAATGTCATTATTTATAAATTCAGACTATAAAATATTCATTATTTATTACTAAGGGATCTCTCAGTTGATTAGGAGCTCGGAATCAGCCCCTTGATTTTAAGGGGACTTACAGGTGACTTAAATTTTAGCTTTAGCTTTAAATTTTATGCATGCACTAGTTGGTGTACAAATTTTGAAGCGGATCTTTGTTACCCATAGACGTAAATAAGGGTACATTTAACTCATTTTAAAGTCTTTAAGTCTATTATATAACCAGTTTTGTAAAAATTAAGGAAAAAGTTTAACATGCATGGCATTTAATAAAAATAACGGGCACCGGAAATGGAGCTGTTGTGAGAATTTTCTCAAACCGTAAGCGATTAATTTTCAGAATATTCTCAAAATTTAAAATTTATTTTATTTCCAATTCCTTATTTTCTTACATACAAAATATTAAATTATGAGGAGATAAAATTCAGATTGATTTAGTGCTATTATGTATATTTCGCCATCATACATGCACTGCAATGTATGATATTATACAAGTTAAGTATGCCATATGATCAACATTTTATCCGGAGATCGCAAGGGATCCGGAGTTCGAACTGTTCGAAGTCCGGTCTTTTCTTTCAAATGTTGATACTAATTTATGATACGTACAGTGAAATAATCAGATGGCGAAATAGCACTAAACCAATATCTGTATAATTTAATATCACGCTACAGTTAAATTAGGTCAATATTCCTTCCGGAAGTAGCTGGAAATGTGAAGTTTGCAGCTCTTCTGTTTTGAATTCAATTTTGAAATTTTACAAAGTGGTTTAAAGTAGAAGTATTGGCCTTTGTGATAAATTATAACGCTGAAATATGAATGGAAAGACCAGAAATCTTACACTTCCGGCTACTTCCGGAGGGAATATGATGTAAATGTGACTGTATCCAGTCAGAAGTGGAATTACAAAAAAGTCTCATAGAAAAGATTCTTATAACTCTGAATGATTAACTATTATTTTAATTGTATCTCGTCTATTTTAAATTTCTATTCGTTCCCCGCCAGTAATTAAAAAGAAAAGCATTATTTATCATGATATATCACTTATTGACCGTGCGTTATTAAATGCGTCGGGACAGCACGAACGCACCATGGCAGCGTTAATTGTTCATGAGCGTTTATGTCAGATGTAATGGCAAAATAGAAAATTATGCTTCATCGCAATTGTATTTTTTTCATAATTAATTATTATCTATAAGTTGATTATAATTAATTTGTATCAAATGATCACATGACGTCACCTTCATCTTAGCGTAAACGCACCTTACTCATTACTTCTCGTGAATCGTGACTCACGCTCAAGTACATAGGGGAAAGAGAGTACAAAGAAAATTGCCGCCTCGTCTGCTTCGTGCATGAGGCGAATATGAAACAATTAGAAGTAATGATGCAAGCTATATAATGATGAAAAAAATATAATTATATTAAAATTAATTGCATCCTTTTTTTTTTTTTTAAACTCGGTGATTTTTTTTTAAATATATAAATGCTGTGGTATAATTTTAAAATAATTAACGAGCTTTCTATACATATATATAAAAAAATTAAAAAGCATTGATGCTTTATTTTTTTCCCTTTTCAGCATTTTTTAAAATGCTTAAGTCATAAAAGTTTACGCATGCATTGCTCTTTTGCTTACTATGTAAATATTACAACTTGTAGCCACAAAGAGTGAAATTTAAAACATTTATATGAAGCAAAAAAAATTAAATATAATTAAGATCTCAAATTCATGTAAATTAAAGATCATTTTTATATTGCTATTTATAAGCTTTTTATAAGTAAGGTTTCATATTCTCTCTTTTAAAATCGCACACGTTTCTCCTTCCAGTTTGGAAAATTATGTTTTGCTATACTTAACAGTATAATGCCCATACAATAGCGTGTAATCAGTGATCACCAATAAATGTGTTAAAAATGAAAACCTTATCACTTATATACGTGCCACATGCCACAAGATGCCACAAATCACTCAATACGTTTAATGAATTTTGAATTAAAAACTTAATTAATTTATATAATACCTGTAAAATATTCAGTATATACATTATACGCTACACCAGCCGGTATCGACATTTATTTTTAATTTTGAAGTTGTCTTCCCCCTCCCCTCGATCAGGTGTTAAATAAATTATAAGTAGCACTTGAATATATTGATAAAACAACTGCCATAAGTCTGTGTAACATTTTTTTGTTAAAACTACGATATGCATGACACATAATTTTATATTTTTGCAAATGAAATATTTATTATATATATAGACATCAATCAGGTAAACATTTTACATGAAGTGTATATGAATAATTTGTTTTCTATATTTTACAAATTAAATATCATGGAAGTTAAAATGGTTAATTTTAAATAAACATATAATATTGCATAAATATTACTCATATAACAATTAAGTATGAAAAAAATATAGGTATTAGAATCTCTTTTGCTGTTTTCCACCATCTATATACGTGTTTTGGTGGTGATTTATACATTCGTATTATGGTAATGTGTTGCTGGTTGGCTAAAATGATGCATGCTTGGTAATTTTGCACGTCAAATTGATTTCTATACACTCGATTACTGCTTTACTGATTTTTCTTTCATTCTTAATAGTTCCCACCTGGTTCATATGACCTATGACATTTTCTTACTCCTAAATCACGACCTCTTCCTGTTTTCAACTTACGTATCTTGCTGAAAAGATGCAGTCTCTGTGCATAATATTTAATAGCATTGGTCACATATGGTCTAAAAGTCTTTTCAACTGTGCTTTTCTTATAAAACTGGTTTTACAAACAAAAGTTTATTTTTTTTTAAATATTATTAAATGAATGATATATTTCAAGTTGCATTAAAAAAATATTCTTATTCCTCTTGGTCTCTCCAAAGGAGTATATACGAATGTATTATATATTGTAAACAAATTTAAATAAAAAAGTGAGTTACAGACACTCAATAATCATGCAAGACTCAGGAGAACATAATAAAATGCAATTGTAGTCTAGTCAGTGGCATTCACTATCAAACAATACTTTCAAGTTCAACATGCCAAAACATGCAGATTTTTATTATAAGTCATGCACATCACAAAATAAATTTATATAAAAAAATGAAAGAAAATTATTAATTATATGCAATGTTGATGTGTTACAGTACTTATAACAGTTGAATCACGGTTTGGTACGTTTTTGCTGTTATTTTATTTTTTACAACAATAGAAGATCAGTACGTCAATTGGAAATTTGTTATTATCAGAATGATATTCATTAAATAAAACATCAAGATTAATAATACAGTTTTACAGTTCTTCAAGCTGAAAAACTTGGGTTATAAAGACTACAACATATGTGAAAATCATAATATTTCATTGACCTGCCAACTCTTGGTGTCTTTCACATAATCCTTACCATCAGTTATTATGAAGTAGTAATATACTAACTATCATTATTAGATTCGAATTGTTTTGTTTATCCATAATCTATGATTATATGTCTGATGTTTATGTATTGAATTTTATTTTGTTTGTTCTTCTTATTATAATTATTATGTTTTTTTTTATTTCTAAATTATAAAATGTAATAATAATTCTATTGTCTCTTTGTTTCAGTATATCTTGCAATAAACTAAATGTGAAATTTTGATCTTCCCTGCACTCGAGCTCCAAGCTAGCTCATGGCATTGAGGACTGAACTGATTTGCTATCACTAAATTTGTAATATGTCTATATATATATATATATATATATATTATGCCTGTACATACAATATTCACTTAATATTATGACAGATAATATAATTAAAAACAAACATCTATATCTCATGAACATCAAATCATAATAATAGATCAAAATAAAAATTATCAAAAATCTTTCTGCATGTAACTCTTTTTTTCTCCTTAATAAATCAAGAATGCATTTTATTCAATAAATTTCTTCAAAACTTTTAAAAGTATGATATGAAAACCAGTAAATTTTACTTGTATAGTTAAATTTATTTATAATAATTATTTTGACGTATTTCATCGAAGCTGCAGGTTACGTGTGAATAAAATTGTATGTGATGCATGTAAAAGCTGTTTTTTGAACCGTGTACCAGTTAAATAATCAGTAAATACTCAGTAAATACGTGTAAGAATAAGTAAGAATGCCATTAATCAACATGCAGTATTTTTCCATACAAGATTTGAAATATTTCTGACTATTTATATTATAAGAGGTATATACGTATATGTACGTATACAATGTGCAAGAGTAAAATATCCAAATGTACATGGAGTCAATTATTGATGGACAGAAAATACCTAACTCAATACACTTCTCACCAAATAGTATTATCTGCATGACATTGAACATCAACCACATGCAAAGGTATGCAAATTTACATGAAAAATAATAGCATAAATTAGCATATTGTTTTATATTTGAATACTATCTTTCCAAATACCATGTATAAAAATATATCAGCCATGTGGCAAATTTTATTTACATTAATTTTAAATTCAACACTGCAAAAGTAAAAAAAAAAAAAAGAAAGAATTTGTTGATAGTTTAAACACACAATAAGGAACAATATATATATATATATATATATATATATATATATATATATATATATATATATATATATATATATATATATATATATATATATATATATATATAAATGTCATAATATTTTTGTTTTAATACAATGTAAAGATTTTTCTTAAAGATTCTACACAACAAATTAACGTGGTCTTCATTACTGCATGTGCATGTTAATTTTTTTTATTTATTTTTTATTTATTTATTTTTTTTTTACGTTCCCTCCTATTATTTTTTTAAAGTTATTATGAAATTTATAGTTAATATAGTTAACACTCATAAACGGCATATGAAATTATTATATATGTTTTCTATTTTAGTGCAAATTATTCACTTTTAAATTAAACAGCTTGTTGTGACTATATGACAGTTGTGTTTTTTTTATTGAAGAACACAAGATTTATTTCTTCATTATAATTAAGCTTAAAATATACAGTATTATAGCTGAATATGACTGGACAATAGAACGGTGTGAAATAGGTCCACGGGGGGGAAAAATGAATGGGGGGTTAGGGGGGTATAGGGGAGATGTTGTAGGTTGATGCATTCAACAATCCACTGGACAATTATAAATCATAAAATATAAAACCATAAATCAGGTTATAATCTGTGTTTTATATATATTTTTTATATATAGTTTAATCATTCTAAAGCTAGCTTGCAGTAAATTTAAATTGGATAGTGGTGAAATGATATATTATTCTATAGTAAATTTTAGTAATTTATTGATATTATAATTTTGTTAGTGCGTCTTTGCTAATATTGCTAATTAAGATATTGGAAATTAAAATTAATGCTTGATAATTAAAACTATTAATATAAAATATGTTTTTGTTGTGTTTTATTTTAATAAGTTAATAATCTTTGTATAACAATTAATTAGAATATAAAAATATTAAATTGTTGTATTGTGGAGTTATGTAAATTTGCTCCTCATGGTTTTAAGTTTATAACTAGACGAAATAGGTGATAATAAAATATAATATAAGTTTCTATTATATCAAGATTACTACATAGTAGTCTTGATATTATGTAATATAATATTTGTTGCACATCTCAAAAGGGAAAAAACGAAAAAACGAAGCCTATATTTTAGTATAAATTAATAACTTACAATTAGTATAAGAAACATTGTCAACTATATCTGTATAAATTAAGTGATACGTCAAGAATAACAAAAAGTGAAGTGATTATATTTCATATGTTTATAAATTTAAAGAAAGTGCAATATTTTTAAAGTTCATGTTATAAATCTTATTATAACAGTTGTGATACTATATGAAGCAAGGATAAGAAGAAAAGATATTATTTTATTCCATGAATATGTTTGTTATGTACGTATCTGTATAGAGGTTATGTGTAAGAATGGCTCAGTCTGAGCCAAACATCGCCTATAATAAAGAAATTATTCTATTCTATAACTATTATATTCGATTTGGATTGTAAGCTATGACTTAATTGGAATTAAGTCTTGCTCTAGTTTTTTTTTTTTAGCTGTTTCAAATTTGATACAATACAATGTTAATTTCACTCGTCACACTGTACAAATCACGTAAATTTTTTATTGCATATATTTGAATAGAGTGAATAATAGACCGTAAAAGTGTGCAAATATGCTACTCGAATTTTTCAAGAGTATATAGGGGAACTATTTAAGCAAATAATAATAATAAAAAATAAATGGCAATGGCAATGAGGACAATACCTTTTTCGGTGTCATTTCTTAATGAATAAAATATATTATATAAGAGTTTTGATGCTAGAAAGAAGCAGTCATAAGGAATTTTAGTGGCCCTTTAATATATTTCTTTAAATTTTCCAAGCACGTACTCGAAAAAATCTGAAAAAAATTATTTTCAGAATAATATGATAAATAATTAAATGGTTAAATTTTGTTAAATTCATATAAAATATGATTTTTTTTATATTAATCTTTTAATATATAATAATTGGGCACGATTCACGAAGCAGTTATCCAGGTTTCTAACCACGTTTAGCTTAATACGTTTAACTAAGGTGGTTTTACACGTAAAACAGGGTTAAGCTAAACGTGGTTAGAAACCTGGATAACTTCTTCGTGAATCGCACCCATTATGTTTCCACTTTCTTTTCTGTGTAAGACAATGTATTAGAATCTTAGGGATAATTATGTTATTCTTTTGTATTATTTGAACTTGTGAACTATAATAAAGAAAGTTTAAAAATTTTCACTATGAGTTTTTGAATTATCATAATAAATGTATATTTTGCATCAGCCGGCAAGCTTTAATAAAGATGCATGAACAATAACTTGTATGATTGAATAAAATAATAAAAATATATATTTGTATTATTATAACATTATAAACCAGGTACATACAATCTTAATGATGAGTTGTTAATGTTAAGTGTGAATGTACTCAAAGCGTCTCAAAATAAATAAAACACTAAAACAATGTTATTTAATTTTAGAAGTTGTTATGAAACAAAACTTGAAACAGTGATAACATTGATAAGCTCATATTTACATTTTTATTGCAGGTTTGTTATGCAGTGTATAAAAATTATTGCATCTCCCTCTCACATCAGACAGGTTTTCTCTGTATACTTGGTCTATTTCGCATATAAACATGCACGATCAGCACAATGATAAAAGTTGTGCAAGCCATGCAATCTTTTGGAGTGGCTCCAAATAGCTTTACTCACACACCACTGTTTTGAATTTTTATTGTAGAGCTTCTAAATCCGTTTGTGTGCTATTCAAGCTTCACTTTCACTTAAAGAAAGTTTTATTTTCTAAGTGCTTGCGAATGTTAGGGTTTATTTTGAACGGCCTAAACTGTCGTTATGTAAACGAGCATCACATTTTATTTTTAAAAAATATATTTTTTTTTTTGTACAGATCGAGATAAAACTTTCTTTCATTTAAAGATTGTCATTTTTTTTTTTTTTTTTTTTTTGCTAAATATTATATCAAGTTTTTATTATTCATAAATGAAAATACGTCACAAACTATTAAATGTAGTGATCCTTAAATTTTACACTTAAGTATTTTAAAAGAAGTCGAGTGCTGAAAATTGAGCACATTTCTTTCCTTTGATGAGTGCTGCTAAAATCGGGTTTGTGCTTTCCAGTCAACTTATCTGAACAATTTCACACTAATCGTAACAATAATAAAAGAAACCAAATTAAAATACTTTTAAGTGCCAATAAAATTTTTCAAAGTTTAATTCTCAGAGAATGGTTCATACTTCCAATAAATATAAGACAAGAAAATTCAATATGCAATAAATTGAAAAACTATATCGTGCTTAACTTAATTACAAGTTTGTTTCGTGAGTACTTATATACTCTGCTTATGTGAATAAGTATGAATATATTAAAAAAATATTTGCACACTCAGCGTTTATATAATAAGAAGTTACTATAATTTAAATAATTTTATTGAAAGTTCTGATATATATTATATTATAAACATGATTAGTATTCATGTTATTTTCAAAAATTAAATAGAAAGTTTGGGGTGTGAAGAAATTAGTATCTCCCCTTGAGACTATTCTTGTAATTTTATACCAGTCACAGCTTCAAGCTATCGCATTAAATTACATGCGGAATTGTGTATAAGAGAAAAATGATTGTGCCATTCATGAATATGATGATTATTCTATACGTTATACTTACGATGCTATAAAACACTTCAATATTCGCTCATATGGGAATTGTGATGAAGCGCGAAATAATCGTCTCTCTCTCTCTCTCTCTCTCTCTCTCTCTCTCTCTCTCTCTCTCTCTCTCTCTCTCTCTCTCTCTCTCTCTCATTCCTCCCTCTCTCCTCTATATAATACGTCTCCAGGTCCTCGTGGACTGATGGCGTATAATATATCGTCACTACTGCAGATATATGCATATAGGCTACCACTGTCCTGCCCTGCTAATTTTCCTTTCAACCCCACTAGACAGCCAGTTGGCTATAGTCGGGGGTGGATGGGTGGGTGGTGGACTGGCAGCCATGCAGACTTTTGCGAGTGCATGGACGGGAGTAGGAGCGAGCGAGCGATCGACTCATCCCAGCCACCCACCACTACCTCACCTCCTCTATAAAACCCCATTCATCCACCCCCTTTTATATTCATGCAACCCCTTCTCATTGGTTACTTGCTTGTTATATCTCCACAATCTGATTGGTTTGGAAATGTAGTTTATGCTTTTCCTATTGGATATAAAAAAATTATTTAAAAAAAAATTAGGTCAAAAAGTAAATTGACATAATTATACATAATTATTTGAAAACAATACAATATATATATATATACAATATTTAATGTGCCACATAAATGCGTGCCGTGCTGTTCACATAAATTTGTAATATAATTGTTAGATTTTATTTTATTTTGCATTTAAAAGAGAAAAAATATAATTTTTGTAGTATTTTTTATCTAGTATTGTGAACTGGTAATTTTTGAAACTCTTACTTATTATATTCATATTCAAGTCCAAATATTATGAATCTACAGTAAATTATGTTGTTTTATTTCTAGAAGATAAATAGGAATTGAACATTAATTAATAAGGCCATTCCTTGATTTGATTTCAATCATAAAGCTTTCAAAAATTTCAAAACAAAAGTTTTTATAGATGGATACAAAGTTGGTAACATCTCCAACTACAAAGACTTCAACACACCTGCTTGATAACATTGGATATCAAATTCAGTACTTTTAAGATCTAGGTGTCTTTTCTTTTACAAGTGCGAATAGTTAAACAGCAGTAATGTTAAATTTGTCTACAATTTATTATAAATATACATTATAAATTTAAATAATTAAAAAAATAATTACTAAAGTTCTTAATATTAATATTTTTTTGCTTTTGTTTTAATAATAATTAAGAATATGCTTACTCAACAATTTATATTACTCATAATTATGTGCTATAATTGAATTTAAAAAAAAACTATATTTAACATTAAGTAATACTTTGCAAGGATTAAGATTTAATTTCTTGGTTTATAAATTATCATTTATCAAGGAAATAAACGTCTCTTTAATTGGTTCAATTTTATTTTTGAGAAAATTAGTGACGAGAATTTTACAGCTGGTTAACGATTAACGAATATTCATTTCAGATGGATAATAGAGGCATTAGACGAATACAGTAATCAGATAATAATTTACACATATATGCGATTAATATTTAAAGATATTTGCAAACTTTAAGTATTATAATAAGTTGATTAAATTCAAGAACTTAATTTTTTATTGAATATGATGAAGCCTAATTAATTAAAATTCAATTTTATTTCGAAGATAAAATTATACAGCATAATTTATGTTTAAATAGAAATAGTTTTTAAATTTTGTTCATAACTGTGAGGATGATATTAGTAAAAATAATACATTGAATATTCATGTATAGTCTACTTGCTAATGCAGTATTAATTTTATTTCATTTTAGTTTTTTAGTCATTGTATACTGCCACGTTCTTCACAAATGTTAATCGTTTTTGCTAAGAAACTACAATGTAACACACATATTATACAGTAAAACAACGACTTAAAATTAATATAATTAAATAATAATTATCGACTGGCAGGTTCATTGTACTGGAGAAAAAATATACGATTTAAGAAAGTAGACAACTTGGTTGATTTTTATTTCGTAAATAAATTAATTATTTATTAAATTTTACCTTTGATATTTTTCAGATTCCTGTTTTTGTTTTTGTAATGCAATGTTTTTTTTTATACGGAAAGAAATTGTTTTTTTTATACATAATCATGTAAGTTATTCACTGCAATGTGAAAGAAAATTTTGCAGGACTAAAATAGATCCACAAATTTATTATTAATTTTATGTAGTATTATCGGTAAAAAAAAAAAAAAATCTTATTATTTTTATGAAGTATAACAATATTATCCGTGCATAATGCTTTATTTATATATATATTATGCATAAATGTATTTAGAATTGGACGAATAAATTAATTTGAATTTTCATGAAAGTTGCAAAGACAATGTGGAAGTGTGCTACATTTAAAGTTGTATTATATACTTGAAAATAATAACAATAATAATACAATAATAAAATAAATCAAGGAAACCTAAATATATATTATGTAGCATATATTAAAATTAAATATAATATAACAATATATTATTTAACTATGAATAATGATAAACTCCCAGAAAATTGATCAACTCTAATAAATGCTAAAAAAAATGAATTAACATTATTTAACAACAAAAATATTATCATTGTAATTAAATTAACAGTAGGTGTATTATACTTTAAGGTTGTTTGACACTATATGTATACAATATGTAAATTATATGGATGAAGTAACTGTAGTTTACGAGGTATCACAGAAAAGAAGCTACATTAGTGGCTCCAGCACAATATTGGTGTGGACTCACTTCATTCACAGGGCTGGAACGACGGGGCTGAGTGAAGTGACTTCAGCTCTTGTGAGCGCTCTAGTGCCTCACACATGTGCACCACTTCAACTTATCTCATACCTTTTGATACTGACTGTACAGTAAAGCGTTCTTGAGATGCATTAAGTGAAGCATAAATAAGACCTCTTTTGTGAAAGCATGGTATACTTACCGTACAGTATTCGACAAAAAATTTATTTATGAAATATAACTCCATCTTTTATAATGTAGTAATTAAAAAATGAAACTATTTTTTTTATTTTTTTTTATAACAAAAAATACAGCATAATAAAATATTATAATATAATAATATGTATAATATATGTTGTAAATAAAAATCTTTCTTTCTTTATTTTATTGATAGTTCGATAGTTCCAATGGATGAAATCATGTAAAATATATATACTGCACGTAAACATTTAATTATCTGGATATCTTTTATGTAATGGTTTCTATTTTGGTTAAAATACATAATTAATTGAAGAACAAGTTATGTTATGTGCATTCAGTAAATAACCAGGTTATCAAATTAACAGTAATATAAAATTCAGATAATTCAAGTGTTTTTTTTTTAATAAATTGAAATTACTATATCCAGGTGTAAAACTGCACCAAAGTTTATTGTATTTATTTTCTGCAATGTGTTAAGCTTTAATTATATTAATATAATTAAGTGACTCATAAGTTACGAAAGTAGTTTAGACAAGTAATTAATTAATTCTTAAAATTGTAATGTAAGATCGCAAAGGAGCAATAAAAATAGTTTAACTTCACTGCAATAATTTTATTATTTCTTATAAATAGGTTGCTGGCAGGTGAATCCCCGGCTGCTGCTGCGCCCTTTGTCCTGAGTATTTTATTTTCTGCATTTTAATTCAACAGAATAATTATATATGCAGCTGTCATTACTACTTTCTGATCATTTCTTTTAAGCTAGAGAACTCACAAATCTAATTATATAATTACACTGTGCAACAGAGATCCTCTGTAAGTTACAGAGGGTTTCACCTGTACCAAATTAAATGTTTTAAAATTTGCAGCAGTCTATAATGTAATCTATGAAAATTTTTGTAACGGATAAAATGTAATTGTGTGTTTTTTTATATAAAACTTAATTGACAATTCTAAATGAAATAGCTAGTGTAATTAATGGTGCTTATATAAGGTTGATGATAGATATATCATCAAAATACACATTACGGATCGGGATAGAAACACTGTTGTTATGTGAAGGTAGCCACAATTTATTTTCTTTGCAATTGTACCTTGCCATTATATAATAATGATTTACACAATTACCATATTATATAGCATTTTAATATGAGTAAATAATAAATAAAAAATATTTATATTTTATAATCAATTTATTTTATTCTTTTTCCTCTGAAGTAAGGCAATCGTTTTTACTATCAATTTAATGTGTCGTTAGGTGTACCTAGTTAGTACAGTATGTACATGGCTTACGTACATTCAATTACGTCATATTATGGTGGAGTAGCGGGAGAGGAACGACGCCTTTGCTGAATCCCCGTCACGTGACATAAGGCACAGCAGACTGGTTCGCAGCTGTGACTGTGTGTGCTCCAAATTTTAGCCCATCCCCCGGCACAACATCAAGTTTTATCTAAGCTACAAGTATATAAAGCCGCACTGCAAGTATTTAAATATGTATAATAATATATGTGTGCACCAGTACAGTATACCTACCCTTCCCCCTTCCTGCTGAATGAACTTTCAAACCATGTATTATGTCTTTTTTATGTGTATATTATGTATAATATATATAATATTTAATTTTCATTATTGTATTGGTTATGCACTTGATGTTCAGTAACAACAGTTATACTGCATACGTCAACAGTCTATTGAAAAAGTCTTTCATTGAAATAATTTATGGCTACGTATTATAAGATATTTCTTTTCTTCTTATTCTGTCTTGGTTCTCTCTTTCCTTCTCAGCTTGTTTTCTCAGAATATATTTTTAAGTTTTTATGTTTTCTTAAAGTGTCATTTCAAATGATTATTCTGAACGTTATATGGTGTAATCTTTGAACATTTCTTCCTCTTTAAAAGCTAATTGATTATGTATAATAAAGGTAATGATAAAGGTAGCAATTTTAAAATAATTATAACTGGAAAAAAATCATTAGATTATTGTTTTTCAATTAATGTAAATTAAGCTCTGTATACATTTGCACTTTTCATTAGCTAACATTTGCATTATCTTTATTATAATATAAGAATCCTTTTATGAATAGATGAATATCCAATCAGCTAAAATTGTTAGTTCAGTAAATAAAGTAAATATTTTTTTTTCTATTGTTTTATTTTTCCAACATTGTGTCTACTTACATACAAATATACATTTGCGAGTGGAGTGAAGAGCCTTCTACATATAAGTTTATTTTGTGAACATGCTGGAAGTTTGTGCAAAATTTTAGCATCAGTTAAATTGTGAAGGGTTTTAGTGTGGACTTCATTTCAAGTGATTTTCCTTCAGAAGCTTTTCAACTGACCATTCCAACCTGACTCGACAAACATTGCGAAATGGACCTTTTCTACAAACGGTTTGTTTGTCGATGGATTTTCAAGACCCTAGAGCCTAATAAAGTTGACAGCACTTTCAGCAAACAAATGCTTTACTTTCCCAGATTACCACTTTTATAGCAAATTGTAAAGTGATATTCATGTCGCGCGGGGATGTTTTTCAAGCTACTTTTATACTTTCTATTTCAAATTAAATATTGTGTAAATATTATACATAAATATAGCAAGGTAAATAATTTTCAAAATCCACTACCCAATTACTCAATGAAAAACATTTTGTTACTCAAAATATCACAGAAAAGCTATAACCATCATGAACTCATATACACTGCATGCTAAATGATTACAGTTTACGGTATTTTATTACAAATTGATATGAATAGAACAAAAATTAACAAAAATTACATATGATTTAAATATTTAAATTTATTAACATCATAAAAAGCACAAAAATTAATTAAAACAAAGAAATATATACATTTTTTTGTTTTTCTTTTAAAGCTTATAAAATAATTTGTGAAATATTTCAAAGCATTGTACAAGTTGAAAAGTTAATTTAACTTGAGGGTTTTGTTGCAATAAATTAAGGCGAGAGCAGACGAATGTGTGGTTACGTGTAGATAGAGGGAAAAGCGATTCTCCTGCTGGCTACGTTTTGTTGCAGAGTGCTTCCCCGTTCTCCTTTTTCTCCTCTTCGCCCTTCTTTTCCTGCCAGCACCACAGCGTGCAGATTGAGACAAAGAGACACAGCTGCGAGACAACCAAAAGAGGACTACATGAGCAGAGGTGATTAATTCACCAGGTATTCTCGGTTACCTGCTAGTCAATCGAAGTTACATTGATTCACTATCTACCTGTATTATATGCAACATAATTACTTTCAAGCACGTACAAATAATGTACTTGATGTAAAGGAATTAATGTACATTTTAAGATGTCTTAAATAGGGAATAAATATTAAGTCTAATTAAATTTATGTTATTTTTAATGAACATTTAATTAAAGATAGTTTAAAGTACATTGTTCTGTGACATTTGTGGTATTTACGTATTGGATTCATACTCATGAGTGTATACGAAATTAAGAATATATTTATAGAGACGGGTTTGAGGAAGTTTGGAATGCTTAATTATAATATATTTAATTTATCACATAGAACCATATAATTATATTTATTTTAAAAAACTAGTTTTTGAAATTATTTCAGTGGAATAAAACATAGTTTAATTATGTATAATTTTACTAGGCTAATTATATATTATATGACAATTTTTTTTTAAATCCGCCTAATGTATACCCTAGTGGCAATATGAGATCGAACATGATAGCATTTTTTTAGTTTGTTAACTTGTTTTTCTCCAGTTAGTTCACCGTATTAGGATTCACTTCAGTGAACACGATAACAAATGCAACTAAAGCCGGTATTACACGATACAATTTTGCATACAATTTTTCATTGCAAGAAAATGTCATCTCCATACAAACAAATGAAGTTGAAATTTTCTTGAAAGTAAAAATTGTATACAATAATTAGAAAAATTGTATCGTGTAATACCGGCTTAATTAATAAAATCTAACACTATATATTATTCTGGTATACTACATTATATATATATATGTTTGAAACTGTATATCTTTGGAGCTGTGAAGTGACATAACAGTAGAACACCTTTAATTTGCTACAACTTTGGTTACATTTGTCACGGCACGCTGAGGCGCCAAGTACCCAATGCGCCCGCCCCGTTGCTCGCTCGCTCGACCGGGGGCACTCGGCTGAGCGGACGCCTTCGCCACAGGCCACCCCAACTTCAAGCCCTCCCAGTACATACCTAGCGACTGTTCCTCGCAAGCCACACTTGAGTGAGGCACCTCTCTTCTATATAGTCACCCTAACAAGTTAACAGCTAACTAACTCGCTTCAACGAGTCCACGTTGGAAATATTATGTTAACAGATATCAACAATACAGTAGATATACATTGCAGTAGATATAGTTTTCATGTTATTTTTTTATAAAATTCAAATAATTAGAGTTATTAATTTAACTAAATAACCAATATAACGTTGTTAGCAAACAATATTGTATAATTTCTTTGTCTTATTTTATTTCAATTATAAAACACTTAAATTTATCTTTCTTTTCAAGAAAAAAAAAATAAAATAAAATAATAAAAATAAGATGATAAAAATTTAAAAATGCAAACACAAATTA
This sequence comes from Siphlonurus alternatus, assembly GCA_949825025.1. Lineage (NCBI taxonomy): Eukaryota > Metazoa > Arthropoda > Insecta > Ephemeroptera > Siphlonuridae > Siphlonurus > Siphlonurus alternatus. The sequence continues at coordinate 40,383,869 of OX463788.1, read as the reverse complement.
TGCTATCTTCAAATTTTCAATCTCGCGACCTTCAAAAGTGAAATTGAAATTTAAAAACATGTTAAAATTGATTTATTTTAAAAATACTATATTATCAGTTATTTTTTGTAATTTTTTAAAACCCAAGATTTTTTTTTTTTTTTATAATTATATAAGTCAGCTGATCAAGATGTTGATGTGTCTTTTCGTGTCGTACTAGCTAGTTAACCTATCCTCTAGTATATTATATATTTGACAAACATTCCAATCTAAAATCTTTTGAATTAAATACTAAGAAACGTATTTTATCAACATAAAGGTCAAAAACTAATTTAAATTTAATTACATCTAGTATGCGTTAAATGCAAATTCCTTACAAGTGAAGCGCGTTGTAAAATACATTGCCATTATACAGAGAAAAGCCGCGTGAGAGAACATAATATATTGTGAAGTTAAATCCTATGTGCTTCACCTCGTTCACCATGGTATAATTATATAGTTAAACCAATGTAAAATTACCCTCGGAAGTAACCGGAAATAGAGAAGTATTCTGCAATTTCAATAAACATTGAAATTTTAACAATTATGCAGAGGTTGAAATTAAACATTATAATCTTCCAGTAAATATTTAGAATAGAAATAAAAATATATTTTTAAATTCCGAATACTTACATGAGTAATCTTGTATGTTTATTTAACTGTATATATTCTAGTTTCTCTGTCTGTATGCTGTCCTCTATATAGTAGCAGTAATTTGTGTAATTGAAGTTAATCAAACCGAACACGGGCAGTAACTGACAGTCTTCCCACCCCTTCTCTCGTCCACCCACCCACTTCACCCCAACCAACCTTAACCCTACTATACTGTATAACAGCACCCTAGCTAGCCTAGTATACAGATAGCCAGACTCTAGAGTTCGCTACATTGGTGCCCCTTGCAGTATGGCCACCCGCCCGACCCATGCGCCAGATGCTAGTGGCAAAATTGCAAGCCCAAGCCAAGAGCTAACACCCACTGTACCACACTGGCCAGGCAAAATCTGCCCAAGCAAAATACTGAGATATATATGTTATTATTAACAAAACTTGCAATTAAATTTCCATAGCAATAATATATTATGTATGTAGATAAGAAATATATATATATATATTTTAATAACAACAACAAAACATAAAAACTTACAGTTTTAACAAATTTTAATTAATAAAATGAAATATTAGTGTAGTTTTTATTTTACAGATCATATAACGTTAAATTTTGTTTAATCAAAATAATAATTTAACAATTAATTATGCTAGTATACATAAAGTTTATTTTTGTATATATATATATAATATATATATATATAATTGTACACCTACCGTGTCATAAAACTGATTTATATTCAATCGTATATATATATATGTATATATATATATATATATATTATATATTAGCAGATTATATGCATATAGTATTGGTATTGAGTCAAAATGACATGGTATATTATATAAAAATTATAATAAATGTAAATATTCCTCAAACGAAAATATGCTGCTAATAATGTCTCATTATAAAGTAAATATCCTTTAATAATAATTAGAACATAAAATATTAAATTTAAAAAGTCTTTTAACTGATCAAATATGAAGCTGAAAAAGAGTAAATTATATACTTTTGTTTTGCGCCGAATTCACAAAAGTTGCATCCAACAACTGCTATCTTTTTAACCCTGGCAGAACCAGGTTATAGAAAGTGCATGGGGGGCGGTATCAGCCTAACTGACTGGACCGTCTGCAAGTCGTGAGCTGAAAAAAAAAAGCTAGTATTTTAACTTTGAACGGAAGTATTAAAAATATTCGGCGCGATTCACGAACGAAGATAATATAATATATAATTTTATTTGTTATATATATTCCCCTCGAGATCCTCATGAATTCATTCAAATTCTATTTCGATCATAGGATATACAGCACATAATTATGATAATTTACAAGTCAGAGACAGGAGATTTTCAAACAGTGCAATGCAAAAGAACATTGCAAAAGCCAAGGGTTGTGAATAGAAAGAGAATTTTGTATATATAGTTACAGAATATAGAAAAAAAAAAGTGTAATTTTGTGATTGTTTGTATGTGTTAATTGGATGCTGGGAACTGCATACAGAAAGAATTTATTTTAGTATTAGATGTTTTTGACATGTTTTAATCATTCATAACTATGTTTATTGATTTTTAATTATAAAATAATATAAGAACGTCAAAAATAGTATATTAAAAAATATGATATAATGTGCACTAAAAAAAAAAAACGTAAAAATATTAAACTAAACAAAAACAAAATATCAGTAATTTACCATGAGTAAATCATATAAAGAACAGTACAATGCATGCATTGCAATACATATTTTATACTCTGTTAAAATATTGTGTCAAAGTATACTTTTCTGATTTATTATCACGTATGAAAAGCCTATATAATTCAAATTATACTACGGTAATTTATCCAGTCCTATATAACTCACATTTTTTTCTTTCTATCCTCTATAAGAGCTTCCTACATTTAATGGTACTAATTTGACTCTATTCTATACATATTATTGTTATGGCAACTCTAGCGTATTGTCAGCAGTGCTCTTGTTCCCCTCCTTCCATAATCCGAGAGTGGTTGGTACTGTATGGATGGAGTTGCTGCCTAGCTTACGAGCCCAAATCAATCTTCACTAAGCGTTCAATTGATCTGAAGCTACATGGATCACACCTGGTCACAGTCACGTGATGCATATATAGTGCCCCCTTCCACTTTATATGGTGCAAACTGACAATAAGGTAATAATTAACCTAACAATATTAGCACCACGTTAATGGCATTTAACAAGATCAAATATATACAATACATATGCAATATATTACATTGAACCAAATAAGAAGAAATAAAAACCATATTCATTACTCTTTTTTTTTTTTTTGTAAAATTTAATATATTAATTTATAACATTGCATAGCAACGATTGATTGCATTCAGAAACGAGACAATTACAGTGGAAATAGGGAGAGTATATAATTTCATAGAAATGATATAGATCAGGAATGGAATAAAAGTAAATTGAATAGAAAGAAAAGATAAAGAGAAGAGAGAGAGAGAGAGAGAGAGAGAGAGAGAGAGAGAGAGAGAGAGAGAGAGAGAGAGAGAGAGAGAGAGAGAGAGAGAGAGAGAGAGAGAGGAGACGAAGCAGCAGCAGCAGCAGCAGCAAAAGTTACATAAAGCAAGAAAGATATGCAGTCTTGAGTAATATGTCCCATGTCAAAGACTATGGAAGAGAAGAGATAAAAGGAATAAAGAAGTTTGTATTTGACAGTGAAATATATACAACCTCATGAATACGCATTACATTATTTTATTCTCTAATTTTGCTCGCACACGTGCAACCATAATATAGCCAATATTTTATATTAAAACCAAAAACCACCCGTTCCCATTCATTTTATATATTTATACAAACCAATTTGACTCTGAATAGCTAAATATACATATTATATAGTAAGGTTTACAAAAGTTTTCCTTTAAATTAAGCCATAATTGTACATAAAATTACATAATATAGCACAGTAATGAGAGCACCATGAAAACACATAATATGCAAGTATTTTCAATGCTTCTATGTAAATATAATTATATTATTAATTAGTCAGATAATTGACACAGATAATTGGCAGACTCTAGTGCAAATTTTATAGACTTTGTTTAACTGAAATTTTAATATTGTTTTTATTAATAATTATATTTTAAGCTAATTAAATTTGTGATAATTCGAATACTTTATTTATTCGTTTTGATTTTTATAATTTCTCTAATTTAAAATATAGGGAATTTTCGTACAGCAATATTTTGTGTTTTAATTATACATGAAAGTGATTTTGAAATATTAAATTACATGGTTTGATTTATTTTATAACGGCAAATTTTTTTTCTAAATTTATCTTTTAAAAAAATTGAAATGTGCAATATTATAAATGTAAATTGAAATTTCATTAAACATTTTATATATTATATCAATATGCTGTGAAGATTGAAGATGTAAAGAATAATGTTATAAATCATATTCTCTGCTCTCTCTCTCTCTCTCTCTCTCTCTCTCTCTCTCTCTCTCTCTCTCTCTCTCTCTCCTCCCTCTCCCCCTCTCCCTCTCAAGTCTAAGGTAATATAAATTTAGTTTCAATTTACATTGTTAGGAGTATCAAAGTTACATTATTATAAGCAGTACAATTTTATTTTCAAAAACTTAACTTTCAAATCAACTTGCATGTTCCGAACTTTAAAAGTATTGAATATATATAAAAATATATTATAATATATAGTATTGAATTCAAGGGACCTCTGGAAAGCTTTTTTGTTTACCTTTACTATCTACGTGGGCATTGTCCTTCATTAAAGAGAAACACAACAAACATATTATGAGACTTGGGTGATCGTTTTACCTCTCCATAAGCCTACAGATCTGCATATCTGTGTGTAGAGTTACAGAAACTGTTCGAGTGTATCGCAGTGCATTAACCGGTTCTCGTTAGATCACCGAAGTCAGGCTACGTCGAGCTTAGTTACTTGGATGGGTGACTGTTTCAAGTAAAAAATACGCTGCTCCCTCCCTGGGGTAAATTCGTCTCGCTTTCCACCCAGTGCAGTGATACACTTGTGTGTGGTTCTCCAAGCTTTGGACATCGCTTTGGTCCATTGAGAAAAAGTAGAGGTGTCCGTCCTGACTGAGGTTTTCCACGGTTCCCTCAGTCTCACCTCAGCGAATACTGGGACGCGTAACAGGCCGTGGCCACCATCCGTTCCCTACCTTATATAAAAAAAAATCAGGTAGAATTCAGATGCCTATATATAGTGGAATAAATTAACAATACAACTCATTTCAATTAAATAATGCTATATCATTTTAATTGTATCTATATTTTTACTTAATTTTTAAAATTAAATTGTGTGCAAAAGCTTTTGAGTTAAAACTATGTATAATATTATTAATATTAATCATGCTTAGCAAGCTGCACCTATGCTGTATAATATTTTATTCTGAATTGACACAAAATGACGCGACAAGGTTAATTAATATGAATATATGATCAAATAGTAATACATTTTAGTGTTTTTTTTTATTAACATTCACTAAAACTAAGCTTTACTTAATTACTAAATTTGTACATGTTTCATTTTGCTATTATATTAAATGGGTGTATATAATATGGATAGTATATAAATATATTTTGTATTAATGTATACAATTATAAATGAACACATGATGAAAGCTTTGATTACATGATTGAAATCTATTTCACGTTCTATATGTGTGCACTTTATAATACAAGTTCAATGCTGCTATTAATATGTATGCATGAATACGTGACGTACAATATAATCACGCTGATCTCATCTCGAACTAACCCCTAGTTGCTCTCGGTACTCATCCCCACTATAATACCAAACACTTCAAAACTTTACACTATATAAACAAAAATTTGATATTCGCTCCAATGAATTTACTTTGAACTTATATTACAAAGTTTAATCATAAATACAAACATGCAAATCTAAAATCGTTTGACCACCATTTTAATTGAACTCACACGCAAGTTATATTATCTATTAAAAGTCTCATTAAATTGGAATTTATAAATTGTAATGGAATTCTTTGATAAATTCATTCATTTCTAATAATACTCAGTGAAAGGACATCAAAAACAAATTGTTGTTGAATGTAATAATCAAAATATTACACTTTTTTCAATGTGGTGCTTTGTATTTTTATAGTGATATTGAAACATGAAATAATTAATAATCATACAATTATTATTCCCAATTAAATACAAGCGGCAACAACAGCTTCTATTTTGTTAAATGTATACTAAATGTAAACTGTAGATACATTTTTTTTTCATTGAACTCAGCATATTCACTATAACTAATAAAATTAATAAAAATAAACCATTCAATCATTCTTCATCATTTGTTTATAATTATTTTAAATAGTAATGTAACGGATTATGTATAAATAGCTGCAAAAAAGCTTTAACATAATAATTAATATGCACACATGTATATTAACTATTCCAACTCTAAAAATTACTATAAAATATAAAAAAAAATCACTTTTATGTTGTAATACTGTGCACATGTTATTCAATTTATAATAATTATATTTCATAGAATAATACAATACATTATACATTAAATTTATACTGATACTTCAGAAAAATGAAGTCAAAAGTTTAAAATAATAGCCTATATATGCGCTGCCTTTAATGCGGCATCTTACAAAGATATTTAAATAATTTTAGGTTCATCTTGATGAATACACATATTATGGTATAGAATAAGGCAAATGCCGGGATGGTTTGCAAGGCCGTGGCCGCGGTGGCCTCCCCCGTTCCGGAAGAGCCTGCGAAACGCTCAAGTTAGGGTTTCGGAAAGTTCAGGGTTTGAAATTAGTATGTAATTAGTAAGTAGAAGTACCCAGTAGGGTTTGATTAAAAAAAAATAAAGGAGAAGTAGAATAAGAGATAATAATATTTTTGTACACTGAAAATTTTAAAAAAATTATTGCTCTATAACAATATTAATACGTCGATTAGAAATTCACTAGATGTTTAAACGACGGTATCTGATAAGTGATAAATGATAAGAAACAGTTAAGAATACCTAAAAAATACAACATTACTAGCTGGGAATTAGTCGGCACGCAACTAACAAGTAGTAAGCCATAGCGGACACCTTCATTTAGTTATATGTCCTAGTCTTGACTTCCAGCGCAGTTCTGGAGGAGGGGGTGCTCTCTATTAACGCTGAATTGGAGTACATGAGGTAAATGTATAACAAGGTAAAGGTTTCCTTGTTTTTCGCCCACCCACTTGATGACATCATGATAATAATCATGATAATAATATTATGGGATAATTGAGATAATTCCTTTATCAATGCGCCCGAGTCTTCATGTGACTCCGAAGCTCATACTTTAGTTCTTTCCATTTCTTTCAATAGAGACTGTCATCCCCCTCCCCCCACCTACCAAGAACACCCCTTGGTCACAAAAAATTATTTGTTTCCTGAAGGTAAATATGATTACATTTATATATAACAATGATCAATTTCACAATCAAATAAAAAAAGTGACCCGTATCTGATGTTTTAGCCCAACTGGATTTTAATTTTTTAAGCCTCAGCTACATAAAAAATAATAATAAAAAAAAAAAAAAATAAATAAACCACTTTTGAACCTGGATTTGAAAAGACAAGTATGGTTAACTTTCCAAATCCAGGTTCAAAGGTTCAAAAGTAGTCTGATTTTTTTTTTCTTGATGTAGCTGCGGTTTAAAAATTAAATTCCAGTTGGGCCTGGTATATAATATATATATATCACGTAGGAAATGCTTGTGTATCTTTAATTTATAACTTTATAACACGTATACAAAGAACTTACGTTAGAAGAACGTATTTCCGTAAAATAGCAGCATCTTCTATTCAAATATTTAAAACAAAAATTTATATTTATTAGAAAACTCTAATTATGTTTTTGTTTTTTTTTTAGTCTCAGCAGTTCTAAAGTCATTTCAAGTTTTCAAGTTTCAAATTTGATAGTAAAAGAGGTGAAATATTAATTATTTCAATAATGATAATTAATTAAGCAAGATTATTTATAAATTATCCACAATATCATATCAGAAAATATACATTTTAAAATTAAATCATATGTAAACATCAATATTACTACTACTACTAAAAAAAAAAAAAAAAAATGAAAGAATACCTTCACATGAGTAAATAATGGTAAGTAAAGCCTGTCATTGTTGTTAGCAAAACGCTATAAGGTTGCACACAGATTGCAGGGGACAGAATATATGTATGCATGGGCATACATATACGACGATGGATGCGGTATTAAGGGAAAAGATAGTTTTCTTCCAGCCCGAAGCACACAGTATGCTGATTTCTCTCTTTCTCTACTTCCCCTGCCTGCTGCCTATTGCATCCCATATACTCAGCAGCAGCATCAGCATCAACGCTGGATGCTAACCCACCCACCCCTTATATGCCTGCCGTTCAATCCACCCCCAGCCTAACCACCCCCGCGCGCTAGGCCGATGATTGCATATAAAGTAGATAGACTCGTCTGCTATTGTGTGTGTTACTCTAAACCAACCATCCTACTTAAAAACGCAAGTCTATTCCCATAAGAGTTCAATTCTATATATTGCTACTTATCTGAATTAACCAATTAACTAACTTAGGGAGTTTTTAAACAAACTTCAAAATTTAATTTAAACCATTATATATATTATAAACTAATTAAAAGTCATCTTAATTGTTCTTAAATTGTAATTTTTCTTGTAAATATTTTCATTAAAATACTGTACCGTATTAAGGAAAGGACCATGATGTAACTCGTCTTTCACCTTGATACTGAGGGTGTTAATGCACTGAAGAAAGTTTCTTTTTGTAACTAAAACACTCCTTTATCCAAATATATGCAATAAAAAAAATCACGCAGGTTGTCCATTGTAAGACTTGTTGTATACAGTACTCAATTGCATTTAAAGAACTTAAAAATTCCCTTCGCCCCCAAAAGATGATCTCACTTTTTCTTCTTGATCCGTTTTTGAGAATAGGCAAAATTTAGCCATGCACCCAAGCACTATGATGATCTATGATGATCTCACTTGTCGGTATTCTTTATATTTGAAAAACAAACATCCGAATAAAATTGATCACTCAGGCGCGGGGATCCAGGGGGTACTAAGGGGCTGCCCCCCCCCCCCCCGAAATGTTGCATTTAACATAGGCAATATAGGCATTTCCCCCACTCCAATTTTTTTAACATTGGCCTTATGGAGGCAGCCCCCCCCCCTCCCCCTAAATTTTTTTCCGGGTCCGCACCTGAATTCACTAATCAGGGCAAAGCTCTTAAATGAACCGTGTGCAGGTTTTAAGGCTTATATTATAATACCTTAATTTTTTTATTAAAATTAATATAAAATTTGATGTGATATTATATAATTGTGATAACAAAAATAAAAATAATTGCCTCAAAAGTAAATTATAAAGAAATAATTCAATTTTTGTATTATTTATGACAGTATGTATTATTCTTACATTACAAAAAATTCATGACATAATAGTATACGAGTATATGCGTACAATAATTGGAAAAATAAGCTGAGTTGATTTTCAATTATATAATAATACAATTAATGTACACAACTTCAGTTTTTATAACTATGTAATTTTTTTATAAATTGAAAAAACAATTTATTCATTTAAAATAATAATAAAAAAACGAGTTTTTGATTAGCAACAGAGGGAAACAATACATAAAAAAAAAGAAATCTTGTTTGAAAAAAAAAAGATGATTGATTTTTGACAGCAGTGACTCTGTGGCCGATTGTTTGTTTCTCCCTCCCTTTGCCTCAAGTAAAAATTCTATTTTGTGAGGACATGTGTTATTATAGCACATGATGTCAGGAGAGGGGGATGTAAAGAAATTGAACTTTTTTACGACACGAAATATACTGGCGGGGTACATAAAACAAAGGGACACTTTTTGTTGCAGAATTATCACCCTTGTGCAGATGCTGGGAGCAAAGTTCTAAAGCAATTTAAAATCTTATTTTGATTGATTTCTCGATGCATTGGAATTGTACTAAATGAGCTACAAATATGCAGCATGTTGCAGCGAGCCATGTTGCCCCACTCTGAATGTGTTCCTGGTTCTCATCAAAGAGTAAAGAAGCAGTGCATTATATTATAACTTAAAATTAGATGGACGACAGTGCGACAAAAATCATGCTGTTTCCTCGCAGTGCCGAGCACTTTTTTGTGGTTTAATTCTGGTTTCCCTATAGTCCGTCCCTTCCGATTGGATGAAAATTCAACCTTCATTCCATTGACAGTATCGTTAATCATAGCAATAGTTTCCATGTTTTTCTTTCCCAATACTTTATAGTTAGAGTCTAATAAAAAGCAACATTGAGCATTTTTTTTTTTTATATTTGATATAATTTATAATAATACACATTGGGGAATTCTCCTACATTTTTTATTTCAGATGCTCTTTGCGCGCCTTGAAACTAAATGTCCCAAAACAAAAAGTTTCAATTTTCAAAATTTGAGACATGGAATTTTTTTTAAAGATCTTCCTTCTTTTGAATTTAGTGCCAAAACGTGACGTAGAAACTGCCTAGCAGGCGAAATTTTCATGTAATAAATTTGTATTTTCGATTATCATTCTTAAAGTAAACTTATATTAGGAATAAAACTACCGATGATTTCGATCGTGTTACTAATACTTATATAGCCAACCACTCTTTGACTCTCAAACTATGATATCAGGCAGTTGTTGTGTGTTAACGAGAGTGTTTCTACGTCACAGTTTTCAGATTCGCGCGCGAGTTGCATACTTTGCTCCTTATTCTAATCATCCCTTTAGTGTCCCAAAATTTGAGTTAAAAAAACTTGAAACTTGATAATATAATATAATATATATATATATATATATATATATATATATATATATATATATATAGTAGAATATAGTTGTTACATTAAAATTTAAGTTGTAAGAGAATTCTTCATATATATATATTATATATATATATATATTATATATATATAACTCTTCAGTTTTTATAACCATGTAATTTTTTATAAATTGAACAAAAAACACACAATAAAGTCAATACAAAAAAATGTCATTGAAACCAAGGCAAGTTAAATGAATTTGCAGATTATTCAATAATTAATAATTTATCCTTGTTAATTTATATTGTATTTTTAATAAGAATACTTTACAATTGAAAATAAATGCATTTCCAATATATAGTTTTGAATAATTTGCTGTGGTTTGTTGTTGGGGATGTGTCGTATCCTCGTTACATTTAAAAGTAGCTTGGCTTTTGTCTGCAGTCTCATGCAGGTCGAAACGGTGAGAAGAAACGTTACAAATTTAATAATGATGTTTAAAAAATGACGAAAGCCTGTTTAAATATGTTCAAAAAACTGCACGTATATTATAAAGTATTAGGACGATTCCATGACATTCTTTCTTTTCAAACACATGGTATAAATGTCATGAAGATCTTTTTCATTTGTTGACAGAAAAAACATGTACTATTTATATACATGCGTCTTTTCCTTCACTTATAAGAATTAGACGCAATTACTTTGTTATTTTGTCAAGGCATGATCAAAAGATTTTATTTAAGGGATAATAATCTAGCTTGTGATTTAGAGATAGCAAACATATATTTTCTTTCTTTATCTTAACGTTAGTGTAATTAACTGAAAAATGTGACTTTGTATAGTCGTGATTGTATATATATATTCCATTGATGTAAGATTATTTGTGAAGAGAATATATATATATAGATATATAACTTAACGAATGTTCTGTGTTCTGGCTTTGTGTTTTGATTGTTTTTGTTGAAAGGTTTCTTCCGTTGCCATATAGAAAGAATATACGTCACTATATAATGTATATAATCCCCAGAATGATCCGTTGCCATACTTGCCATTAGTTCTTAGTTGCCATCAAAGGTATACAAAGGTAAGCGGTGGTAAGCCGATTTTACGCTTGAAGCGAGGTAAAAATAATTTTTTCCTTTTCTTCCTTTATTGTTATAAATATATATATATATTATATTTCATATTTGATCTCCGTTTTTCGATTCCATTGTTTCAAAATAACAAATAGCTATATAATAATCATTGCCATGGTTATTGACATAAGTATATATATATATTTATATTATATATAGTTATGAGGATTAAAAAAAATAGATTTTTACGTATCAGATTATAAAAAGTATATAAAAAAAAATTGAAAAATGTTGCGAGATGACAATTTATTTTGTAGTTACCTTTTTTGAGCTGAGAGCACATAACATTTTTACTATTATTAATACGATGATGGCATTAATAACTTTTTGCTTCATTTTTCGATAAATAATTTGTATTTATTTATTCATTTTGTTAACAAAATTCTATATAGAGATTCATATGATACAGTTAATGATACAGAAGGTTCGGGGTTTCAAAGTAGTGTGTAATTAGTAAGTAGAAGTACCCAATAGGGTTTGATTAGGAAAAAAAAAATAAAATAAAAATGCATATTGATATATTGATTTATCTTGCAACGTGGACAACCTGCTAAAATGTTGTTTTTCTATAATGTAGTATAGTATAATATAATATAATATAATATAATATAATATAATATAATATAATATAATATAATATAATATAATATAATATAATATAATATAATATAATATAATATAATATAATATAATATAATATAATATAATATAATATAATATAATATAATATAATATAATATAATATAATATAATATAATATAATATAATATAATATAATATAATATAATATAATATAATATAATATAATATAATATAATATAGACCTCGATTTACGTTAAAAAAAAAGAGCCCTCTTAACACCCTTAATATCGTGCTGCAAAACGCTGTGACGTTAATTATTATGTAAATATCGAACAGAAGAACTTAATGTTGCCATATTCTATAAATAAGATGCAAAAGTAGCAAAACTACTTACTGTTGGTGCTAATAGTGTATCTTTTTTGTTTAGGGGCATTCACAGAGCCTTTTAAGACAACATTTTGGTTTCGAAAATTTAAGTTTTGAAAAAGTGGGTACTGAAACCACGACTGAAGTCGAGACTTAAATAAATGTAGAGCATAAAATGCTCATGAAGAGCATAAAAAACGACATAAAATATTTTTTAATGATTTATCAAACTTAAACTAACAGAAATAAAAATACTGTTCTTGCTTGGCAATCAAACAAACTTGTAACGTAGTTATACGATGTCCAGTGTGTGTGTGTATGCTTTCATTTTGCACGTGCTGAAAGAAGACTGCCAACAGAAAAAAAAAATTGCACATATATTATGTGTGTATATGTATGAAATATGAAAAATAATAAAAAAATAAAATACAAACGAATCATAAAGTTCAAACTTAAAGTTTTTTTTATTGAGTCATAAAAAACTAAACAAACAATTCTTTACACCCTTCATGCAGCTTCATATTGCAAAGAAATAAGCAGGAGTAGCAATATATAGTAGCAGCATACACACTGGCATAATATCATCACAATTTCATAAAATGATTTAGCATATAAAATTTACATAAACTTATTCGAATGGCTCGTATATAACAGTTTACTGCTTGGATCATCATAAGTCTAGTTTTAATCTTAAATTGAAAATTTTATAGGTCCTTGTCAAATCAAAATAGAAGTCATTTTGTGAAAAGTTATGTTACATAACTTTACTCATATAATAATTTTATGTACATATTTATTACATAATACATATTTTAAGTATTGGTTACTACAGCTTCGAAAATAAAATATTTAACAAAACTAAATTTGCATTTTAATGTATAGGTTATGGTCCGCCATACCTACATTATATGGCATCATATTCAATATGTACAAAGCTATAACATTTAAGCCGTAAAAAGTTTTATTAATATTTTATATGGTAATAATTCATTATGATTATAATTATAATGATTGGAACTGAGGGGTTATTGCAGCTTGAGAGGTGGTCAGAGCAATAGATACTGTAGGTATCAGGCTACAAAACATTTTAATTTTATTTGATTCAGAATAACTTGAAAGTAAAAATGCCTGCTTTTTGACAGGTAGATTATTATTTTTCTTCTATTTTCTAAAATTTTGTGAATGCTGAAAAAAAAAAAAATTTTTTTTTCTTTTACCGAACTTATTATGCATGAGCTGATGATCATAAGCTTTTACTTACAACCAATTTAAAACAACGAATTAATGACGTCACAAAGGATTCTAATAAATATTTGAATAATTTTAATTACACTTATGGATGTTACAAAAAGAAATGTTTTCCAGCTTTAAAAAAAATAATCTGAAAAAATATCTAAGAATCATTATTTTATTGCATTATTTTTATACTTAATTTTATGAATTACATATTAAGATAATTTTTATTTTTATTATTAAAATGCAAACAATATATTATTTCAAGTTGCTTTTTTTATTTTGCTGCAGCTCGGTTGGAATAGTTAAATTTTGCCAGCTCTGTCTGCTTTTCATTAGGAATTTACAGTAAATATGACCATTTTGACCTGCATGGATCCTCATCATCATTGTAAGGAGCCTACGTTGATCTTGGTTTGATTTGAGGATACTGCAGGAAGAAAAGTTAAGATTGCATGGCTAGAACGTTTATAAGGAAATGATAAATTATTTAAGAGATATTTAAAAGCATTAAAACATAAGCTATAGAGAATCGCTGTATATTGTTGTCATTAAAAACAAATTTTACTATAATTATAATTTACTATCGAGAGCATTATGATATTTTATGGCATTACTTTCTATTTCACGGTAATAACGAATACATGAACGTTAACAACGTTTTATTGTATTTAAACCATTACATTATAGGTAAATATGCGCATTTTTTGTGTCAATTATCGTCAAACTCGACTCCTTCCTATAATTAATTCCTAAAAGACACGTGGCTATTAATAGTAACTGTTTTACGAAGATGTTTTAATTGAGAGTATAGTTAATTATGTCGTGACAGCTGTTATTGGTTTGCTTTTTTTTTTTGTTTCGGTCTCGCAATCTGCAACGATATAGTGACTTCTTTGTTCTGTGATGCCATTATTTCTATTTTTGCATTTAAAAATCATTAAATAAATAATTATAATATAAAAATTATTTAACCCATTAGACATCAGTGGTGACAGTCTGCTGAGACAGGTGCCGTCGTCGAGTCTATGCGGGTAGACTAAGATCTGTTAAACTTAGGCGCGGATCCAGGGGGTGGCTAGGGGGGCCGCTCCCCGCCGAAATTTTGGATTTAACGTGGGCAATATAGGCATTTTCCCCACTCTATTTATTTTTTTAACGTTGGCTTTATGGAGGCAGCCCCCTACCCCCGAATTTGGTTCTGTATCCGCATCTGATTATACTGTACAACTGTAGTTTTATCTGGAGGTTGGAGGTAAATATAAAATGTATATCTACTCACATGATATTGTTGTTAACAATTGATGAATGATGTATATTCAGGTTTTTTGTGAAGCATATAATATAATATATAAATATATGCATATATATGCACGTGCACGTGCATGGCAAAGTGCATTGAGATATGACTCAGCTTCTGCATGCAGTAAGCAGCACACATATCAGGGGAAGAGAGAGAAATTGTTCCGAAATAAATGGCTTATATAGAGTTGGACAGGGAGTTTCATCATGAAGAGGGACTATAAAGAGAGTTGTATAATAGCTGGGGTAGTCACAAGAATTGAAGCAGGGACTGTAATAAAAATGCAGTGCATCTAGTTGCATGCATGCATCAAGTACATACATACAACATGAAAGCAGCGTCACATTATATGGAGTTAAGATATTTCTATAGGAAAACCTATCTGAGATTATCTGAACTAAATTTACTAGCTGATGGGATCTATGTCAAAGAGTATATATGATATTTTCCTCACTTGTAAATACGTACTCCATGAACTCTGAGAAACTCGGTGTATACATTGCTCTCTGTAATATATATTTCCCCTCTTTAACTTTTATTTCTTCTTTTTTTTTTTTCACTCTATAATATATGCCTCCTGCTGTGATGCTTTTGTCAGTATTTTGTGTAGTGGTTTTTCAATTCTTTCTATACACACATGCATACAGAAAAGAATAAAAAATAAATATAAAACGTGATTCTTTTGAAAATAATTTCTTTCTTTTATATAATGTCATTTAAAAAAATAATTATGGGAAATTATAATAAGAAAATTGCTAACGAAAAGCTTTAACGTTAAAACGTTACTAATTAAAAGAGAAAAAAAAAACTCCCTGACTAAAATAATTTATTTGAACATGATAATTTAGGCCTAAAAACTAGAAAGGGATATTTCGTAATTATACATAATACATAGTTCAAATTAAGCTATACATTTACGTAACTCGATCAAAATATCAAAGCGTGTTGACGATGCAATCCCCCCCCCAAAAAAAACAACAAAAAAAAAAAACAACAACAACATACATGCAAATATACAAATTTTATTTTAGTATGTGCATTTGATTTAAGAATACATTTTTGTAAATAAAAGAAATTAACTTGGGAAAAGAAATTGACAATATACTTTATTCTGGCGACTGCAGATTAGAGCAGGCATTTAAATTAAATTATTATTAGCGTGGGAGGCGAGAGGTTTCCTGCTTGAGGCACCAGGTTATACAACTTGTGTTATATATCGCGTGAATGAAGATAAATTATGTAAAATGTAGAACCACTTATATATTAGAGTAAAGTTATTAGATACTACTGCAATAATCTTAATTACAGTGCAGCAATGCTTAATTTTCATTAAAGTATGTGGCATAAAAGAAGAGCTTACTTTTAATAACTTTACTGTTAACCATTACATTTATAATTGAATATTTTGTAAGTAAAAATGTATTATAAAAATATAAAAAATCAGTTTGGATAATATGAATCAGTTAATATTTTAATATGTTAATAATATAAGATATAGGCACAACTATGTATTCATCGAGCGTGGTGCAGTGCATTGACTGGTTCTCGTTATTATAGATCACCGAAGTCAGGCTACGTCGAGCGTGGTTATATAGTACTTGGATCATCTTGGATGGGTGACCGTAACATCAAGTAAAAATTACGTTGCTCTCTCCCTGGAGTAAATACATCTCGCATGATCTCGCTTTCCACCCAGTGCATTAATGCATTTGTGTGTGGTTCCCCAGGCTTTGGATCGCTTTGGTCCATATTATAGTGACGGTTCCCTCATTCTCACCTCAGCGAATATATATGCTGAGATGCTGAGACGCGTACCGTAACAGGCCGTTCCCTACACCTCATCCCTACCCATGCCGCGAGCTGTAAGCCTCACCTAAGGGGTGAATCCTTGTTTAAAAAAAAAAAAAAAAAAACTATTGTGGCAAGTCTTGATTTTGTTTGAAGTTTGAAACTACCCGCGAGTTGAGGCTGTTTTTCGCCTCTGACGTTCATAATTTCTCCACTTGCACAGTGCTGCCACTTACAAAAACAACCATACAACCATGAGATTTGCTCAAAAAGTGAAAACAAAATTGGATAAATTTGGAGGTAAGTGTAGTGTTTTCTTAAATGCTAGACACCACTTAATTAATAGCTAAAAACCTTAAGTTCAAGTGTTTATGATATCGTGGAATGCATCTGTTTCAATGTATTCAACTTTCAATAGCAAAATTGGATCTTTTTATAACTAGTTCTGCGAACAGCTGATCAAAATTATGAAAATAAATAAATTAATACTATGCATACCACAGACAATATTGCCTGTGTGCATATATACTGCAAACACATATCACAGACCTGTGCTGCAAAATAAATCTGCAAAGGTTGTGTGAAAATTAGGTCCTGTTACACCTGTTACTTACACTACAATGAATCAAAATCTTAAAATGTATTACCCTTTTTTTTCATGAGACTTTAAAGCACTGATCTTAAATTATACCTGTAAACAAAATATACAATTTGCTTTATTATGTATACATAAATGCTGCACACCATGCAAGCAATTAATATATTTACAAAATTAATTTTTAATTTTGAGGGTATATGTACTGTATAGCTGATGTGTTACTGCTGTTGCCAGTTGAAGTGCTTGGTGTGGTGGAGGACTAACAATTTATTGAAAATCAGAAATGCAGAAGGCTGAAAATTTATGTGTTTGAGGTGTATGACAATTAAAGAAAAGTCGTGATAGAAGGTTGGATTATGTGGAGTGTAGAATTGATATTAATAATAGATACTACTGTACTCTTTTATTTATTAATATAGCACAACTTGTTGGAGTCTGAAGAAGGTGCAGCTCAAAGTTCAGTCGCTAGTCACACTGGCGTACTAATTGCTGTATGTTTTTGTCTTAGATGTTGTAACATACAGTGAGGCTGCTATGCGACAGAACTTGGCAATAGTTGAGTACTGTTGAACCTCGATGGCTGCAATCTCTGGTGGTACAGCTGGACTTCTGGGACTCACCGGCTTCTATGGCTTTGCTGTGTTTGGATTATGGGTAAGGGTCTAAATTTAAAAAGGTAGGGCCAAGAAAGTATTTAAAGAAGGCCCAAATTCCTGATTCCAAATCTGCAATCCATTTTTCTCCAGGACCTTCTCTTAGCTAATTACAATTTCAACAGTTTTAGAGTCGTACTAAAATAAAAACTCAACATACATGTACATAATATTGTTTGAGATTTAAATATATACCTCCTCCTCTCAATTTTCTGTGATTCAGTTATCTGTCTAAATCTCAGACATCAGGTATCTGCTAACCTTTTTCGGATAACCCCAAAGTCCCCAAAACCAATGAAAATTGCAATTTATGGCAAATGGAAAGTTATAAAATAAAATTAATGAAATGAATAACTTTGGAATTTCAGCCTTGCTTAAATAATTTCTTGGCCTACAGTGCCCAAGTTAATTTCCAAGCATATGTCACTCAATATCAGGAAGAGACCTTCATATTAATAAAACATACTTTGCATTCTCTTAATATAATTTATATATTTGTTTCATATATTTTTTATTAATGTTAACATTTTTTTCCAGTTTAATTGATGGAAATATTACAATTTTAGTAAATACAATTTCAGACACGTATTTTAATTAATTTTCTTCTACATTTTTGCTTAAAACCTTGGAACAAGCTTAAAACTTTAAAACATAGATTCTCAAGTGGGAATACACATTTAAAATTACTGCTAATTTACCAATTTCAAAAAAATATGATTTGATTTCAGGGGCTGTTGTTTGATGAAAGCTGGTGATCATTGGAAACAATTCTTCGTCGACCGCAAGCATTTACTAACAAATGGATTTTTAAAAGGTCTATTTGTATCCTTTTTTTTTTTTTTTTTTGCTTTTTTTATAATCCTATAAACAGGTTAATTTTTCATGTACTGTACTCGAGTACTCCCTTTAATTTTGAACCTTTAATATAATTGCTAGCAATTAATACCGTTATTCATACCTGCATTAAGAGATAATCCAGAAGGCAAATAATAACAATATTTCTTTATATTTTTTTTTCTTTTTGTAAATAATTTTAGTAAAAACTTCAAAACAATTCAAATTAAAATGGTAAACGAAAATTCAAAGATATTATTTTACTATTCTATTTTAATGTTGCTCTGTGATTATTTCTTGACTTAAGTAGTAAAATTTTATATTTTCCCTAAATTTTATTTATTTTGTTGTTGTTACAACAGATAACATTCATGATTTTTATATTGCATTTAGAACCCTCAAGTTGTGTAAATTTTTAAACTTTTTTTTTTTAACTCTAAAATAGTCTAAAATCAAAATCAGGGGGAAAAATGCTGTGACGTAAATAGTTATGCAACTTCTTTCCCTATGCTACATTGTTAAATATTATAATAACTATGACGTCACAAACTTTTTGCTGCAAGATTTCAACGCTGTTCTAGGATTAAAGAAAACAACTAAAAAGTTTATAATATATAACTTGAGGTCCTCTATTCTAATATGCAATAAAAAAAACTTTCACGGAGTTATCCATTACTGTAATTATGACCAGTATATTGCTTATTATATAACTGTTTCGAGGGTATGTAGTTTTGTCATATAGCAGGTTAATATGACACTTTGTATATACAGCTTTTCAAATATGATGTTGCCATCAGATATTAGTTTTTGTATAGTTGTTGCTTCAGAAAATTTCCCTTTGTGGCCTTTTAATCACCATGCCTCATAAGAATAACGCAGAGGACATGGTGATTAACAAGGCTGAAAGTGGGAAATTTTCCAACGCAACAAGTTTACTTGTAATCTTGTAATCCATATTCTTTGAACAGCTGGGATTTTCAAGATGGCAGAATTTAAAACTTATAATATTTTGTCACATTTATGAAATAAACATAATCTCAATAATTTTCCTTAATTAAATTTTTAGACGTATGTGCTCTTCTGGACGTATCCTTTTACTTGAAATAAGTAAAAGTTACTAAGTATTGTATGGAAACAGTGCCATAAGGCTCATTATCTCTCCTGATAATACATACTTTTAAACTCTACGTAACGGACAGCTCGTCAAGTTGAAGAGGAGAGGGGTAGGGGGGGGGGGGAGGGGTAATGGTAATTTCGTTTGGCATTTGCTATGAACTAACTGAATTTTGCTGTAAATACTTTCTTTGTATTGAAACAGAAATCTCACGGACTGTTTGTTTCGATTCTGTAATCATTTGCTCCAGTGATCTGTTGGTGATCAGCTCGACTGGAAAGCATTATTATTATTATTATTTTTAATTTCATTTTTTTATGTAACTTTTTACTAATTATTGTTGCTTGAAATGATTAATAGTTTGAGAAATTTGCGGTACAAATGTATGTCCTTAACTTTATTTCCAGATTTCTTTATGGAATGGTGCATGCACGTATATTAACTCCAATTTTCCTGTGATCTCGATTTAATCTTCACATAATTTACAATGTGAAATTTTTTAAACTATTTATTTGTTCTCCTTTTTTATTTAACTAACCTATTCCATATTATTTATTTATTGTGGTTTTTATAATTAATTATAAAATGTGAAATGTATTCAAAATAAAACCTTTTATTTTTGGCTTAAATAAAATAAAATTCCTTAATGAAACATATTTTACTTTGCAATGTGAGGTTCTATTATAGTCAGTGTACACAGACAGGGCAGGCCGGGGCTTGCTCGGGGGCTTATGTATTCAATATTGTGTTGATTGCTCATAAATATTGCAAATTATATATTTATATATGGAGGGCAATTTGTAGACGGCCGAGGTAATAATGCTGCTGGCTTACCCTGTAAAAAGATATGGCGTCATGTTATGTTATATTATTTGGTAGATGTATTTATAAATATATTTATATTTGTTTAATTTTCAAACCTGTAACCTCTTTCTTTTTTTCATCAATGGAGTATCGACCTCAAAATTTTTTATAGCAGAAATGGATAGAGGATGAAACGTTATGTTACTCTGATTTTTTTCAGATTTTTTAGGGACTGGGAAGTATTGCTAAAAAGTTTTGGCGAGGTCGGGTTCGAATCCACGTCCCTTTTGGGTCCTATCTTTTATTAAGAGAGGTGGCAAGAGGCGGCACTTTTTCTGCACTTTCAATAATATTTAAAAATAGTTTCCGGGCTCTAAAAAATCTGAAAAAAATCAGAGTAGCATAACTTTGCACCCTCTATCCATTTCTGCAATAAAAAAAAATTGAGGTCGGTACTCCATTGGTATTAATTTGTTGATTGATAAAATAAATATTATTATTTTTGTCAGCTACATGTACGTGATATAGCAGTATTTTGTTTTGTATTTTATATGGTGTTTTAATTTTAATGTTCATAGCTATATATATAAAATATATATTATATTACATAATAATCATAATATATATATGTAAGGTATATAGCTATATAGGTTCTCTTTTTTTTAAATATAATTTTGCTTTTATATTTTTCAAAATTAACAAAATAATACCTTAATGATTATAGTCATTTTCAACGTAATTTAAAAATTATTCAGAGGAAAAATATAAACTAGTAAATACACTCACAAATACATAGTAAATAAATTAAATGCATTACTTGTGAGTATAATACATATTGCATAATACTATGTATAATAATTATTATTGTATGAACTTATTTATTTTATATTATATTCTTATAATAAAAAACAAGTTACAACAACAGTATTTTCCATTAAATTAATATGCCAATAAAAGAGTTCATGACGTTAAAAAAATTTTTGAATTTTTTTTAAAATGTTCTCCTCTACACCCCCTATCAGTAGCTAAAATATCAGGTATACAAATTTGATCTAGTTTTTGAGTTATGAATTTTTAAAGTTGACTAATTTAATATGGGATTTCCATTTCTCCATGTTAAAGTGGTCAACTTTTAAAATTCATAACTCAAAAACTATATCGAATTTGTATACCTGATATTTTAGCTACTGATAGGGGGTGTAAAGGAGAACATTTTAAATTTTTTTCAGAATTTTTGTGTTAGGGATTTTTTTAACAATGATGGCGTTACCTTAAACATGTAACGTTTTAGTTCTACGCGTTTTACTGATCCGCCGTACTTTGGCGTTCAAAGGTTTGCCTACAATTTAGGCGCTTGCAAAATTCAAAACATTAATAAACCATAATTTTGTTTAACTTTTAAGCCACATAAGTTTATTAATTTACTTTGGCAAATGAATAAAGATGCCATGTATATGTATATTATAACCTTTTTTCAATTCAAATTCATTGTTTGAATTATAAACTTAAGAAACTCACGCGTTTATGCAGTTCAGCTTTTTATATACATAGCATGTATATTATAATTAATTAATGATTCAAAATAAGCAAAAGCAAATCAGAATTTATAATAATTATACTTCAACCGTCTGTTCGTGAACTCTTACTCAATATTACCTATTGGTAAGAAGAGCACTTAGTCCCTAGAGTATAGCCAGTGGGAAAAAAAGAAACAAAACAAAAAACATATTAGGTCTGTTCGTAAATACACAGTCAGAAAGGATCGATTATTTGTGGTGAACCTTATGTTCCATGTACTGAAGGTTCATCACAAACAATCGATTCTTTCTGATTGTGTATTTACGAACAGACCTATAATATATTATAGATTTGCCAAGCCTCGATCCATGTAGACTGCACGCCGCCACAAATAGCAGGGTTGGGTTGCTGGGTATTAATGTTCTTGCAGTTCTTAATTGTACAAGTAAGGCTGGATCCCCTTTTAAAAAATTTCCCAGCTTTAAAAACATTTCTAAGAACAATTATTTTTACTTTTAAAATAATTTTTTAGTTTTGCTTGATTTTTATTAAATATCGGCTTTGCCTCCAAAACCAATAAACTCTAAGAGAGAGTGAGAAAGAAGTTAAGCTGATTTTAATGTTATGTCTTAAAGCAAGTTTCTTGGAAACAATTATTTAATTAAAATGATTAAAGAAATAAAATCACGAATTGATGACATTTATATTATATCAAATTAGTCTTCTTCGTATATTTATTTCCGAATCCTCTTAATTATTTAAGTACCATGACAATTAAGCCATGCGTATATATGTTAGCACCCAAAGCCGAATTCGGGCAAAAGCCGAAAAAAATGCCCACATCTAGTTTTGCGCATCACGAAATGAGCCAAAGCCGAAGTGAGTTTTTTTTTCGGCTTTGGCGCATTTCATTTTGAACAAAACTAGATCTGCTCAAATCGAAATGCACCAAAGCCGATATGAGATTTTACTTCGGCTTTGGCGCATTTCATTTTGAGCAAAACTAGTTCTGCGCATCGCGGTTTGAGCAAAAGTCGAAATGATATTTTATTTCGGGTTTGGAGCAAAATTTTGAGCACATCTAGTTTTG
Source organism: Siphlonurus alternatus (assembly GCA_949825025.1). Classification (NCBI taxonomy): domain Eukaryota; kingdom Metazoa; phylum Arthropoda; class Insecta; order Ephemeroptera; family Siphlonuridae; genus Siphlonurus; species Siphlonurus alternatus. The sequence continues at coordinate 40,360,383 of OX463788.1, read as the reverse complement.
CGCAAAATAAAGATGATTTTAATAGCCAAGCCACATTTGCCGCGTTAATTTTATTATTATTATTATTATAATGACGAGATGATGATTTTAATTTTAATGATATTTATTTTAATTTTTTAAAAAGAAAACAAAAAAAACTAATCATAATCAAATGTAATCATACAGTATATACGTACGTACATACCTTATAAAAAATATTGTAGAATCTGTTGATTTTATAAAGCACTCCACCATTTCTGTCACTTAATTACTATTTGATGATGTTTTTGTTAAATTAATAATTTTTTTGTTTTAAGAACTGCAGCTCAAATAAAATAGACATATATTATACGCCACACGTTTTAAAGTATTCATTTATAGATTCACTCGCTCTCACCATTAGAAATATTTTGTCATGCACGCACTTGTAAATTTCATAGTTCTATGTCTTAGAATTAGGCTATCATGCAATACAGGTTGTTATCGGTACAACGAGATAAGAAAGTAGCCTTTACCTCTACAATGAAGTTTAACCCCATTTGATTGCCGTATGCATATATGTTGATGTATGATGTATTGTTGCTGCTACCAGGGTTGTATAAGCCTGTGCTTCTATACAATGTTCCTAGAAATAGAACTATGAAATTTACGAGTGCGTGCATGACAATATTTCTATGGTGAGAGCGAGTGAATCTAAAGAATACTTTAAAACTTGTGGCGTATAATATATGTCTATTTTATTTGAGCTGCAGTTCTTAAAACAAAAAATTTATTAATTTAACAAAAACATCATCAAATAGTAATTAAGTGACAGAAATGGTGGAGTGTTTTATAAAATCAACAGATTTTACAATATTTTTTATAAGGTATGTACGTACGTATACTGTTATGATTACATTTTAAAGTTATTATTTTTTCCCTAATTAATTTATTTTTAAACAGCGCTTGAAAGATATTAGGTCACAATACTAATATTTATTATAAGTTTAGTCTTAGTTTTTTATTTTTCTTTTTAAAAATTTAAAATTAAAATCATCATCTCGTAATTAAAATCATCATCTCGTAATTAAAATCATCATCTCGTCATTAAAATCATCTTTATTTTGCGCAAAACTAGATGTGCTCAAAATTTTGCTCCAAACCCGAAATAAAACATCATTTCGACTTTTGCTCAAACCGCGATGCGCAGAACTAGTTTTGCTCAAAATGAAATGCGCCAAAGCCGAAGTAAAATCTCATATCGGCTTTAGCGCATTTCGATTTGAGCAGATCTAGTTTTGTTCAAAATGAAATGCGCCAAAGCCGAAAAAAAACCTTACTTCGGCTTTGGCTCATTTCGTGATGCGCAAAACTAGATGTGGGCATTTTTTTCGGCTTTTGCCCGAATTCGGCTTTGGGTGCTAACATATACATTAGAATTTATTGAGAATTGTATAATATATAAAGACATTTTTCTTAAGAATTGGAATTGGTACAGCTATATTTTTTTCTACATCATAATATCAAGCTTATCTCAGATCTTAATATAATTATGATATATATTATGAAGAATTGTACTCGAAATTTAAGATTAGCTCTTCTAAACTCAAATAAATATATAAATCATAATGGGGGACATTCACAAAGCACTTTAACCCCCACTTTAGCCCCGATTTTTAACCCTGGTACTAGACATGGTGCTAAACTATGAGCTTAACATGGTTAGCCCCTGGTTTAGTACCATGTTTAGCACCAGGGTTAAAAATCGGGGCTAAAGTGGGGGTTAAAGTGCTTTGTGAATGTCCCCCAATATTGAAGTAAAAACGGTTCGGTACGTACTGTACTTGTGCTGTAAAATAAGTAAAGCTCTCACTAGCTTGTCAGATCATTATGATTATAATATATCTGCATGCACACGTACCAGTATCTTTTTTCATAAATAGCAAAACTATTACTGATTAGCTCCAAATAACTACATACAAAATTGCTGACAACGCGCAATTGTTCTATTAAAATTCTATCACTCTAAATTCCGTACTTCTCTAGCTGATCATCATGGTTCGTATTATGTCCTCATAATTAGTTTTTTATTCGTATATATATTTTACGTGCGTACTTCAACTTAAAAAAAAAAAAAAAATGAACGAGCCTGCAATACATGCTGAAGTAATTCAAGTAAACGCAATCATGCAATGACACTAAACTTTTGCTCAAATGGCTTTGTGTATCTGTACAAAGCTGAACAATAGAGAGGGTCATAAATTTAATTATTTTTGAACAAAGACAATAATTTCCATAAATTTTTGCTCCCAGCTAAAAAATATTTTATACATGAACGAAATAATTTTTTATGTGTATATTTACAAATAAAATTATATGTGTAAATCACTTTTAAAAGGAATGGTGATGAAAAAGTTTGTTAGATGAAATGGAAATCAGAGAGGTGTGGCTATCATTTTATGATAAAAGGTGTGAGGTAGGGAAATAGCGTTTCAACACGTAATATAATAGCCCTTTTATGTCTCTCTAAATAGCCCATTAAATATAAAAAGCAAAATGAATGCATGATTTAAAAAAAAAAAAATAGATCGTTTTATCACGATTATGGAAATGATATACTAAAAATGTCAAAGAGTTATGATATACTTTTTTGTTCTTTCGCTCATATCGTTCTATTGACATTCATAAACTGAGAAATTCAATTAAAAAAATATCGAAACTTTCCTTTCAAGTACTTGAAAACATTTGCTTTTTTATTCTTGTAGTTTAGTGTACGGTTGCACGGGTGTTTAATTGGAAAAGTCCCCTTTAAATGTATTGGGAAAACAAAAACTTTGAAATGAGATTAACAGTCGTTTGCATATGATTTGCATTTTTGCATGAAATTTCAATGTTTTATGCAGTTATAAGGTTTATAATTTGCACACTTAAAATTTGGAAGGATGGAATAAAAATTAGGACCATAAAAATTCACTAGCTCCAATTAATTGAAGTTGAATCATTGTACTCTGTAATACCATGATAATTTATAAAAATAATAGCTCAGATTTCTCTTTTGAAATATTTTAAAAATTATATAATCTTGCTTATGCATGATAGCACTTTGCTAAATTTATATAAATATCTCATAAATGCAGTCTAAAAGTGATACGCTTAAATATGCTTCATGGTTTATGCCATAATGTGGAATTGAAGCCTATTACTTTGTCTACTTTTTTTTTTTTTTTTTTTTTTTTTTTTTTTTTTTTTACAGGGATACACCCCTAAGAGCTTACAGCTCGCGGCGGGTTAATAGGTAGGGATATGGTATAGGGAAAGGATGTTGGCCACGGTCCCTGTTACGCGTCCCAGCATTCACTGAGTTGAGACTGAGGGAACCGTGGAAAACTTCAGTCAGGACGGACACCTCTACTTTTTCTCAATGAACCTTATGTCTTATAATGAAGTTAATCAATGAAATAAAATGTCATACTTTACTTTTTTATTATTTTTAAATTCAACAGCATCCTACGGAATATTGATCACTTGAAAGCATTCTGATGATTGGTGTTCAAAGCAAACAACGTATCAGAATTTGTTACGTTCTTTGCATGCGATAAGTGGAATCTCAATTTGATAGAAACAGTATATATATAATGCTCTCTACATTAAATCTTGATACGTAATTTGCTTTGAACACATATATATAGTATACTGTTATTTTTAATATTCTATAACTTCATGAGATAATGAATTGAGCAAAGGATTTTTTTTTAACTCCTCGAATTGAGATCTTTAATTCTTTATTAATTAAAAGTTAAAAGTAAAACATGGGCCCTTTTTTGTTTTCCAATGGAATTTCTTTTTATTAGAAGGATTCCTTTACTTGCTTAATTGTTAACGCAGCCCTCTCCCCAAATAATTTAAAATCTCATCCGAATTTTCTTTCCTGGTCGACTGCACGAGTCATTCTAAATCCCATGCAGTACTTGTTGTTCTCTAATGACAGAGTGAACAATACAGCTCAGGTTATCTGCCTGCAATATCCTGATGATTGTTGCTTCAGATAAGAGCAAGAGAGCACGCGCATACAAAAGTTGTGACTGTTGGGCTTATGCTGATGAGCGTATATACCACGCCGCTGGCTAAGTAAGCTACTGCTATATATGATACTCCGCTGTCACCGTGGGTATAATATACTGCATGAATTTATAGCTGCTCGATCACTCCTTGATGTTTACTAGAGAGCCGACAGCGGTTCCAGCAACATGCAGGTTGTGCATCATTCATCTGTCAAATATAAAAATATAAAATATACATACACGATTTTTGCATGCCTCTGTAATATTATTCCCAAAGGTAATTTAATCGTCCAGTAACCTTGGAGCATCAGTGATGTTATAGTGTAGAAAGTGCAAGGTTTAAATGGGCGCGATTCACGAAGCAGTTATCTAGGTTTCTAACCACGTTTAGCTTAACCACGTTTAACTAGGTGGTTTAACACGTAAAACAGGTATAGTTAAACATGGTTAAGCTAAACGTGGCTAGAAACCTGGCTAACTTCTTCGTGAATCGCAACCAATATTGCTGTAGCTTATAATTATAAACAAATATGACTTAAATGTCACATTGATTGTTAACATATTTTGAACTATGTGTTAACTATGCTATATATTATTATGCTAATAATTTTCATTGTTTTACTTTTTATAAAACACCCGGCCAAGCATATATGATACCTAATTATTGCTAATATAATTATGTCATTGTAATTTCATTGGAGTAGGCAAAAAAAAAAAAAAACTACAGGAAGAGAGAAAAAAGAGGTGGTTACGACTTATAAATAAATATAGGGTGGTATAAGAGTTGTGGAGTTACTGACTTAAATATACAATCTAGTCATTCTGCGCTTAGTGCGCTTTAATATTCTTGATAATTTGAGTTATAGCGCATGCATTGCTTTGACCGATTTTCGTTTGAGCATCAAAGTGAAGCATCGTCGAGCGTGTTTCGAATAGTACTTGATGTACTTGAATATGGTTAGTACGTTTCAAGGATAAATTAAATTGCTCCTTCACAGAGGTAAAATCTTATAGCTAAATTCCACCCAGTGCCATTTACTTGTTTGATTCTTCTGACTTAAGAAAAAAAAATGGATCCATTGACATTAAAGGTGGTGGTGTCCATCGGTCCATCCTGACGGGTTTTTCATAGCTCCCTCTTCAGCTGCACCATAGCGAATGCTGCAGAGACGCAAACATAACAGGTCATGAACCTTAAGTTTCAAATCCCAAGAGGACTGTATCCAGTCCCCTTTCTCCGTAAGTTTCAAAACTCTGTAAGTAAGGTACATCCTTGAAAAAAAAAAAAAAAGGTAATAATAATAATAAAAAATAAGTTGAGGGAGGCAGAGGGTCGAATCTTTTTTCCCTCCTCCTATCTCACCTCATTGTCAACACCGCTTTTTTATTATTATAATTAATGGAAATGGCAATCCTTTCATTAAAATGATCAAATATTAAATATAAATAGTTTATTATACTGTTTATAAATATAAAATTTATAACATTATAAAGCAATAAAATTAGCTGCTGCTTGTTTGATGCCATAGTATACTTATATTGTGGTGCATGTGTATAAGGTGTTGGCTTGTTGCTGTCCATTCCTCATCGAACTCGTTAAAACATATGCACAGTGCAGCCAGCCAGGCATGGATCCAGAACCAAATTTCGGGGGGGGGGGGGGGGAGCTCCATAAGCAAATGTTACAAAAATTGAAGTGGAGAAAATGACTATATTGCCCATGTTAAATCCAAAATTTCGGGGGAGGGGGTAGCCTGAATCAAAATTCAAAAAATCAAATTTTTTTATTTTTTTTTTTATTAATCCATTCTCTCCTACAATCCTACAATCAAAACATCACAGTAGACTTTTGTTGAGGTTAATAGGACACGTCAATTGACAATATTCATTCAAGTTAACATGCAGAAATAAAATCATGGTCCATATAGCTCTTGACGCTGTAGGTAGAAACACTTATCCAATAACAAATTTTTAACACTCAAATGAAAATTATTGAGGTTGTCGATACACTTTATTGCATTTGGTAGCTTATTATAGAGACTTAAACATTTCAGAAATGGCCCATGTTTATACATGTCCAGTCTACACCAAATTGGGGTTATCACATTATTAACATTCCTTGTATTATATTGATGATTCCCTTCATGTTGTCTAAACTGCAACAATTTTTTTTTTTTTTACATAGAATTTGTCGCAGTTTAGACAACATGAAGTGAATCATCAATATAATCCGCTCCTGCAGCCTGTACCACTAAGAATGCAATGACTGCTGGCTGCAGCGTGCGGCGCCGAGCCTTGTGATGTTGAAGAAGTTACGGTGTCACAGGCAATGCATAACAAGATTACGAGGCAAGCGGTTTCACAGCATCTTTAACATGATCACATGGGCCGCATCTGTGGACCACTGGCGACAGTCTTATTGCTAACTCGTTAATTGGTTTCGCTTTTTCTACGCATCAACATTTTTTTATTACAATTTTTTTCCATATACATTCAGTCAATGCCCTAAATTTTTATGTTTCCCAAAAATAGCATATTAGAAACATTTTCTTTGAACTTTAAAAATGTGATATATTACTTCTCATGTTATTTTAATGACATTTGTCTTATGATACCGCAGATGCCTAAACGTGGGTGTTCTTCTTCTTCTTCTTCTTCTTCTTCTTCTTCTTCTTCTTTTTTTTTTTTTTTTTTTTTTTTAAGCTTACCGTAATCCATATAATTATACAGAATTGGATGTGTTTCAAAAAGAGATGGTGTCAATCATATAATAAGAAGATTGATAAATTGTTGAGTTGCTTAAAAAGAAATTTATAATTGTGATCGTTATAAATGATTTTATAATAATGCCAATTATTGTTTATACAAATCGTAACATTATATACTGGAACCTACAGTTGCTGTTTATTATTACTATTATGTTTTTCTTTTTTATAAATATCCTTCTAAAACGAAAGTTGAAGAAATAACTCTTATCACAAGAGAGAAACAAGAAATATATATGTATATATATATTTTAAAATTGGGCAAATTATGCAACTAATTTGGACATTTTTTGGAGTACCAAGTCGAATAAATCAATGTTGAGAATAAAATAACAATAAATTTTCATTTACGTCTCTCTTAAGAACTCTTCAAACTCCTAGGGGCTTACAATTCGATGAAAAAATTATGAACGACGAGAGAGGTAAAAATTAAAAGTTTAATCGGGGAATAAAATATACATTGTTATTTATTTTTTTTTTTTTACATAAAATGTTATTTAAAAAAATGCAAAATGTACTCTCTACTTTGCAAAGTTTATTTATTTAATTATTTCTCTTGTATTTAATAAAAAAATTATATATATAATTATATATATATATATAAATAAATATAATATTTTTTATTAAATACAAGAGAAATAATTATATATATATATATATATATATATATATATATATATATATATATATATATATATATATATATATATATATATATATATATATATATATATACATTATATTATACAGTATAGTAATACCTTTGTAGTGTACTAGCTTTGTATATTATATTATATTTTTTTTGAAAGCTTGATCATTCGTAGCAATGTTACTTGATCGTGGCAGAAGCCTTGCATTTACGTTACTATTATAGTTCAATAATTCATGAGCACTACTGTACCTTAAGGAACCTGAGATGGACATCTTTTAAAAGAATCGAAAAGGGTTGGATGACATTACGTAGTAGAATGACCCGGTAGCACTGCCATAGCTTATAATAATAAAAGAATAGTAGTAGAAGCCGCCGATAAAATGTCTTTTGTTTTTTTATACATAAGCCAATAGATGCCCCGCTGTCGCCCCAGGGGTCCGATCATATTCTCTTTTCTCTTGACCAAAACTATAAAACTTTCAGCCAGGTGGCTTAAAATGTTTTTTAAGATAAAAATTCGATTTTATATCCAACAAAGTGTTGTATATTTTTTTAACATATTATCTCTGTATCTCCAACATAATATATTTTATTTAAAATTAATTAAGATAATCATTTTATATTTTTATTATTATATAGTATTATAATGACAGTATATAACCTTGTCAAATGCTCATATCTGATACTTCATTTTTATTTTCAATCTTTAAATTTATTACATGAAATTATATAATTATATAATATGTGATGATATAAATCACGCATTTTTTTATTACGTTCGTAGAAACCATAAAATAGTTATAAAATATGATTTTTCCATTTTTCTTTTTTTAATTATTGAAAACTGACGTTATCTTTAAGTTTAAAACTATGCAATGACTCTTTGTGACGTCATGCAGATATACTTTCAATATGTTTCAATATCATTAAATAAGTTACTATAAAAAATAAATATGTTATTAGGCTAGTTTTTGCTTCAATCCGCAACCTTGTTCGAAAAAAAGAATGCTTGATCAAATTTTTAAAAAAAATCTGATGTATTGAACTTTTGATATTCGTAAAAAGCTTCTGTTTTATTTTCTTATAATTCAAGTCTAATTAAAATTTCTAATCGTTTTTATTAATTAATATATAAGTTTATTTATGTTAGCATGAACCTAAAGATCGAATTCGGGTTATAAAGCATGAAAAATAAGCGCACACCTGATGGCCCTCTTCAATGAAGAATTTCGGGCTGTGGATAAATAAAATTAGCACTACTGTTACAGTAGGTGGACTTAAAGAAAGTCAATACTCGAAAGACACCTTTTTACTGCATGTACTCTATAATGTGAACTAAGTAGACTTACTAATATGTAATATGATTTTATTAGTACATTATTGATGCAAACTCTGCTGTATCTTATATAATTTAAATAATTTGAGTTTAAATATTTTTCTCTCAGATCAGCACAGCAGCAGCATCCTAAGATTCAAAAAACAATTAAGAGCCGGTTCAAGGGTTCACAGAAAAGTTATAGCTAATCTAAATGATGATCTTGTGTTAATAACAAAAATAAAATTTAACTCATAGGGCCGCCGCACGATAATGCATCTAAAAATAAGTATAGTAAGGCGATTTCAATTGACTGCTGTCGAAGTAAAAAAGGTGTGAAATATAAATTTAAAGTGCCATTGCTCGAATTTCAACTCTTTGGAATAAAAAAATATGTAAAATACAAACAGAAAATCAATTATCAATTATCAGTGTTATCAATTTAATCGATTAATATTGATTTTACTGAAATATAGCACCTGATTAGATAATATTTGCAAAAGGTGCTATCTTTGCTATCTAACCTCACAAAATGAAAATTCTCATAAGGCAAATGGTGCTATCTTCAGATAGCACCCAGATGCATCAACATAAGAAACCTCTGCAGAGAGCACCTTTTACCTTGAGGCGTTGGTGGCTCACCAGATAGTACCTTTTGACTTACCATGTTATCTTATAGAAGGGGTGGTGTGGGGTGAAAATTACTTGGCCATGTTATAGAGCATACTCAGACATGTCATAATATGAAAAAACAAAAAAAATAATTAAAAAAAATGACCAGATAGCATCTTTTGCCTTAGGAGCACCGAATTGTATTAAAAAAAATCATATTATATAATAATATGTATATATTCATTCAAGAAATGGTAGTTAAAAATATTGTTATACAGTTTAAGTATAACAATAAGTTTTTTATATTTAATTGATAATGTATTTAAATATATTTTGTTGTCAACCATGCACAATTAAAATTACTAAACAATGACTTATTTACGTTTTAATTTTATAGCATGTAGCATCTCTATATATTTTCAGTAATTAATTGCCTTTGACTTAGAGTTACCATTTACATGTTCCACTCGAGTTACTACTCTACTGGAACTCCATCATCATGACTAAATATAGTAGATCATGTGATCACTATAATCCAATCATTTCGTTTCAAGTACATCATTGTCACTCAGTGAGGTTTGAACCCACACAGCTAGCCTAGTTACATGTATATTCACTTACATGCGAAATACACACACACACACACACACACACACACATATATATATATATATATATATATATATATATATATATATATATATATATATATATATATATATAAGATCTAAAGGGATGCTATATAATTATAATATTTTATGCATATGAGTTAACAGTATGCATGGAGAATATGGAGCTAAAAAAAAAAGAGAGATATTAAGCAAGTACGCCTTTATGTCTCTTTACAACATTTCTTACCAACACCATAAATTGAGCTATTCATTCAATTTATTAATTAATAAACAATTAATTTCTATTGCTATCTACTTATCCACTACACCTTATCCATTTTCTTAAATTTTCTGATTTCTTCTTTTCATATTTTGTGAGGACATTTTACCATTGTATTATATAATATAGGAGTTGTTGCATGGCACGGTGTTGTATACAATTAATATATGCACCTAGCTCTTATAGTTCGATCCTTATGCTGGTTTAATACTTAATCGATATAAGCCAAACGATTGATGACTACGTTACTGGAAAATTTGGAAACCAACAAAATTAGGTAAATTACTTTCATTGGAATAATATATGTTTCACCAGGTAATTTAGGAATTTAATTTCACGTAACAAAGCTCAACTATCCGTGAGAAATGTGACAGTTAAGGCATACTAATATTTTGTTGTAAATTTATTTTACTAATGTTGAATAACCACGAATATAACAATCTTAAATACCCAAGAAATTTGTCACTGCCGCTGAAAATATAAATACTTAATAACAAGTTAAAATTAAACTGAGCTGGAGAAAACTGAATAATTATATTATATATTAAACATTTTATGTGTATTGATGATAATGATAAACATACAATTGGTCTGTAAGGTTTGTTCGTAAATGCATAGTTATAATCGATTTATGAATCAATTATCACCATTTGTACAGGTAACATAATTATAAGAAAATTCTTACAATTGATTTATTTATTATTTATTATCATTTAATTTTGTATTTATGAACAGACCTAATTTTTATATAAAATATTAACAATTATGGGGATTTTCATGATATAGAAACTAACTAAAAAGATAAAACATCATAAAACTGTTCAAAACAAAAATTTAGCTGAATTGATGTTAAAATAATTGTATATACCCTTTGACTTCAAAATATATTTTTTATTATAAATGTGAAGTCTTTATATTTTTTTTTTCCTTTAAATGGTACACTAAATAAAAAAAAATGCAAATCGGAAGTGTAATTAAAAATGACGTAACTTCCGGCCGGAAACAGGGTAAAGGTACTAACAAGTCCCCCCCCCCCCCTCAACTCTTTTATCATTTTTTTATATATTATATAATATTTCTTTTTTCCTCCCCTAACTTATATTATACATACCTTCTTATATCATCTCTCTCTCTCTCTTCCCTCCTCTCTCACAAGTTTCACAGGAATACTCTTCTTCCCTCATCACTGGAACGCTTGAATACTTCGCTCACTCATGCTTACATTTATTTTTTACCACCAGCCCAGCACCAACGAGAAGTTACATTCTGCAGCCCACAAAATTACTAAACATCTCCCAAGTGATTTTTTTTTTAGTCCACTCTCTCTTTTACTCTCATCATAAATTATGTTTATTTGCAAATAAATAAGTAATATTTAAAAAAAAAATGCTTTGAAGATTTTTTTTTTTTATAGTCGACAATTATTTACATTTTTTTCCCCTTCAAAGGACATAATTTGGTTACATATTATAGCATCGTATCGGATACTTTAAATGACAAATTACCCATGCTTTATATACATTAAATATAACTTTTAACTTTATGTAATATACTATATAATATAATGGGGGTAAATACCGTTATGCTAATGAGTATAACTAAAACAAATATATTATATATATATATGTATTTTTTTTTTTTTTTTGCATTAATATATTTTAAATGTTTCCTGATGATGTTTGCGAGTCAGTCACTCAGTCAAAGAATATTTTGCAGGACCTGGTGATGTAATGTTGTGTAACAGTCAAAGAGTCTTGTACGTAATTTGATCACTCGATCACTGTTATAGGAATGAGATCTCCGGGCAGGAAAATTGAATTTATACAAAATATAATTAATATTTCTACTTTCTACTGAAACTGCAATTAAGGTTTATGTTTTATAATTAAAGCTGGGCAACGAAGAGTTTTTGGAGTAGTATTTGCATGCTTAGAGTATTGAATTTTATATAATATGATTAATATGATTATCCATATATCGTAGACAATTCATTCCAATTAATAATATATTATATGCCAAATATATAATAGCATTTTCTCGGTGAACGTATAAAAATTTGCAAAGTGTGGCAATAATTTTCACAATCTCCTCTCAGCAAGGTTCAGGTACAAAAAGTTATCTGTTAGCGTTCATCGATTTAATATGTTGTTGGAATTCGTTCACGTAATTTATTTTATTTTTTCATCAACTGTTTAAGAAATGGAGTTCATTAAAATAAAATATGGTTGGCATTCAAAAAATAGCTTATGACTATTTTAAGTAAATTAATAAAAGTTTGACTAATTAATTTAAGTAAAAATTGATAGAAGAACCGAACTCCTTAAGTATGAAAATCGGAGTAACGTCGTGCTAAGACCAGAAATTAATTTACTTTTTTTTTTATCCCTCTCCTTAAAAAATTGTTTGATACATTTAATGCCAAAGCACTAAAGATACGAGTTAGTTTTTATAAAAAAATAAATACACCAATTTCGCTCCAAAAGGATTGACATAGTTCGATAAGAATGAGGAAGTGACGATAGAGCATTTATGTCGAAATGAGGAATTTACTTGACTTTATTTTAGACGATTCTACACGGAATTGATTGGGCTAATGACGAGATATCGACTACATTTTAAACACAACTGATGTAATTCAGCTTGTTAAAATATAAGACTTTTTCTATACAATGTCATTTTATAACGAACAGTGCATAATGACTACATCTTCTTCTGGTTCAGTTTTTGAGAATAGGCCGTAATTATATAGCCATGTACCCAAGCACTATATATAATGATTGCGAGTAACACTATATATATATATATATATACATGTTTAGCCTCATCGTATACTGAAATGTCTTTTAAATAAATCATATTTTTCCTGGTAGATATAAATTTAAGTAAAAAAATCGAAGCAACAACATTACTCAGATTGCTGTTACTATATAGAACCAAAATATAAAAGTACAACGTTGTCTCCTAATGTTTTTTTTAAGTGAAATACTTATGAGAAAAATTGTGGAAAAAAAAATATATAAAAGAATTTAAAATATTATCTATTCCTAGAAAATATAAATCAATAACAAAAAATGCAAAGTTAACAAATTGTAATGTCTGTATATTTATTATGGAATTTGGTAACGACTTTTAATAGCGTGTGTTTTGTGCCTACTATATATATGATTTTTTTTTCTTTTAGTATGATGTATATGCATTCTTAACTAACTTTACTGCAGATTAGAGAGCAGATAACCAAGTGTGCGTGTTCGTATAACGATGGCATAACATCACGCAAGTTATAGCAGCTTTAGAGATGTACCTTTTTTGTGTTGCTTGAAACTTCATTTACCTTCTTTAATTATTTAAGAATACTTTTAAGAAGTTAAAAAATATATATATATGTATGTAAAGAAGTAAAGAAGTACATAAAAAGAGAATGAAAAAGATAAATAGAAGCTACTTTGTAAAAATTAGTAAAAATTAAACAAGTCATCAAAAGATGAAAATGAGTATCTACAAAAGTTTTTTTTAATGTAGATACATATACAGTATATTTGAATTTGAAAGTAGATGGTACTGTACAAATTATTATAATAATGATGGAAACATTATAAAATGTCTGCTGAGTGCTTTTTCGTAAAAATTATTGCTTTTTATGTTTTAAAGATTATACTTCTCTTTGATGTTAACTACAATAATTAACAACAAAAATGAGACAACATTTACAGCTCTTAAGATTATATATTAATTATAATTTAATTTTAAATTAAGACATTTTTTAGATACTTTATTTTTGCTTAATGTTATCAGGTATTGTTTTACTCCATCTAAAAAAAAAAACAAACAAAAAAAACAAGAGTTGCATAATATATAATAGGTAGCATATTATATATGCTGTACTGTATAAATGTATCTCATTATTAATACTTTAAAATATAATATACGTGCTGTATGCTTTTAAAAAAAAATGTCACCTTAGAATGTATTATGAGTATCATGATCGAGTCATTATATAGAAATATGGACCATAATTATATGTAACGTAAGGCCCATATTTGCAACAAAAACAACTTGGAGGTATCAAATATATGATCCTTCACATGATAATGAGAGACAACTTTAAATGATTTTATCAAATTTTTTTTACAAGAGCTGAAGATTTAAATAGAAAGAAAAAAAGATTGATAACGCTTCAGTACTTGCTTCTATTTTATTGTAAGTAACTGCAATACCAAAAGTATAAGGAGTTGTGCTTGGGTATAATTTTTGCACAAATGACAAACTCCCCTCACTATCATTTTTCTCTGTACATTCGCTTGAAAGTTTTTTTTTTTTTTTTTTTATCTCCCTCCCTCCCTTTCTTTCATATCCATTACTGTCGTCAAACGTTTTTTATTGCTTTGTATTTGCAAAGTCGCAGATGGTCAGCATGCACAAGCCAGAGCACGAGAAGTTCAAGAGAGAGAGAGAGAGAGAGAGAGAGAGAGAGAGAGAGAGAGCAGAAAAGACTGAGGCTAAAAAGAGAAGCAAAATATATTTTATATAAGAACATGCGCGCGGCCTCAAAAGTAAAGAAAACTTTGCTATTAACATAACAACTCAATGAATTAAAGTGGCTTTTAAAACAAGAAATTTGAGACTGAATAAAAGATTACCACTTTGACAGTACACACACATATCCACATGCAACAACAGTATATTTGAAACTGTTTAATTGATGGAGTTGGGGAAAGAATAATCATCGTTTTTATATTCATATTCATGATGCACACACTCTTCAATAAAAATTTAAAAAAAAAAAAAAAAAAATCAATTTTGCAACATTTAAATCCTGCATTTATAATTTATAGCAGATATTGATAACAAACATGAAATTGTTATTGTTTTATTTGCCATAATTTTTCTTTATTTTTACCTTTATGTTGCTGTTTATATACAGCCCCATGAGAAAGCAACAAACAAACAAACAAATTGTTACTCAAAGTATATTACAAATATTTTTCAAACAGAAAGGTGAGACAATATGTTTGTTATTATAAGCTGTTATATATGTTAATATATATGTATCGACATTCAATGCTAATTCTGTAATGCACAGTTTACATCAAGTTTTATATAAAATTAAATCATATATTATTATAATGTATATTATATTATATGAAATTTATTTAATATAATCATCGTATATGTTAGTATTAAAATGTAAAGATTGTATTTGCATGTAATAAAATTTTCTGTTAATAAATTATAATTTATCTCATTTAAATATATATATATATATATATATATATATATATATATATATATTATTATATATATATATATATATATATATATATATATATATATATATACTCTATATTATTTTATATATACAATTAAATTTTTAAAAACAATCATGACCCTAAAATGACTTATTGTTATTCTAAACAGGTGTTTGATGAAATTATAATATTTAAAGAACCACGTAACATAAAGAGCATATTAATTTATGAACGTATCTAATATTTGTCTATTGTAAAAATAAAATAATATAAAAAGACAGGTGGTGACTAGCATATAGTAGTAACCCTTTAATAATAAACCGTGCTCTTTTTTTTTTTGTATATATAATCGGGCGTTGACCTCTGGTAATATATATACCATCATTACAATAAAACACTCGGAATGCACATGGCGATTTCCCTCCCCTCCATTTCGCGACTCCCGTTCTGTCTCCTTACCACCTCCTCTGCAGGCTGGATGGCTATCTACCGCCTGTTGTTGGAGGAGGTGGAGGCCGTGCTGTGGACGAGGGCAAAAATTAGGACACCAAAACCAAGCACCGGAACTATAGATATATAGAACAGGGAAAAACAATTCAGTGCAAAAAACAAACAAAAAAAAAAAAAAAAAAAAAAAAAACATAATAATAATGAAATATTTAAACATCAGGAAGTCCATTTTTTATGTATATATTTTTAAGTATGATAATGAGCAAAAAAAAAAAAAATAATAACAAATTATAACGGGATTTAACTGCTGCATTTACGCATGAGAGAACAATTGCAATCCATGTAACAAATTTTATTAATAACGGGTCAAGTATAAAAAATATATTTTTATATTGTTTTTATATAATACAGTTTTAAACAATTTCTAAAAAAAAGTATAGAAAAAAAGTTTTTTTTTTTTTAAATGAAAGACACACTTTATTATCAAAAAATCATATAAGATTGTAATATGTTCGTAAATGCACAATCAAATGAAAGTATAAAAGTAATATTTTCATTACATACGTTATACCTCATGCATGCATCGATTGTAAACCAGTATACACAATCGTTGACATGTACAAATTGATAATTATCTGATTCTTCTTGATTCATTAGTAAATCGAGTAAGCATTTACGAACAGACATAATATTGAATTATTTGAATCCTCTGCCAGAATTTCCTTAATTCTAAATATTTTAAAAGCATATTTTTAGCGAAATAATACAAATATTTCCTATCCTTGACCTATCATGCAATAATTTGATTTAGGAGAATCAACCAACTTGTAAGAGCTTTAATCTCTTCCTTTCTATAGAAACATAAACAAGATGTAATAATTATTATTATACTATTTCTATAAACGACTGGTATGGTGTGAAATTTTTTGAGACAGCTGTTTGGAGAGTTTTAAAAGTTCATGCGTAGCATATATGACAGGCCTAACGAATTTCACATCTTCTTTGCAAACTGACGTGCTTATTGAAGAAATATATACAAGTATATATTATCATTTCATGCACGTTTACATAGTCGAATTTACTTTATGTAATATTATTTGCCATTCAAATTTATTTATATTTATATTGACTATCGAATTTTATATGCATGTCCATTGGGCTTACCAGGATAATTGTTTAAATTTACTCCTACCTCGCACGTATTAAACGAACTTGCACATTTTAAACCACCATTAGAAAAAAAAATCATATTAAACTTTAATATAAATAATGTAAATTTCAATAAATAATCAGTTAATTAATGACTAAAATCAAATTTCAAATTTTTCAATAAATAAGTTTCTAATGGACTAAAAAAAAAACTATGTCGCCAATGCAAAGTGTGTACTCAAAATGGGGTGGGGGTAGGGTTGGGGTGAAAATTAAGTATCCAACATTATAATTATATATATAATTATAATTATATTATATATATTACAATAATATATTAGTTACTAATTTTCCTTCAAAACAACTGCTTTTATGAATTTTCCTGGTTCACAATAAGTGAACGTAATGTCTTTCAATCCATGAAAGCGTTGTTCTTGATTTCCTGTGCTTCTTGTTTTTAATTATTAAAGGCATCATTTATAATATTTTATATATAATATATATTTACTTTCTTAACAATACACTATTTTTTTAAAGCAAGTTAATTTCACATAAATCTTTAATATTTTTTTCCCTTCGCAAATTCAATGGAAAATCTCAAACTAAAATATTTAATATTTTATGAATGTTCCTTTTTTTTTTTAAATATACCAATAGTGAACCTTAAACATAATATAGCCAGTCCCTCTTATGCTCGCAGGTTTTTTATTTTACAAGAAAAGGGGAGATTTTTGAAAAACCCAAGGAAATTTTTATGAGTTCTTACAAGATTAAAAAAGAGGAAAGAAAGGAGAGAGAGAGAAAAATAAAGTTCATATTTCGTGGAAAGATATTTAAAAAATGGTATAAAATTAAGGTCAAAGTGATATGAACTCGCATTTGATGTTTTTTTGTGAGCCTTTTGTAAACTTAAAATTATTAGTTCATTAAAAAAACTATCGTAAAAATATTAGAACAATCTTCTAAGAGTATGGCGGTAAGAAAAGAGGGTATAACATGGTATTTGCAATAATTCTTAGGCTGAAATACTAAAAAATAACAATGATGGGTTTCTTGTATTTAAAATTTAACTCAAAAGTATTAAAAAATTTAACGACAGTGTGTAAATGAGTCTTTCATTATAATAGCTCATAATCTTATAGAAATGGATATATGATATGAAATAATAATTATTATACTGTATTATCATAAATATAGTATAGCTTATCCTTGTCAGAGTTGGCAAACTGATAAATTAAAGTTTGTAAATGCCAATCTTTTCAGAGTAAAAAAAAAAAAAAAAAAAAAAAAAAAAAAAAAAAAAAAAAAAGATAAATAAAGATAAATAAAGATAAACCTTATGTTCATTCATCTGATTTTTGATGCATGACAGATGCTTTACATTAACTGAATGAGAGTCAAGAGTCAAGAACATTAAGAAACTTGATAAACTTATAGTTCGATACTTGGTATTCCGGTTTGATCACTAGAACTGCAATTATTCTCTGATACAAACATGTATTTTTTTTATTATTTAATTAATTTGAATTTGTTGTAAAAACAAAAATAAAGACTAAATAAAAACTACCTGTAAGCGTGACTTCAACAAAGTGTTGGTAATTATACATAAAAAAAAAAGCCTATAGTTTTTTATATGCATCAGTAAAGAGTATTACCAGCAGAGTCTCTTCATTCTGACACGTATACCTCGCTTACTGAGCTCTGGTGTCGTACTGATCTCGCCGCGAATAATGTGCGCAGGCACGTTTACTGAACGCTTGCAAAAACACGCGTTTAATTTCACTACATAAACTCGAACCCGCACACAACTTGTCAGACCACTTGCAGGAGTTCTATAATGTTGGCATAATTTTCGTGGTAAATAACTCCCCAGCATATTATAACCAAATGCACCAATGCGAAGTACGTGTGTAACATTGCAAAAGTACGTTACAGAAGTCATTAAAGTTCAAAAGTTCTGTATGATATTTATTAAATTTGTCAGGTTAAAAACATAATTATGTAAAAAAACAATAACAGTGGTTTTTAAAGAAAAAGAAAATTTTATGGTAGGGGACCATCATAAAAGGCAGGTGGAAAAAGGAAGGAACCAAACACTGTTAATGCACATTTTCTTAATATGCAAAGAGTGCAAAAAATAATTCAGGAGAGGAGTCTAAATTCTCAATTGGAGAATTGACTCAATTCTCTTTATTATTGCCATCAGGTCTCTTGTGACCATGCACAAACGCAACATATATTAAAAACCTTAACTAATTTTAAGTATTCGAAGTAAAATTGCATAATAATAAAATATGACTTTAAAAAAATAATTAAATGTTACGTTTGCAGTTAAAATTTAATGTCATGCAGCTGTCTTTAATATGACAATTTTTAACAGGACGTATCCGTCAAAAAGTAATGATTTTTTAATATACAAGTGCCACAAGAGGAACCGAAAGCTCAAGCCATTACTTTTATTCTCTCTTGGAAATTTTCATTTCAAGAATTAATACAGTGTTGTATATTATAAAATATATACATATAAGTTTCAAACAGAGAACATTGCATTCTGAACAACATTTGCAGCATTTGTCTAAAATTTTAAGCAACCATCATATTATCCAAGCTTGGTGGCTTGCAAGAGTCTACAATTTGATGAAATTTTTCATGAGAATATACTGATGGTAAACAAATCATCGTATATATCTGTGTTGTGATGCAAGTTTGAACTTTATTAACATATGCTACTACAAATTCCATCATGTATGTATATAAAGTTCATCATGCCCTACCGTAGTAAATGTTGCAGTTTAACTGATTGCTTGCTTGCATATAAACCACTTCGAACAATGCAGCAAGGGTGACCTTCAGATTAATGTATATTATATATATATATAAATATATGATCAATGGCCATGCATTTATATAATATAAATTTGAAACTCATATTCACTGCAGAAATACATAATTATAAATATATGAAATGTGTATACGTATCTCTAATTCAAATTGCAAAAATCCCAAACAAGATTTGTCTCCTGCTGATGCCTTATTTCCTGTAACAATAATGCATTATAGTTATATTATCAATTAATTGATAACAAGTTGCAGAAAGAATGCATATGATGTAGGAATGAAATTGAATTATAAAATTCAACTTATCTTATAAGAGAGCACAGAAAAGGTGGAAAAAAAAAATGGTGCTGCAGACATAATACACATATTAGCCAAGGTAACCATGCATTACAGAATAATCAGAATATCATATCTCTAACTAAAACTAAGGAAACTTTAAAAGTATTAAGGATGGTCGGTTATGAAAGTAATGCTAACAATTACAGCCAAAACAACAACAACAAAAGTATGAATTAAATAGTACAAGTTAACAACGCATTAATTAAAGGCAAACGTAATTTTACTTGAATTTTAAAGTCCACGGCCATTTGATAAAAAGTAAAAAAAAAAAAAACACTGGGTGCGATTCACAAAGCAGTTAGCCAGGTTTCTAACCACGTTTATAGCTTAACCACGTTTAACAATACCTGTTTTACGTGTTAAGCCACCTAGTTAAACGTGGTTAAGCTAAACGTGGTTAGAACTCTGGCTAACTGCTTCGTGAATCGCGCCCACTAAATATATAAATTAGTTAATTAATATTATTATTCTGATCCATCGCCATCGACCCTATTGAAAATAATATTATATATAATATATATTTTATATGTTTCACTGATTGTGTTCTTTAAAGTCTATCGTGTTATATACTATTATACAGCAGCATGCAGCAAATAAGTCGAGTGAGATTATTGATATTTGCATAAATAGTAACCACGATTGCAGGCGCACATGTTTTCTCTTGTTGACTTTTTTGTTTTTTATCCTTTGTTCATGACTATATATAACAATAATTAATAGAACTTTTTTTACGTAAAATTTAAATACCAACTGATGTGGTTAGCTTTTGACCTTTTTTATTTTTGCATATTGTATAGGGAAGTATTATACCATCTTAATATACAATATTATCTAAATTCTATACAAGATAAACTCCCAACAATTTTTAGTTCTATAAATAGATTACTATAGTATTCCCCTCTTCCCATACAGAATTATGAAAGCAAAGATTTCTCACGTAACTTCAATTTTAAAATATTTATATTATTTGTTAATAAATAATATAGTTATGCAGAAAAAAAATATAATTACATAAAAGGCAGCAACATAATGCGTTTGCTGTATATCTATTGCCACAACCGCCTTCTTAAAGTTAAACGTTAATTGAAGCATGAAAAGGGGATGTAACTATTTTCATGTAAATTCTTTTAAATCATACGTTTTTTCTTGTTTATATATATATATATATATATATATATACCTCACCCTTTTGCTCATTTTAGTTTGTATTATTTTTTGATACGCTAGTTTGATGCATGAGCACGGTTGTAAGCAAATTCGCTTTTAGTTTATGAGGCAATTAATTAAACAAGGAGCTGTCCATCATAATTACAAACTAAATGATTCAAATTAGTCACTTAAAAATAGGCTTTCTTTGGTCTTAATGATCTAACTTTCGTTTCCTATGTTATTTGGGTTCCTATATATATGCATTTTTTTTTTTTTTACTTTTTTATTTATTTATTTTGTACACAAGTTGAATTTTCTATTTTTTAAAAAAATATTAATGGAACATTTTATAAAATTTCCGACAGTAATAAATATATTATAATGATATATGTACGTAATATATTTTTGGAATTAATGTTGATTTAAATTTTGCAACGTAAACAGTTAAGTATCTTTAAAATACAATGAAAAAAAAAAGTTAAACTTTTTTTTTTAACGAATGATATATATTTGTCTTTGATATTAAGAAGGGAGAAAATCACATAGCAACTGATTTTTCTTTTCTCTTCTTAGGGATAGAATAACCTAAACAACAAAAAAAATTAGTAAAGAGAATGAAAATGTCATATCTTTTTGCGCAAGTCCTGAACAGAAAAAGCACGTGCAGTCATTCACCAGCAGCCTCCTCCTGCTGCTACTGCACCTTGTTTGCTCGTGCGGGGTGGGGCAGGCTGCAGGGCGGGGCTGCTCCGCTTTATAGAATCTTGCTGGCTGGAGGCAGGGGGGACGAGGGGGCAATTTGTTTCCTTCCACATCAACTTAGCGGTGGTAAGGGCGCGCACAGGGAGGGGGGCTTGACTGCCGCCAAGGAAGATGGCGAGATGTTCAGGAGGAAAGGGGAGACCAAGAGAAGGTGATAATAAAATTTTCCTTTTCCGTGACCACCGCCACGTGTACAAATTTTTACATCTTAATATCTCTCTCTCTCTCTCTCTCTCTCTCTCTCTCTCTCTCTCTCTCTCTCTCTCTCTCTCTCTCTCTCTCTCTCTTTCTTTTCTTAGCAACCCTATTACCGAAGTAGTAGATACAATAATATAACAAGACATATTATATATAATACATCTGGGTTTGTTCCCTTGTTTATAAAAACAATAATAATGATAATTTAAAAAAAAAAAAAGAAAAGAAAGTCACACAGCAACAGTAAATTTGCCATGAAAACCCAAAAACATAATTATATCTATAACATATCTATACCTATAATATTATATTCGAACACATAATCCTGACAATACAGCTGTATACTGCATGCCGCAATAAAATATTGAAAAATATATAATAATATATGAAATATTATCTTCTGATGAATAATTACAGTGTTTACAAGCCAATTTATATATATATATAATATATATATATATATATATATATATATATATATATATATATATATATATATATATATATATATATATTATATATATGCAGGCTTCAAATTATTTAAAATATTTTGATGCATTGGCTGCAGATACTTTTTTTTTTTCCCTAACTTTATTTATAAATAAGATTTTTTTTTTACACAGGTCAAATTTATGAAAGAAAAATTATCATTACCTCCATGGCATATTAGTAGAGCGTGGAAAAAAAGTCACATTTTTTTCGAAAAATAGGCGCCTAAAAAGTCAACTTATTTTTGGAAAATAGTCTACAAAAAATTCACTTTTTTTTTTTTAAAATAGTCTATAAAAAAGTCACCTTTTGTTTTAAAAATGCAGCAAAAAGGCGTTTCAAAAGTGCTATTTAAAAGTGTGTTTAAAAGTTTTATTTTTTTTTTTTATATTTCTTTACACAGACTTCCCTTACACAGACTGAAGTCTTTGTTTCTTTCCTTCTTCTTCTTCTTTTTTTTTTTTTTTGACAATATGAAGAAAAGAGCTGAAATGCACTAAAAATATGTCAAAAAGAAAAAGTCACAAAAAGTCATCTTTTGCCAAAATAGTCTCAAAATCCAAAAATAGTTCAAATAGTCTCTTTTTTTATAGGCTCATTTTAATCCACTTCCGGAGATCGGTGGACATCCTAAATGACAACAAAATAGTCCTCATGTGCACAAATAGGCAAAATGACTTTTTTCCACGCTCTACATATTATAAGTATTAAAACATTTAATTAAAAATAATTTTTACATCAAACTAAAAATCTTTCAATCTTTAATATTCACGCTGGAGGTTTTAAAAAAAATCAGTATTTTATAGACACGTTCTTCAATCGTGAGTTGCATTGGTCACTCATTCAGGTAACATACAGCTGGAACGTTTGACTTTAAATGATATCACGAAGCACATAGCAACTGACTGGTTCAACAACCCCGCAATAATATTTATTATTTTTTCCTTTCAAGACTTGGCGGGCGGCATCACCCCATTGTACTGGTGCCCTTCCTCCACCCTGAAGTACCCCGCCCAGCCGGCATTGCGTCTTAAAAGATAAGGCGCAGAATTAAGTAAAGAAAGAGGGGGATGAAAATGTACAATATAGTCACGTGATCAAATAAAACAGCTGATCTTTTAACACGTGGGTCTTATCGATTATTATAGGGGAAGAAAGAAAAAAAAAAGACAAAAAATAAAGAGAGAGAGAGGGAGAGAGAGAGAGAGAGAGAATCCTATAGGTCTCAAGCAGCTGCCAAATACAATTTCTTGAAAATGATCATATCACCGTCAGCTGAGAATACATGTTGTTTATATCCACACCTTGTGAGGCAGACAAGCAGACTTTCTATCTAATAAACTTGTACTCCCCTTAAAAGTGAAGATAAACAACTGTCATTCCAGACTGATATTATAATACATTTGTCAAATTCGCGTCATTTAGGTGAATATAGTATTGTTAGATAAATGTCTAGTTAGACAAAATTGTTACCATGCCTTCCTGTTTTTGTTTTTTTTTATTTCAAGGTTTGTTGACGGTATATAGAAACTAGTTGAAATATGTCTATATGTTTTTTTTCTACGTAATTTTTCATCATGGTGTTTATAAAATAAATTAGTTAGTTAAAGGGAAAAACAAACAAACAAACATTATGGAACCACTAAAGTAATTATAACAGTATATTTACATGCCTTCATAGTAAAGTTATACTGTATATATATATATATATATATATATATATATATATATATATATATATATATATATATATATAGTTAATTAGTTATGTTCGGTCCAATTAAATCTAAATTTGATTATATTATTTATATACTTATATTTAAAAAAATATTCTCTTACGTTAATTAAATAAAAAAAATCTTGTGGCAATTAATTCCATAAGATGGAGAGTAAAACTTCCTAACTTACTAATTTAAATATATTCTTATAAGAATAATACCCTAATTTTACATACAGTATAAAGATAAATTTGAATTACAAATACATTCAAGATGGAGTATAAGAGGCCAGCAGCTAGCAAGCTATATTATGTACTATATATAATATATATTATATAGTTATATACTATCTTCATGAGTTAGAAGGGAGTAAGACTAAAACCTCTTTATGTTTGATAATCTTTATCTTTGCTTGTCTACTGTGACATTTTCTTATAAGTCTTGAAGTCCTGCTTAATTACCACCCTTATATAGCCTAAAGCACATATATAGAGGAGTCTCTTACACGCCTGCTTGTCCACATATTAGGCATAACAACCCTATATAATATATGACACCCTACTAGTTGGTAGGCAAAGAAGCTAGCCACCACCTTGTTCCATACTAAATAGCTGCGAGCAATGAATAGGAAGTATCTGACCAGTAAACAACGATAGTATATGGGGAAGGGAATTCCCTATCTCGATGAAGACTTATTTTGCATATTAGTACAAAGGCAATACCACGAATTTCTCGATCGATGTCTTTTACAATGACACTATATTTATTAAAATGCAAATGTATATTATATTTTGAATACTTATAATTAAAATAATAATAATTATAATTAAAGAAGAAAAAAAAATAGAATTATTGTGTAATATTTTTAAAAAAGGTATCGCTTTTTTACCATTTCAAAACAATAATTTAATTTAGTGTGTAATATCATGATTCAAGTTACTGTACAGAAAGAGAAAAAAATTTTTTTAATTAATATATAAAATAGTAAATTTATATAATTCTTTATGAAAATATTATTATTTTTGTTTTGCTTGATTTGAAGTAGTAAAAATAAAAAAAATATTTTTTATGATTTTTTGAAATATACTTTGTGTATCTCACACGTGTTGTGAATGACTGCTCGTTTTCCCGTGTATAGGCCCTCAGGAGTCACTAGAAAGAGAAAGAAAGAGAGAGGGAGAGAGAGAGAGAGAGAGAGAGAGAGAGAGAGAGAGAGAGAGAGAGAGAGAGAGAGAGAGAGAGAGAGAGAGAGAGAGAGAGAGAGAGAGAGAGAGAGAGAGAGAGAGAGAGAGAGAGAGAGAGAGAGAGAGAAAAGAGTCGAGAAGATGCGAACGAACAAGGAGCGCACGCAAGAGCTAGAGGGAACTACAGGGGGATGAAACGATGCTGTAGTAGATATAGGGAGCAGATCATTACTTTCTTTTTCCTCCTTGATCCTGATATTGCTTGGAAATCTGTACCAAACTCTCTTGAAAGGGAAGATTTATATACCACCACACTGCAGTACTTGTGTAAAAGAGAAAGAGAAAATACAAAACGTAGAATAGAACTGTAATTGTGGTTTTGTATATCTAATGTTTCATCTCCAACAACATTTTCATTTTACTCTTCCTTTCAACTTAACTGAATGTATTTTCTTATCCTTTTGTATTTTTTTACTGAATAATTTTGTATACTTGTTTCTTTTTTTCTCTCTCCCATATAAAGGATATAAAATAAATGTTACTTTAACGTATCACACAGTATTTTATTACCATCATGATAATTAACGGCTTTCAATAATTATATATTATATTATGCTTTCTAGATTGTAATTCTGTAATATTATAGTATAATATAATATTTACTGATAATTTATTTATCAAATATTTTATTTATTTAAAGTTAATGAAATTTCTCTCTTTTGTACATTTTTAATAAAAATATCAATGAATATTTAATATTATAATATGTTTACTCTTTATTTTTTTACTTACAGCTGTAAAATGAAAAACGTTAAATTCAACTTTTAAATAATATATTATATACTGTAATGAACATAAAAAAAAAACTCTTGAGAGAATCTTTCGTTTGAACACTAAAAAAAACTAAGCTAAACTAGATTTTGTTTAAAACAATAGAGATTTTTATTCCCATGAGTTCTCAAAGTGTTTATGATTCCTCAGACTCCATTTTTTATTGTTATTATTTTATAACAACTATCCTGTTCTGCAATGCAATGGTTCCGCTTCCATAAAAGACCAAGTTTTTTTTTTTTTCTTTAAAAATCCTTTGAGAGCATTCATTAAAACGTAACTTACAAGAAGTATATAGAAATCTTGTTATGCTAAAATATCATTGTGTCATATCCTTCAGAACAGTAGAGTACAAGTGTTTAACTGAATGTGTCATTTACCACACATAATGACCATTTATGGCAACAAGTATTTTACTATTTAGAGTATTAAGACTATTAAGTGTATATTTTAGGGCGACTGTAGAAATTATTTTATACTACTGTATATAATGAGAAAATCTACTGTAAAACATTAATTCATATACCTATTGATACTAAAATGATTTACTCTATAGTCTCTATACCCACAAAGAAACAAAGAAAACATCAAGAAAAAACACATACACATGAAACACTAGATATCTTACGCATCTTAAATGCTGCTTTACAATTATCATATATATATATATATTTTAAATTTTAAAATAAATTATCTTCTTTGGACTCTACTGTTTTATTTGTGCAAATAGATATACGGCTATATACCTATTTCCCCGCTAACTATGCATAATGAATTAGTTCACGAACACGAAAGTTTAAACAGAAGTTGTTTTTTTCAAAATTTACGTATAAAATCATCTTTTTGTAAAAGAAACAAAATTAAATTCCATTGGTATTGATATATTATTTCTTGTCCAACATTGCATGCATATTTATTTTGTATACTTTGTATAGAATCAGTTTACTCATAAAAAGCTCTGTCCGCTTAAGAAATTGTAACCAAGATTGTATATTATGTCGTGTTTTTTTTATAAATAAAATTGAAAGCAATAATTAACTACACACAAACCCTTTTTTTACTCCAGTCTTTTTTCAGTTGAAGTTCAGTTTAACACTGAAAAACTGCCATCGTGCATGCAGAAATATCTAGAAGTGATATATTGTTCGCCTTCCTGTTACAGTTTCAAATACATAATGCATTGGGGGGCATTCTCAAAGCACTTTATCTTAGATATTTACTCGGGGTTAAATCAAGTACTAAACATTATAGTGCTAAAACAGGGGCTAAACATGTTACTAAAGATGTGGGTATTATAATCGGCCGGTGCTAACGTATCTGTTGAACATTGCTCATGCAGCACCGATTTAGTCCACATTTTTTGAACCCTGTTTAGCTCCTGATTTAGCACCATAGTATTCGATTTAGCCCAGGATATTAGAAATTTAAGATAAAGAAACTGCTTTGTGAATGCCCCCACCCCTCCCACTAGTGAGTCTAGAAATTGGGCTATAACTCCTAGAAAAAATGAATGGAGAACCTTGAATCAATTTTAATTAATTGTTTCAGATATTTTTACACTAAAACGTCTAAAACCCCTTAAAATCATGCTTCAAATATTCATATAAATATTTAATACGAAAGCATATAGGGAAAGGTGTTACATGACTATGACGTCACAGCGTCTGTGTAATAGATGGTTTTAGGAAAAAAATCTGAATAAAATTGAAGATGCGCAAGTTAAGGTCTCAATCCAAATATTTAGAAGAAGAAATTCTTCTTTTAATTTTTACACGGGATCGAAATAACATTGAAATTTTAATTATCAAAGCAAAATACGATGGAGAACAAAATTTTAAATTTGCAAAAGTTGTTTCTATTAGCATTTTAATTTTGCTAATGTCGTAAATTACTGCACTTGTGTAAATTGCAATGCATTATGTCTGGAAGAAAATGGGGCAAATAAAAAAAAAAAAAAAAAAATGAAACACTCATAAGTTCCATTTTCATATATAAATATTTTAAACAATTCTTTTCCAGAATTATTTTTCATATTATGAATTCCCTTGCCTAATGAATAAAGTTTTTTATTTGCATCATAAAAAATAGTATTACATAAATAATGAAAGTTTCACTTATTTACTTACACACAATTAACATTGTAATTATTTTGAATTTAATAATTTAGTTTAGTAATTAAATTTTAATTAAGTCAACTTGGTAATATGGTATTACTTTATGAAACAAGTAAAATATAATACGAAAGAAAGGCGAAGGAAAAAAAAATAAAACAAACAAACAAGAAACTACACGAAATATGTACATTGTTTTGTATGTTATTTCACGCTTTTCGAGTATGTTTTAAATCAGTTGTATTATACAGGGGTAATACTTTCACCGCCACGCTCGGAGGGTGAGAAGTGACATTATTATCTTAGCTCGTAATATATGCCCTTCTTAACTCCATACTCCTACATAAAGTAACGTATATAATATATAACTTAGAAAATGTTAGACGAAAAAAGTGCACCTTTTTTTTTTGCCTGATAACAGCAAGAAAGCATTAAAGAGATTATCCCTAAAGACTTTCTATATTAACATTAATGAGAATGCATTCAGGATTAAACTCTAATTCTTATATAAAATTCTACTTAGTAACAAAAAAGGGGAAATTTCAAAAGTATTTTTTTTTCTTCTTTTTTATTCCTACCATGTTAATGATTTTAATGACTTTGAATTTACATGTTTCTGATTATTTTATAAAAAAAATATATATTTACTAATTTCCTGAATAAATTTATATATAAATTTAATTGGACAAAATGGTTTGAAAAGTTAAAAAAAAAAATACCTTCAGCATTGCAACTTATTATTATTAGGTGTTTATGACCCTGAAATTGGTGAAGTACATATCTGTATTCAATGGCACCTTACTATTTGGTGGAACCATGGTACACAGGATTGACTCCTTCCCCCTCTCTCCTGTGCACATTCTCATCCTCAGAATTTGCTGAATGATTCTTAAGACTCTATTTTTCAATCGTTTATCGTTTTGTGTGCTGGTGTAAGTATAAAGCTATTATTAGAATTTGTTTTAACTAGATTTTCTTCTGACGGACACTTAGTATCTTAGTATGTTTTTACATAAAACGAATAGAGGAGACAAAAGTATACAACTCTGGTATTTTTCCAGATTTTTTATACTTCAGATTAAGGAAAGATATTTGTCTCCATACAGAGAGCGTGCATATGGTTGGTACTTTTCAACGACTGTATATAGTTCTTGGGTACTTTCAATATTTTAAAAAAAAATAGTGTCCATGGATGCTAAGAAAAAAAGAAAAAAAATCAGATTAGCGTAACTTTTTATACTCTCTGTTCATGTACTAAAAATTGCATGCAAAATGCAAACTGTCATGCCAGCTTACAATTAATTATGCATTATTTCAACATTCAAATGCCT
Organism: Siphlonurus alternatus; assembly: GCA_949825025.1. Lineage (NCBI taxonomy): Eukaryota > Metazoa > Arthropoda > Insecta > Ephemeroptera > Siphlonuridae > Siphlonurus > Siphlonurus alternatus. The sequence goes on along the minus strand of OX463788.1, from coordinate 40,330,334 downwards.
GTTGATCGAGGTAGGATTATTGTTTCTCAATAATTTATATTACTCAATTCTATCGCAACTTCCTCTCTCTCTCTCTCTCTCTCTCTCTCTCTCTCTCTCTCTCTCTCTCTCTCTCTCTTAAATGAAACGGAAGAGAAAAATAAAAATGTTTTTATTAAAATAATGAATATTACTTACAAAACAATATTTTCCTGATTTTATAGTTTATACACTTTATACCTATTATATATAAAATACATAAATAAAAGATATGCCTTCAAAAAGGCTACAAAGAAGGAAACATTTCTTTATTTTATTTTTTTTCCTTTCTGGATTATTTTTCTTTAGATGAAATCGAAAAAAGAATAAAAGAATCAACTTATGATAGAATGAAAAAATTAGCTATTCATGTATAATAAAAATACGTCATAATTATATAAAGTTTTTGTTTGTAACATTACAGATTGTAAGTTCTTTTATAATTATTATAAATATATCATTCGATGTTATAAGTTCATAACATTATAAAATATCCAACCAATTACAAGCAACAAAAAAAAAATTATATAAAAACATTGATATTTAATTATTAATCTTTATAATATATTTTATGTGTATTATGTTCGTCAAAAGCAAATGACTGACATTTGAAAACCATCTTACAGTACTAAACTACTATATTTCATCAAATATGCGATGAATTGCTGGCAAAGAGGAAATGGGCCCCGGGCAGTTTTATGGGGGCTCTGAGTGAGGTGACGTGTGGGTTGCGTGGCGACAGGCGGACTAGTAGAAAGTAGAAGGAGCGGCAGCTGAGCGCGCTACCAAGAGGAACCAGCACTACAGGTAAATTAACTTGATGTATCCATCGGAAGTACTTGATTATTGGGTTTCCTGCTGATAATTTAAATCTGAAAATATAGACAATTTAAAGTATTAACTTCTTTGAAAATTTCGAAATTTGTTTTGTAAACAAGAAGCCCCGAACCTTTTCACTTCCGGCTACTTCCAGTGAGTATTTCATAGTAATTTGACTGTAGTGACACAGCAGGCAGGCAGGGAGGAGTACAGGAGCAAAGAGCGAGAGACGATGCGTAATCTTTCTCTTTCTCCTTGCTTGGTGCCGCCGCGGGTGGTACTCAACGTGCGCCACGCGTGAATCAAACACTCCTTCCAATAATACTATCCATAGTAAAACTTTTTTTTTTATTTAAAGAAGATGTAATTTTATCTAAATTAAAACTGTGTAATCATTCATGCATGTCTTTTTTTTTTTAGACATTTTTGTGATATTAGAAAAATTTAATAAAAAACATGTTAGTGTTTTTTTTCTAATTTGAAAATGTCAAGTTAAATTTAAGAAGAAAAATAAATATTTCAAATAAAACGATTTTATTTAAAATTATACCTCTATAGTAACAGTTGAATTTTATTAAAAATTGAATTTTTAATTTAATAAATTGTAATTTTTTAAATTAAAAAACACCATTATATAATTGAAAAGTTTGAATCAATTTCATGATGCAATGGCTGTTGGTTGTCTATTTTTAGTATTTTGTATAACAACGACTTACGATAAACCAGTCACCCCCCCCCCCTCCCTATAAAATAATGCAAGCACTACTAAGCAGTCATCTTTTACGATCTGGTTTAAAGTGATGCCCATAAAATGACCATCACAGCTGCATTCTCTGTTAATTGGTGATGCATGCATATAAGCACATTATGCAAATTATTTTTATATAACAATATAATCTCTTTTAATTACAAACTTCATATAATACAATTTTATGATTGCAATATTCAAGAAGAAGTAAAATTAATTGAAATTATTTTATAATATGTAAATTTTAAAAATGACCATTATATTTTACCATAAATTCCTTACTTATATTTAACTTTAAGGTTTATTACAAAATGAACCATGATAATATTACGTGCTAGTATGGTAAAATGACCAGTACAAACATATATAATATTCATATGCATGAGTGTGGATGGTTCATATAGTTTTAGTAGGTGTATGGTGTATGGTGGGGTACGTACGTATGATGATGACTATTATAGATGAAAGATAATGCAGGAAAGGAGAGAGAGAGAGAGAGAGAGAGAGAGAGAGAGAGAGAGAGAGAGAGAGAGAGAGAGAGAGAGAGAGAGAGAGAGAGAGAGAGAGAGAGAGAGATGTATTTGGGTGGAATTTGTACTAGGAGAGAAGAAAAGCAAAAAACTTAAAGAGAGAATTCCACTCGATCATTTCCTCGACGTGGCCTCCGCCCCATAGCTTCATATCCCTTCACAATCTCGATCTCATGCTTTTGCGCCTCCTTGTATGCTCCCTCGGTTTAAAGCTCATTTTCTAAGATTTTCACCAGCTACGTACGATACATTGTTCTGTATTTTAATATATTGACCTGGAAATGTAAACATGCCAATATTTATAAAGTATAAAACATGAGTTAAGCCGCTATTACACGATACAATTTTTCTAACTATTGCATACAATTTTTTCTTACAAGAAAAATTGAACCCCATTTATTTGTATGGAGATGAAATTTTCTTGCAAGGAAAACTTGTATGCAAAATTGTATGGTGTAATATAGGCTTTACATTATATTAATTCCAACGAGTAATTGTATATTATAATAATTAAATGCATGAGATAAATTTATATAACATTGAAAACCTAATGACATTTTTTATGCATAGAGATTATCATTTGGGTAATAAGAATATTTTAAAAATCTATAGAGCCCACAATAATATTTAAACTTAAGATGTGATCTCCCCCCCCCCCCTCCTCTCTTGATATCTGGTGACTCTTAAAAACTGTGGCTGTGCTTACCCAGAAGCTACATTTTTTAAGTAAATTCAAGCATTAGGTAAAAACATATTTCAATTGACAGATGTTTGAAATAATTTTAAAAATGTACAAAGTTTTTTCAAAATTCTGCTTTGCTTTATGGAGCATCAAAGCTATATATAATACCAAAATTGCCCCCAAATCAGTCTAAAAAAAAAATCAGTGTATTAGAATGAGATTCAAGCCTCTAGGATAAAATAAATTATAATACAAAAAAAGTTCATTTTGACCCCCTGGTGACCTTTCAATGGACTACCTGCGAGTTTTGTACCGTAAATTTTGTTCAGATTTGATTGAACACTATTAACAAGCCCTCAAAATTGATGACGTCATAGTCATGCAACGTCTTTCCCTATGTTGGCGTGTTAAATCTTTGCTTGAATATGACGTCACAGCGTTTTTCAGCATGGTTTTAAAGGTGTTAAAGAATTAATTCATAAAATCTGAATAAAAAAAAAAAAAAATGAAAATATTTAACTCGAGGTAGATCCTCTTTCCAAATATAGGTAATAGATGAAGGTAGCGGTAGCGAAGGTAAATAATTATTGATTGCTTAAATAGCTAAATTGGATCTCGTAAACAGAAGATGGGTGATCCGAAGAAGTTCATAACTAAACAATTACGTTGCTGTTCGCAATCAACTACTGTAGTTAACTTGCCGTCGCTTACAGATGATATATTGGCTGCTAATTACTCATTTTAAAGCTTTCAAATAGCTACCCTTACTTTATACGTGGAGGCGGACTAATATCTCCACGACAGTAGCCGGAAGTGCAAGAAGAACTTGTTAGTAGAAGTGCGTCTTTTATGAAGTATCACATTTGAGATATAAATTACCCTATTGTATTAAGCAGCTAGGTGTAACCTGTTATTGATGCTTAATTTTCATTTAACTTAAAAATAATTTGATGTTATTTGTGTTTTGTTTTTCTCATAAATTGTACTCAGTTTTTATAAAACATGAATTCATTTTTTTATGAAATTTTTAATTAATATTCAAAGATTAATTTTATGATTTCCATTACTATCAAAGTTAAATCGACAAGTTTGTATATTTTTACTGTGCAGTTAACTATTAAAACACATATTATTATTCTGTTTATAATGCTTTTTTTTTTTTCGATCTTCTTAAAAAATATTAAAAATACATATCATTCATATCAACAATTTGATACTATTAAAGAGTTACAAAATGAAACAGCAACGTTGTAATAAACATTGCAACTTTTAAGTATATAATAGTAATGTAGAGAAGGAAGGGAGTTTTCTTAACAAAAACTTCCAAATAGCTGCTACAATAAAGCTTCAAAAAGACGTTCTATAAAATAAAAAGGTCTATAGAAGAAGCAAATTTACAATCAACGATTACACACGCGAGTCAGCACATCTGTGAGCTGTTAGCAAAATCACCCACATTAAACCTCAAAGCCTTCTTTTGACTCTTTCTAAAAAAAAAAAAAAAGCAATGTAACTTAAACTCCACAAATCTTTGACTCTGGTTGTTACGAAAAATGTATGGATGAAACACACACATATAAGAACTATAATAATATAAAGATATACATATATATATATATATATATATATATATATATATATATAGATCTGGTACAAAACCTAATATTTACAATGATGCAAGTATTAATATAGAAAATGAGAATGAAATTAATTACTTTTTTGATATAGTTACATAAATGTTAGATAAATGCAAAATGTGCTAAAAAACGAAGTTATTATTATGGGTGACTATAATATTTAGGCGAGGAAGCGCAGAGCTCTAGCTGCTAAATTAAGCGAGGAACTGGCAAGTGGCGTTCTACAGGCTGGATTGATTTTTAATTGATGATTGGTATATTTAGGAGTTCCCAAAAAAAAGTTGGCCAAAGTTGGCCCATGGCATCACCCCGGATTTACGGGTTTTTTGAAAATATGGAAAAAAAATTATCTCCGAAACCAACACACTTGCAGGAATTAAGACTACATTATTAAAACGCCCGTGCTTCAAGCTTTTTAGAAATGTAATTTTATTTTGAATCCAACCAAAATTTTGTCCCGAAAATTATGTTTTTTCAAATTTGGAATTTAATTTTCTTCTTATTTTGAGAATAACTAAAAAACTTTAGGTTTTTGAGAAAAATGGTTCATCTGAATCTTGTAGCATACATCATCACCAACATTTTGATGTATCGTACGTCTTGATTGAAAAAGCCAAACTCAAAATATCGGGACGAATGTACTCTCAGGTGATGTGTTTACATGCATTTTCCTATGCTATAATGTTATAGCCAACACCTTGTTTCAAAGCATTGAACGCTACAATATTGTACAGAATTATAATATTGATCAATTTAATAACAATTTTGGTTTTGAAAATAAAAATTTCGAAAATCCAAAAATCCGGGACACTCAAAAAACCCGATTTTTTTTGTTATTTTTTAAAAAAAACGATAAATATGCACGCTAGCTCAAATTTGTGACCATTAAAAATTATCTGCAAAAATTTCCTGAACATTGATTGCCGGTAAATTCAACTTTTTCCCTCATGGCATGTTACAGTATATTACTTATATTATGTCACATTTTTCTTAAGCAATCTTCATAATTTATAATTATCATTTATAATTTTGTGCTATATATGGTCCTCACAATATGCATAATATGCAGTATAGGTCTTCATGAATTCGATCTGCACTAGTAGAATAATTAATTATATACATTGAACTTAATAATAATATATAATATTTTCGTATAGAATTAAGCAAATAAATGTTATACACTCAAAATTTTATCATGCAATATAGTAACAAAATAGGGATATTATAAAATTATACTTCATCAGTCTTGTTAAATGTAATAATAATTATGTGCTTTATGTTTTAAATATCTTATGGTACAATACTAAAGCGAATATTTTATTTGAATTTGTACCAACTGTGTCTTTAATTAGAATTATTTTATAATTCAGTTTCAAAATAATATTCGTTGAATTTGAATTCTTCATGATTTGATTTTTAACAAGAGTAAAAGTAATAACTATATAATACACGAACACTGTATTTTTTGAACGTACATGCCATGACACATCTATAATACTATTAGTAATGAAAATAACGCATTGTATAGAGCATGATAATATTCAAATAAATTGTTTTTACGATGCAGATCAAATTCAATTGACGGATGAGAACCATTACACTTTCTTTTACAGATTGCGGATAATGCAGATAAATAGTAAATGTTAACTCAGTACGTTAGTACGTTGTATGATATAATATAGACCTGTGCCATCATGTTAAAAAAAATTCCATACTATATATATGCCATGTGTACGTGCTTCTGCTGATGAATTCGAGGTATATTATATTTATTATATATTTTTATCAAATACTAAAATTAGTTCTGGACAATTAGTTCTGGACACAAAATTTGAATTTTGAGGTCGAAATTAATACACTAATATTTAATTGAAAATATCCGACGGTATAACATGTGATAAGATCTAAATTACAAAATAAAGGATATTAATTTAAAATTATATGTACTCTGTAGGCAAATATATTGCATGATACAATTCAAATAAAATATTCGCTTTAATAAGATATTATACCATACCATAAGATATTTCAAACATAAAGCACATAATTATTATTACATCTAACAAGACTGATGAAGTATAATTTTATAATATCCCTATTTTGTTACTATATTGCATGATAAAATTTTGAGTGTATAACGTTTATTTGCTTAATTCTATACGAAAATATTATATATTATTATTAAGTTCAATGTATATAATTAATTATTCTACTAGTGCAGATCGAATTCATGAAGACCTATACTGCATATTATGCATATTGTGAGGACCATATATAGCACAAAATTATAAATGATAATTATAAATTATGAAGATTGCTTAAGAAAAATGTGACATAATATAAGTAATATACTGTAACATGCCATGAGGGAAAAAGTTGAATTTACCGGCAATCAATGTTCAGGAAATTTTTGCAGATAATTTTTAATGGTCACAAATTTGAGCTAGCGTGCATATTTATCGTTTTTTTTAAAAAATAACAAAAAAAATCGGGTTTTTTGAGTGTCCCGGATTTTTGGATTTTCGAAATTTTTATTTTCAAAACCAAAATTGTTATTAAATTGATCAATATTATAATTCTATACAATATTGTAGCGTTCAATGCTTTGAAACAAGGTGTTGGCTATAACATTATAGCATAGGAAAATGCATGTAAACACATCACCTGAGCGTACATTCGTCCCGATATTTTGAGTTTGGCTTTTTCAATCAAGACGTACGATACATCAAAATGTTGGTGATGATGTATGCTACAAGATTCAGATGAACCATTTTTCTCAAAAACCTAAAGTTTTTTAGTTATTCTCAAAATAAGAAGAAAATTAAATTCCAAATTTGAAAAAACATAATTTTCGGGACAAAATTTTGGTTGGATTCAAAATAAAATTACATTTATAAAAAGCTTGAAGCACGGGCGTTTTAATAATGTAGTCTTAATTCCTGCAAGTGTGTTGGTTTCGGAGATAATTTTTTTTCCATATTTTCAAAAAACCCGTAAATCCGGGATGATGCCATGGGCCAACTTTGGCCAACTTTTTTTTGGGAACTCCTAAATATACCTATCATCGATTAAAAATCAATCCAGCCTGTAGAACGCCACTTGCCAGTTACTCTTAAAATTTCTCCATCGTTTCCTCGCCTAATTGACATCTCCAAAACTGAAAAAAAGACAACTACTGAATTTATTACTATTGTCAATAGTTATAAACTTAAATTTAAAATTCATGAATGTACCAGAGTAAATCTAGATACTAATGAGGGTACAATTATTGATAATATTATAACAAATCTAGTAGATGATGATATTACTGTAACTATTGTAAAAGCAAAATTGTCTGATCATTATGCTCAGACCCTTTGTATTAAAAATGTAAATAAGCCTATCAATTCCTATGTTTGTTTTAGAAGAGTATATAACGAAACCAATATTCAAAAGTTTAAACAATTAACAGTAAACAGACTGGACGCATATTTACCAACAAGAGTGTAGTGAAAAGATGTTTGATGAATACTATAAATTTTTGATACGTGCTTTTCATACACATTTTCCATTTAAACGTAAGAAAATAAATTGTAACCCATTAAGAAAGATATGGTACACACCTGGTTTGAAAAATAAAAGAAAACAAATACACAATTATCTACATAGGGGTGTAGCATATAATTCAAAAAATGTTAAAAAATTAAATAAACATTATATAAAAGAAGCATACGAAATAATAGAAGGGATTATTTGTATAAATTTGTTAATGAATCTGAAAATAAGTCCAAAGCTGTATGGACAATAGTCAAAACTGAAACAGGAAATAGGAAAGGAGAACAAAATTCATTTAAAAAAAATATAATTACATGCTCACTTACAGGAGAAAATGTCACAGACCCTCAACGTTTTTCCAACATGTTAAATACATATTTTATCTCGTCAGTTGAGGATGCACTCCTAAATATTAATGATACACCATTTAAAATATATGGGCCTAGAACAAGTGAATCTATATGTTTTTCTTTCCTCTTTTCGAGATGGATATATTAAAAATAATTAATAAAATGAAAAATAAAACTTCATCTGGTGCAGATGAAATATCTGATAAACTAATAAAATGTATAGGGGAAGATATTGCTAAGCCATTAAGTGTTATTATATCATATTTATTATGTGAAGGCGTATTCCCTCGATTATTAAAAACTTCAAAAGTTACAGCTGTTGAAAAAGTTAAAAATACCACAGATTATACCAAACAAAGGCCTATTGCTGGACTCTCGGGGAAATCTAAGATCATAGAAATCGGTGTAAAAAAACAGATTCAAAATTTCTGTATTTCAAAAAACATTTTTTCAAAATGTCAACATGGCTTCACTCCTGGTAGATCAACAACAACAGCTGTTGTTGAGCTTGTAAATTCAATTAATGAGCAGAACATGCTAAAAACTTTACCCTTGCTGTATTTATAGACCTTAAAAAGGCTTTTGATATTGTCAATCATGATGTATTGTTAAAAAAACTTGATTTTCTTGGGATTAGGGGGAATTGTCTTGAATTTTTGAAATCTTATTTAAAAGATAGAACTCAATATGTACAAATAAATGATATAAATGGGAATGGAGAGAAAGTAATATATATATCTGAAACACTAGGGTGTAATCATGGTGTGCCCCAGGGTTCAGTATTAGGACCATTGCTTTTTGTACTATTTATTAATGACTTAGAATATGCACTAGGATGTTGCTGTAAAATCATTCTGTATGCAGATGATATAGTATTATTAATAACTGGCAAAAATTTGAGTGAACTTATTGCAAATAAGAAAAAAGCTATGGAACTCTTACAAGTTTATTTTAATCAAAATAAATTGATCATGAACCATAGCAAAACAAATTTTATGTTGTTTAATAGATCAGATGACACAAAAGCACAATTTGAAGCACAATCTGGTGTGAAGCTAGTAAAGAGTTGTAAATATCTTGGTTTAATAATTGATGATAAACTCAGCTGGATTTTACATATTGAATATTTGAAAAAGAAGCTGCATTATGTAAATTTTGCAATGAAGCAGCTTAGAAAGGTATGTAACTTACTTGTTAGACACTCTAAAAGTTGTATATCATGGATATGTTGAGTCCAATTTAACATATGCTATACTTCTTTGGGGATTATCAGATCAGTGCCAAAACAATTCAATATTTAAATGTCAAAAAAATATTGTACGTTGTATGGTTAGAGCAAAATCTAGAGTAAGTTGTAATAGTTGTGGCAAAAACTATGCCTACTAGATTTTCCTTGTTTATGCATATTTTCTATGATAATGTTTGTATGGAAAAATATTGACAATTTTACGACAAATAAAAAAATAGCAGGCCATAACACCAGAAATTCTCAAAAAGTTTATATAGATGTTGCTTAATCTGAACAAGAAAAGCGAAGCTTATATTTATTAGGCCCATAGCTGTACAATAATCTTCCTGATACCTTAAAACATCTACCTAGTAGTCAACAGTTTAGGTCAAAACTGTTTGAATTTTTACTGCAGAACAATTTTTATGCCATAACAAGAAAAAGAACAGCTTTAAATAACGTAAATGCTTTCCTTGTAATAGATTGATTTAATAATATAGTAAAGAATTAGTTTCAGATTGTTTTCTATTAATAAAAATGTGTTTTTTTTTATATAAAAGTTTTATTTCTCAGGTATTGTAGACTGACTAGATAATACTATATTATGTATGATTGTAATTGTAATAATAATAAAAAACTGATGATAATATGTTTTAATTTTTATGTTTCTTTTACAGGTATTGCAATACTAAAATATTGTAAACATGCAGTTTGTACCTTACGGTTCTATATGTGCAATGAATAAATACAAATATTTTTTTTAAACTATTTTATTGTATTTGGTAAGAAGACCTTGAGAAAGTTTTGAAGCACTGCACGCAATACATTATAATTATTAGTATTAAGGATTATTGTGGCAAAAATCCAAATTATGAAAAAAAAAAACAAAAAAAAATGTTTAGTAGGTGGTACCATAAGCATTACCTGGTGGCCGGTAGTGTCATGACAAGGGAAAAAGCGTGCACACACGCACGTTCATGTATGTACTTTGCACACATATATGCGTGCAGGTAGGCAGCACATATTATAGTTAAGGCACCAGGGGATGTAGGGGGGGGGGGATTAAGGCATTTACTGTGAACTTTAATGTCCGCTTCGCCGCCTCATCTGTGCTTTGCTGTAATAGGTATAGTCTTCTTGGTGGTGCCTCATTTCACTTTGGTTAGTATATCAATATGCAAATTAGTAGGAGCATATTTTATGTGTATTACTCACGCACACTGAATAGTTTATAAAATCATAAAAAATATCACCATGTTTTGAGTCAAACCACATATATTATATATTTTGTAGTTTTTATATATTATAATATTTTCGAAAGAAAGCTAGTGAATTGAAAATTTATAATTTTAAAAAAGAAGTGGAAAGGGGCCCGGGGTAAAAATTTTAAGATAACTTGGATAACTGCATGGAAAATTTTTTGTTACATTTTTTTTTTTTTTTTTGTGAAAGTAAAAAAATCATTAAATTTATCCAATTTATTTTTAACTAGCAGCTTCAGGACATGATTCTATTTAAAATCTCATAACAACTCTCATAAGAACACAATGATAAAAAAATATTGTTATTAATATTTACATAGTATTCGCATGTAAATTACATCTTATAATCTGTTTTATAATGCAACATTGGCGGCGCAGAAGTGAAACAAAAAAAAACATGGCCCGTTCCTCAGATCTACATAAATCACTTATACGCTGCACTTGTGAATGTATAGACCCTGTGAAAGCCTAAAGGCTTATAAAAATCCAATGCCATGGTAGAGAAAAGGAGGTGGGGGACGGGGGCTAGGGGCGAAACATGTCTCTTAGGATAAAACTGGCGACTGAATTTAAGCAAGTCACTTGAATATAGAGCAGAAGTAGTCCAAGCTATATGCAGGGCTTGATATAAGTATCTACAGTAGCCGTCACACTTAACTGGCTCATGGTCGTGTTTGTAACGCTCTCAGTGATTGGTAGCCGGTTTGTAACGAAGGACATCACTGGACAAGTCGAGCCGAATGACTCCCGAGCGGTTCCGACCATAAGCCAGTTAAATGTGACGGCTACTGTAGGAAAGCAGGCATGCAAGAACAGCTGCAATACTAACTGTAGCAAAAACTACGAGACAAAACAATCAAAACAAGTCTAATTTTTAGATAATACATTATATTTATATTATCATAATAATTTTATCAATATTATAAAATCTTAAGTACTTAAATCTACAACTTGAAAATAATTAATATACATACAAAAATAATCTCATGCAAAATAAAATTGACTTTTGAAATAAAATTACAATCATAACATCAAATAATTGAAAAGTAAAGTACTAATATAATAAAATATCATTCAACATTATACATTATGCAAGTTCACTTTATATACAGTATAAATTCTTATAATATTTATAAATATTGTAACTATATAAGTATAATAATAGTTTGCTTAGTTTGGCAGTTATAATAATTGTTTGGATTGTAATTTTTTTTGGTCCGTTTAAACTAGATGATGTTTATTATATTATAATATATATAAAATTGAATGAGCTACGCTATTATTGTGGTTTAGGTTTATAGTATTTTTATTGCTGCTACTAGTGTACATACTTAGTGTCCTCCCTGCTTACTCAGGCACTGCATGCATGGGCCGCCACTGCTATACGTATACTGCATGCCGCCATCCACGAAGTTTGCTGCCTGTGGTTTCCTGTGATACGCGTGGGAAGAAATGTGAATGCTTGAAAGAGCTTAACCTTTTTTTTTGTTTTTTTTTTTTTAAAATCTCTCATTACTCCTACTACTCATAATGTTTATATATATATTTTTAAGCCAGTAATGATACCTTCTCCCGGTAATATGACCCTCTTTACTTACCCACATTTTTTTTTATATCCCCATACAATCTCTTATAACGTACTTGTATTAAACGATATATATATATATATATATATATATATATATATATATATATATATATATGTATATATATATATATATACATATATATATATAAAAGTGTTGTGACTAAATATTCAAATAAGATTTTTGAAAAACATAAACTCATCTTAACTTTTACATTTTGTAAATACATGTATATATATACCCTAATCTCCCCATACCAGCCTATATACTTCCTTGCTTCCTTCTATCATAAGTTTCTAGGATTCAAGAAAATCTAAATCTAGACTAATCTAAACTATATTTATGTCAGAGCCCTCAGTTGGCCAAATTGCCAATTTACATGAAATTCATGAATCTTGGGGATATCCTTAAACCACTCTACATATATTAAGTCATCATTATTTGTGTTTATGATTCAAGAGCTGAGTGTTAAATGAATAATGAGAGTTGAACCAGTGTTGACAGATTCTGAAGGTTTTTTAAAGTTTGTGGAGAGCTGAAGTGAGGGCACTGATGTGCATATATAGGTGTACCATTGTTTGTAAGATGATAATATAATATCAGAAGTTATATAGTCATAATTATACATTACATGAAATAATGGGGGCGATTTACGAAAGAGTTATCCAGAAATTTATCCAGCTTTCTTACTATCCACGGTTAGCACCAGTCTAATTAAATGACAGTTAATTTGGTAAGTGATAAACCTGGATAACTCTCTTCGTGAATCGCGCCCAATTAACTATTAGTGATTCTGGAGACCATTTTTAACTAAGCTCGGTTAATGAAAAATACATTTAATATTGGACTGAATAAAAAGATAATATTGAAATTTAATTAATATAATAGTAATAATTAAAAATAAAAACATGTTTATACAATGCCACTGCCTTATTTATCATATAATTAATTAAAATGTTAATAATAACAATTGGTTGAGATTCATTTAGGACCAGACAGGTAACCATCAGGTTTATCACCAACCACGGTTTCATAATGTCATTCCAGTCATTGAGTTAGGTCATATGGTCAGTCTGATGTACTGTACATTACTGACGAAAAAACTGCATGGTTATCTTTCTGTTAGCTGGTCATTTCCTTCATGAATATCGCCCATTATAATTTAGATAACATAAAAAGGAATTTGTTGGAAGAATTCTTGAACATCGGGAGTTAAAAAAAAAACATTTATGTATTACAAAAAAATTAATTGAATTTATTGATAATTTTTATTTCACAAATTTACATTCCTTAGTTATTTCCCATCAGAGAGTACAATGTTGATCTTAATATCTTAATATTATATAAATATTTGGTTAATAATATATATAAATCAATAATAAATATTAATTAAAAAGTAATTACAATTTTAATTAATCTGAAAAATATATTACAATGTTTAAAGTTCAAACTTTTATCACAATGCTATTTTTCTTCTAACAATTTCTTCACTATCTAGGAGTTCTACAAGGATCTTGATTTGGGATCTGCTAAAAGAATTTTAAGATTTTTTTTAATAATGTTAGTAATTAAAGAATATAATTTTTTCAAAATAAATAATAATTGTCTCCAATTAGCACAGGGCCGTCCCATGCGCACGGTGCATACGTTTAATTTTTTCTGCTCTATTATAGAGTTTTCCGTAAATTAATAGCCACGGCTTAGAAAAGCTGCGCAGAAACGAGTTTTAAATGTTAGTAGTCTACTGCGCATGGCTCTGCAAAGTGCGCATGATAAAAAAGCTTGAATCCAAATGAAGCTGCGCAAACGCTAGGTGACTAATCTGCGCACAGCCAATAGCAACTTTGTATGCTTTATGAACAAAGATACGAACTTCTACCCCAGATTGCTTGCGAATTGCAGTGTTTAAAAATTCTTTTAATACGCTAAAATACTGCAACCGGTTTGGCTTGTAGTATTGCAAATAAATATCAAATTTGAGATGAGATAAAAAGCAACGTTCTCGCTAATGTTGAACAAAAACTCTGCTCCGGTAGGGGCCCCTCGTGCAGCAAAACAGCTGTTTTGAGCTCACTACGTGACGTCACCTTGGGTGTTTTTGGCCAAAATGCGCAGATCAGTCCAAATTCGTAGGGCTGATGGACCTATCTATTATAGTTGTATCATGCAATTAGCATAACATTAAATAATTTGCCAGCTTACTGTATTACATAAATATTATAAACATCATAATTTTAATTCACAAAATTCGTTCTTATTACATTATATTACATATTATACTATTATAAGCATAACCATACATGTTATTTTATAAGTTTTTAATAAATATAAAAAATAACGACAAATATATCTACAACAGGTTCAGTTTAGGTTTTAGCAATTTTTTATGTTTAAACTGAAAGTGATTTGGTTTCATGTAGGATTCAAAGTTAACCCATATGAATGTGAATATAATCTTGCATAGTAAATAATTAAGATCACAAAGTCACAACTTCACACTAGAAACTGTAAGATAAGCTTATTAAAAGAGAATAGCATGCATGAATTTCATGTGTATTATATTTACTATATATAATATGGTTGGGAAATCTAATATATTATGTTTTCATTGCATAAAAATGAATGAAAACAATATTATAATATTTATAATCAATGTTGATTTTGTCACTGTTTAGAGTAAATTTGAGTTATTATAAAATTAAATTAAACTGAGTAAAGGTCAATTTGATGTCAATGGATTCAAAGACACATCAAATTGACCATTACTAATTTCAATTTAATTTTTTATTTTAAAATAACTTACTCTAAACAGTGAAAAAAAAAAACAAAAAAAAAACAATGATATATAATAATATATATAATATATATGATATATATAATTCGAATACACATCAAATTGACGAACGGGAAGACTATATTTTTTTGCAGGGTAAAAATCATGCTGTTTTGATATTTTTCAGATCTTTTCTGAGGGAACTATTTTTAAATGTTAACTGGAAGTGCAGCCATTATACCCCTTAAGGAGAAGGTCCTTTCTATTTTAAAAGTTATGCAGGATGCAGGTTGTCCTTTATAAATGGACGACAAGTCAATAAGTAAATAATATTACATATTGTAAATTTCAATAAATAATCAGTTAATTAATGACTAAAATCAAAATTTTCAATAAATAAGTTTCTAATGGACTAAAAAAAAACTATGTCGCCAATGCAAAGTGTGTACTCAAAATTGGGTGGGGGTAGGGTTGGGGTGAAAATTAAGTATCCAACATTATAATTATATATATAATTATATTATATATATATATTACAATAATATATTAGTTACTAATTTTCCTTCAAAACAACTGCTTTTATGAATTTTCCTGGTTCACAATAAGTGAACGTAATGTCTTTCAATCCATGAAAGCGTTGTTTCTTTCTTGATTTCCTGTGCTTCTTGTTTCTATTAATCATATACACGCCTGTATTTCTATAAAATACTTTAATTCGGAGACGTGCATTTTTTTCTGCAAAATGAATTGCTTTTTCAAATGGTATATAAATCCATTTATAAAATAACATGTTTTCGTTAAAATAATGTGACCGAGAAACTTCTTTCCCAGTAAGTTCATCAATTACTAATAAAGTTAAGTTTTCTTGGTAGGTGATTACATTACATTTTGGGAAGCGAAATTCTTCTTCTTCTTTTTCTTCTATTTCTTGATCCATTATTCTTGATAAGGCTTCTTGTGATGGGTCTTGTGATGCGACTTTTGCCCCAAAACAAGTTGAGGAACCTACACTTATAGAACATTCTGCAAATTGTGCATATGTGTCAACCACATCTAGTGTATAATCTAGATGGCAGCCGAATACTGGAATAAAATAACTTAAAATATTATCATATGCAGAAATTTTTTTACCAAAATCAAATATCGCCTTTTTCTCTTGTGAAGAAAAAGTTGTTTCTTGCAAGATTTTATGATGTATTATTTCACGTTGCCTAGGGTACTCTTTTGCATTCAAATAAACCCATTGCAACATAGAATTCAACACTTCACTCACTGACTGAGAGAAGATTCCCAAGAGTTTGAAGATTTGGTCAGGGTTTTGATGATTTGCCCATCGCATGCAGGCATGGTACACTTCAACTTGCGAAGCGTTGAACAAATAATTGCGTTGAATAAGTTTATACATTATGTTATAAGGCAATTCTTCCATTTCCTTATCACGCAGCAGTTCCTTGCTCCTGTATATGATCAGCTGGAATCAGAATATAAATTCATAATTATGTCTTAAATATTAACCCTTGCTGAAAATTTTTTTAAAAATAAATTAAGAAGACTCACTTATCGGATTATTGTATAGAAAAAATCCATACAAATGATCGCTGCAGTAAACTTGAGGTTAGAAAGTTATATTTTCAAGTTTGCAATGCACAACTATATAATATAGATTTATAATATACACATTTAAAATTTAGTGATAATTAATATCATTTGCTTTTAACATTTTGCTTTCATAAAACCTTGGCACTTAAAACTTTAAAGGATTAGTAAGCCCTGGCCTTGTCTTTAATATATATATATATATATATATATCATGCATCATATGTAGTTAAAGAGTACTGGGCACAAAAAAAAACAAAAAAAACATTCGCCCTAAAGGGTCCATATAAACAGCTTGTATCGTCGGCTATTCAGTGACGACAACTGGCCACAGAAAGAAGTGGCTACATCTTAATGTGCCGAATTGTTGACTTTGCTAACAAATGTAAGGCTTGTTTACGGTACCACAGAGTTGACACTTTTTAAGTAAAGGAATTTATATTCCATAAATGAACCTGCGGAGTGTCATTTTTCTGCGACGCTTATTGTGCAGAAGATCAGGAAGAATAATTTAATCTGACGATATAAAATCACTGAAATCGTAGCAAGACTTTCTCTTTTTTTTTTCTGCCTTCGACTCCCCGGCGAGCGAGGGTGCGACAATTGTCTCCTTACAAACCTACCCTCCTCCCACATAACCCACACATGGATGGCGTGCCACGGGGAGGGTTACCCTTATTGTTCAACTCCTTAAGAATATTTTACAACTAAGAAAAATAATAGTAATTGCCTTCTCAATGTGTCATCTTCGTGTTGTTGACATGATCAACCGTGACCACGCTGACACCCCACGGTCAAAAGAAACTGATATATTGCTTTGGGTCTCACACGTCGTATTCAAGCTAGAGGAGCCTTGTAGCCTGATGTCGTCAGACCTTCATACTTTTACACAATAATTGAAATTACCAATGCATTGTGACACATGTTTTAAACCTAAAATTGGGCCTTGGTGAAGAATGTCATTAAAAGAAAATTACATGTTAATCCGGGTTTACTAGTACTTTAAACTTTAATAAATAGTCAGGGAAAAAAGTTTAAAAAAAAAAGCATTATCGTGCACCTTGTGACAGGAGCACTAAACTTGATACACAGGTAGAGGTAGAACTTACCCTGGAGTTCAGCTTTTTTGCAGATACAAGCCCACATTTTACCCTAATGACCTCTGGTGACCTTTCAAAATGGCAGCCATACATTGGCTTTATTTCTAAGTTTGAAAAATAATTGCTGGAATTCAAAAAATTAAAATTTAATATGATTTTGTATTAAGTCCAAATTGTCTCTAATTTTTTTGCAAAACGCTGTGTTGACAAATTTAATTTCAATTATGTAAATAATGGTAAAATTGTACTTTTTCCTAGTAATTGCATTAAAAATTAATTGAGCCCTTAAATATTGTATCAAACGTTAGAAAATATCTAAACAAGTACAAATAGGGCGTACAGTTAACATTTTGAGTGGATACAAGCATTGACCCTGACCTGTTGACCAATTAAGGGCGACGTTGAAAATTGGAGAACATCCAGTGTGTTAAATCTCCGTTTCTTACAGTTGAAAAAAATTGGTATCAATGGTTTAAACTTTGTCCCTAAAACTTCCTGAAATACCATGTTGCCAAAATACAGAATGCAGTGTTGCATTATTTAAATATCGTTGCAATGATTATTTATTATAAATAAAAAAATTAATAGTAAAAATCATTTGATTCATTGGCTATAAAACACTTAACCCATTATAGCCCAGCGTACCCATATGGGTACATTTTGGGCCGACCCCTAATTGGAGGTATGGGAGTTCCTCAGGGTACTGACATTAGACCTTTCAGGGTATGATGAACGAAATTTGTCAAATAAATTTTCAGGGTACTTGGTTAAACATACAGGTCATCTAAATATATGAGGCATGTATCCTGAGGGCATATCAGGGTCCTCAGGGTACCCTGAGGGAACAGGTATAAGCCCAACACATAAAAATCTGAAAAAAATAATTTAGACCATTAAAAATATGAAATTTAAAATGGTGATACTGAAAGGTCGTATCCAGCAATCTTTAACCCTGAATTTAACTTGAACATTTTCAATTTAAAATATAGAGCATTTTAAATGTCAAATTCGAACTCGCAATGTCCAACTTAGTAGGATTTGATACTAAGTATGTCTCTGTGGTGTTATTTTGGACTTGACCCTTTTGCAGGGTCAAGAAGACCCTGACCTTGGTACTATCATAGAAAATTGAGTAATACATCTTTCTATATTAATTTGACCCTTCTGAATTCATTTTTTAAGTTATAAATGCTCTAAAAGCACATTAAAAGTATTTCAGGGTCAACTCAGGGTCAAGGAGGAAGGTCACAACCTTTTCAAAGTCATATTTGGTTTTGAAGTGTATTGAAGTAACCATATCCAAAATTTTGAAAAAATTCTAGACATTTTTTTCTCCGAAAACCGTTGCACCCTGGAGCCCTTCCTGACCCTGAAAAAGGGTGTGAGACATTTCAGGTACAATATTCCTAAAGAACAAGGTTGGTCCTATGCCCTGTTCAAGTTTGAAAGCTCTAGGTCAAAAAAGAGGCCCACAATATTTTTTCAAAGTTAATCAATTTAATGGCCAAATTTTAGTAGAAAAAAGGCTGGGCTGTAATGGGTTAATATAATAAATTGAAACGTTATTCTATCTCTATAGTGTCACATTTGGAATTATATATGGATATATATATATATATGTGTTAATTATAATATAATGTTATAACTAATAAATAACTTAACAGGAAAGTTTTAATTTTTTCTATTGGTTTGGAAGGCAATCATCAAGCTACTTTTGAATTGATTTTGCAAAGCAGATTTTAATACAAATATAGATCTTTGCTGTAAATTTCTTTTCATTCAATTAATTTACAAACGTAAATATTGTATTATAATATTTACATGTTGGAATAATATATAATAATAATTTGTATAATTATTCACGGCTTAGAAAAACATGAAAGGTATACCGTTTGCAAATTTGCTGGCACTGCAGTTGCACTATAGGAAACAAAGAGCTGAAGATTTTGCACTGAATATAGCCTTACCAAAAATTTTTAAATTCACAACAAACATAAGCTCCCTTAGGCGGCGCCCCTAAACAGTAAGGAGTGATCTTCATGCCGTACTGAGGTGTACACTAATACATAGAGAACAGAACTGCATCAATGCAATGTTTCATTATATGTTTGTTGTAAATTAATTGAATACCAGTGCAATTTACAAACATTAAGAAAAAAATAATTAATACGTATTATACAATTATGAAAAGTAAGACATTGCAGGCATTGCACTACATAGAAGGCACTAAAAAATTCAATTAACCTACATCACTCATGTAAAAGAAAACAAAAGTATGCAATTCTGTACGAATTAGTGTCCACTTTGGGACAGCACGAATTTTACCCCTTACTTTTTGGGGGCACTTCCCGAAACAGCTTATGTTTTCTGAACTTGACTTTTTTTGGTAAGTTGTATCCCTTAACTATACCTATAATAAGGAGTAATAATGATTCACAAATTAAAACATTTTAATTTTGTTTATTATTTCACAAAAAGTTATTCAAAAATGTCTAGCCAAGTTTGTTCTAAAATAATCTTATTGACTTGTGCATGAAATGCATTATATTATTTATTTAAAGCTCAAACATTTAACTTGTATAGCAATTGGACTTATGAAAAAAGATATAAAAAAAGACATAAAAAAAAGACATAAAAAAAACAGAACCATGAGTAACAACTATTCATTATATATCTATTATTATAATTGTTAATATTTATTGTTATTTCTTTTCAAAAAATTAAAATACTAAATAAAATGTAATAACTAATTAAACTATAACATTTTCAATATAGTAAGATACATTCATTGCGCCAAAAAGGATAAATAGATTCAGTAAAAAAACTTGGGACTACTTATGTTAGTACCAAGATTATGGAATGAATAACCCTCTAATTTGAAAAATTTACAGTAAAAGAATTTGGTAAAAAGATATATCAAATTATGGTTTCTTTCTTTATTAACTTGAAATTAAGAATTACACATTTATTAAAATTAATGAATTGATCAATATTTTTTATGTAGTATTTGATATATTATATTATGTAATGTATAAATGGTGTATTGTGTGGTATAAAGAAAAAAATAAAGAAATTATTCTATTCTATAATCACTATCTTAAATTATTAAAATCTGTATAATTATTTTTTCTCTTTCATTCTACTAAACTGTATAAAATCTTCTGTTTCAGAATCTTAATACTTATTTTCAATAAGTTTCAGCTTAATTACTTTGCTTTTATGTTCAATTCTTTTTACTTTTCATTTTTTTTTGTAACTATGGTATGATGATGACACTAATATCTTATTTATTTTATTGTTATTTGCCTCAATTGCAATTAGGTCTAATTAGAATTTTGATTAATTTTTTGTTTAATTTATTTTCTTAATTTAATTAAAGCAATATAATTTAAAAAAATTAAATCTCCACAATAATAATGATATTCTTGAATTATTAAAGAATAAATAAATAGTTTTTGTTTAAGAGGCTTAAACATTGTTTCAGGTATCTTCAACATTTTAATTATGTTTTTGTTTAATTGATGTTTAATTATTTTTTTTATAAATTTGCAGCTTTTGTTATGGTAACTATGGTTTTGGTTTATGATGTTTTGATAATATATTTATCTTCATTTGAAATTTAAAATAGTTAAACCTTGGGTTAAAAACAAAGATTAATAAATATTGATTATAACATATTATAACTCTTCTTTTAATTTTTTGGCGATATTCATATTCATTGATCTGAAATTTTTCAAAGTTATTCTATTAATAGTATATTAATTTTCCATTTTAAAAATAATAAAACTAATAATAACCATATTCATTACAATAGAGAATGAAATTTCTTTAAAAAAGTATTAAATCAAATAAATATTTTATACAGTTATACATTATTGTAATGTAATGTATAATGTATATTGAATTGAAAAATAATGTACTATCTTTAAGTGCTTCTCTAATCTCCAATTACTAAAATTTGTCTTTATGTTACAGATATTGGACATCGAAATGATTTTTGTCTCTGTTTTATTTCAATGTAAATATATTGTATGAACAATATGTAGAAAAATAAAATAAATTATTTGAGAATTAGGGAATTAAATTAATTTTTTTGTAATTATCATATTTTTGTTTCTCAATTTCATACATATAAATATTGTTTTTTGTATTTCACTTGAGTTAAAATTCATTGGTGGTCTTTGAATTTAAAAAATAATAATAATAAAAATATAATGATAAAAATGCCACTAACCATCCATCTTACTGTTAGTTGTCCAGAAGTGGGCTACGGTTTTTATAGCTTTTTCGAGACTTGAGTGGGACCCAAATAAGGGTCCCAAGTGTCCCAGGGCATTATCTAGCTTCCTATCCTTTCTATCATCCGTATTTGATAAAAAAAAATTACTTGTTTGAGCTAATGCATTACAAAATCACAAATTAGAAACTGTATCCTTGCACATTGAGGCCCTCATTTAGTCCCCGAGCCCAATAATTTCTTAGCTTCTGTTTTGTTGATTATTGTTGTCGTTTGCTCGTTTGATATCTTTCATTTTGTTATTTTCTTATATATCATCGTTGCCATTTCTCTACTACGTGTAAGCTGCAATATTTTTTATTTTCAACATGTTGAAAACCACTTTATAACTTATTTATTTGGAGCATCAGTCTTACCAAAAGATAATGTTTATGTTAGATGTTAATATGTTTGATGTTAGATGTTAATATGTTAGATGTTAGATGTTAGTAGTCCTTTTATTTCTAGCACACACTTTTCCAGTCTTGCACCATGTCATTCTTCTCCATGGTTCGTTGGCTTGCCAGCCACAGGAGCCACTTTTTGTACGGCGTCATCTGTTCGTCGATGAAAGTTCTGTTCGTCGAGTAATCCTTGAGCGCCGTGTCGATAGTCAGATTCTTGTTGTGGTATCTAGCAATCCAGAACTTGCGCGGGTAACCTGACTTGAACTTCACAACAAGGCGAGGTGGTGTGCCCCGCATACCACGCTGAGGCGTTGACATACGCTTCACCTCCTCAATGCCAGTCAAAGTCTGTTAAATATCCATGTTAGGCAAAATGTTTTTCATATTTTCACGAGACTTGTGTTCATTTCCATCAACTTCAATATTCAAAGACAACATTTCTTACACTAACACGATTATACATGTTATTGTGTATTTATTATTTTTTATCTGAATTCATTAATTCTATTTGTTTAGATATTAATTTCAATTTCTTATCCTGTTCCTCATCTTTTTTAATGAATATATCATATGAATTAGACAGTAAGGCCATTTATTTTTGTTATTTTAGACATTTTCTCAAATTTTTTATTGACATTATTGATTTTTTTTCTAGTCTAGTCATTATTGCAAATATTGTCTTTTAAATATATTCTTCTCCAGCCTTACTCGCCTTACTTAAAACATCATTTGTGTCACTTCTGAAGTTATCACGACACGCTTTACACACGCCGACTAAAGCGTTAAATAACTTCGGCTTACGACCATGTTTCACTTGTGATCATTTTATTACATAATTTTTTTGCGAGGGATACACTGTAAATCTACAGTTCTTTGTCTCTTGGAACGCAAATACAGTGTCTGCAAATTAGGCAAGGTTACTGTTCATGATGTCCCTTGATCCATCGCATGAATATATACACAATGTAAATTAATTAATTAATTAATTCACAGTTTAAAATATTTAGTTATTTACGATTTGCAGGAAAGATCTACACTTGTAAGCTGTTTTGCTAAATCAATTGAAAATTAGCTTAATTGCCTTTCAAGCTAAAAGACAAACTTTCCTATATACTCTCATCTTGATATAAATAGTGTAAAAAATACGTCTTATAGCACTATATTATTTTTTTTTTCATTCAAAACTCCAAATGTGACACTATAGAGATACAATAACGTAAATTACTATAGTTAAATATTCTATAATCAATAAATGATTTAGTATCAACTTTTGTAATTATAATAAATAATCATTACAAAGATATTTAAATGTTACAAAACTGCATTCTTTATTGTGGCACCAAGGAATTTATGAAAATTTTAGGGACAAATTTTAAAATCGTTAAAACCAAATTTTTTTGAAAATCACATGATTGGGCTGTAAGAAGCAGAGATATAACACAATTGTTGTTTTCCATGGCAACTGGCCGCAATTTTGAAATGTCACCCTTAATTGGTCCACATGTCAAGGCCGAGCAAACCAGACTTAAAGAATTCTAGTACGCTCTGCAGTGCTTTTATCCATTCAAAATGTTAATTGTTTCTTATTTGTACATGTTTAGATATTTTCTAACAATTTTTTATAGTATTTAATTCCAAATTCATATTTAATGAAATAACTTCGAAAAGGTAAAATATGACCATTATATTGAAAATTGAAAGAATATTTTGCACTACAGCGTTTGAAAAAAATTAGGGACAATTAAGATATAATATCAAACTATATTCCATTTAAAGTTTTGAATTCCAGCAATTAGTCTTCAAATTAAGAAATCATTTTGAAAAATCACCAGAGGTCACCAGAGTAAGATGCCCGCTTGTATCTGCCAAAAAAGTTGACCTCTAGGTGAGTTCTATCTGTGTATCAAGTTAGATTCTTCTCTTTCAAATTGCACGATAATGTTTCTATGCTCCCTGCCATATACATGTAATGCTGCAAATGTTATACATGTCTGTATGTATGTAAAGAAAATCCAGTACTTAATTACGGTGGCTCATAATTTGTAAATAATCATTGTAGTAATAGAGATATTAAAAGAGTCTTACTTTATAATTTTACAAGCACACGTATAACTTTTGCTTGTTATATGCTGATTATAATTATGCTGTAATTGTATACAATGTTAAAATGCTGAAAGTATATTATTTTTATATTTAAAATTTAGAAGTATGGGCAATATTTTTGATAACACATGCACTGATAAATTGCACATTTTAATTTTCACTCAGTACAATCAACAATCTTTTTGTTTCTTTATCCGAACCCCTCCTCGAATTTCAATTATATAGATTAGAGTGCATCTTAAAAACAAAAAATAATAAATAAATACATTACAAAAAATGCCCAAAAAAAGTACATATAGTATATTACATTACATATAATTATGTCGTAATATTTTTTTAATAAGTCGTTTATTTTTCGAGTCAAAGTACTCTTAACATTGGATTTGAAGGAGCAGAAGGAGTATACCACACCCTTTAACCCGCCCTACAATACAGATAAGTTTCCATGTCAAATGTCCCAGCGAAGCAAATATTATGCACTAGAAAGAAACAATCTGTGAACATCGCACTAAATTTCGATCTTGCAAGACTGTCAGCTAATCCTGCTATATTACAGCTGCTAATGTTCTTTTCCTTCATAACTTTATAAGCAAATTACTCACATGCATGCGAAAATTGAGTTTGGTTAAAACAAAAGATTCGACAAAAAAAACATTTAAGTTGTTCAATTTTAGTTTCCGAATAAAGGCGGATTCACATAGCGATTTTTATTAGGCGACGCGACACGAGAATAATGCGCTGTTGCTGTGACATCTATTGGTGGCCATATTTGGCGATTAACTAGATTTCGATGCCGAAACCTGGCGAATTCGCTCGCGGCATAGGATTTCATGGTGTTAGTGACAAAATCACGTCGCATTGCTGTTGTCGCCATCTGAATCCGCCTTAACACTGTTAAATTCCTCGGCAATAATGAAGTTACCACCTAACAACTCACCGTCAGTGCTGTATTTTTGAGACATTTATCACGCATCCTTGTTGCAAATTGCAGACCATACCACACGTTGTTTGGGAACAGATTATTCCACAAGTATTGGCGGATCAGATGCAAGAGATCGTCCGGCAAATCATACTTTGTTGCTGAATAGTAGAGATTGCAGGCAAGATCAAATGATAGATTCTCGATGCCAACTTTTTGTCCATTGATGTAACTATAATAAAGATGGAAGAATACAGTAATTAATTTAGAAAAACTTTTATGCGTTATTCATAATCCTACTTTAAATTTCTTTTCGAAATGCAGATAGACAAATTTCAACTGATTAAAGAGTGCCTAATTAATTGTTATTTGACTTATCATAGTTATTTAATACATATTTTATACCATGCAATAATTCATTCTTTTTGTTTATTATATTTTGTGTTTTACAACCTTTTTGGGCTAAGCGGGTTCAAAAATAGAAACGATACTTTTTTAAAAGAGTAATAAGAGCTTTTAATAAGTAAAGATGCTATGTATTATAATTAATTGTATAATTACCATCCATCACCTAATGATAAGTAAAATATTCCCATCCTTTTCACAAAAGAGACACTTTAAATGGAAGTTCGTGACATGATCATTATTATGACTGTGCATCCCTCAAACAGTTTGGATGATATAGGGCCAAACAAACGAGATACAAATGCTTCGGTTCTTCTCTACATGCCAAAACTTTATCTTGAGAGCCAAAGAAATTGAGTGCGTTTGAATTCACGGGCTGGCCTGGGCTGAAGCGTTTTTTGTCATCAAGTGGGGCCAGCCCAGTGCCATTTTCCCTCCTCTCATGACGTCACTTCCTGGCTGGCCCAGGCTGATGCGTGCGGACTCTACAGTGCGCCTGAGACCTAGCGGACAGACTGGGAACTAGCACATGACGAAATTATGACGTTTCATACCACGTGACTAAGGTCACCGCCATTGTACCCAGCCCGGGCCAGCCAGGGCTGGCCCGTGAATTCAAACGCACTCATTATCATATAGAGGCATTGCGCTGACTTCATACTACTGAAAGTAAACTGTACCCGAGGTGAGCCAAAATACTTAGACTAGCACATAAAAGCACATTGTATATTATATTTTTTAACGTTATTCGGTTAATTTTCAACAAAATGAATCGAGTTTAAAATATTGGAAGAATACACCAGTACACGATGGATGCGATAAGAGAAAAATGCATTTGTTATTTGTTTATTGTTATTGCTCCTATGTTTGTAATGTTACTTGGACCAGTCCTTCCTCCTACCGCGCTATACAGACCCTCCATATAACTACGTTGTATAAACCTCCCCTCCGAGTCTCACGTTAACATTTATAAACAGCATACAACTCTATAGTTGTGGAGCGAATTTGCAAGTATTTTTAAGAATGTTCGGTATATAATTTGCATAAAATAGCACAAACTTCCACTTTAACAGAGAGTATTTTGTATTTATTTATCTTTTTTTGTATTAATATCAATTTTCACACATAGTACGATATTATTAAAAATGTGAATATTACATTTTTTCAGCACTGTTTTAAAATATATCAAAATTAAATGGATGATCAAGTGGCAGCCAAAATTTATTTTATTTTTATTTTCTTTATTCGAATTTTTTCGATTGTACAAGACAACATATGTTCATGTCAAAAAACTTAATATTAACAAACATACATAACATCAAAACGCAACACTTTATAAATATAACAAAGGAAAAAAATAAGTATAAAAAAATGAACCACAATATTAACAAAAAATATGAAAACCAGGTTTTAAATCATAAGGATACAATACTCTCAGGCAATTTATTGCTCTCAAAAGCTTTAACTGAATAGAACTCTTTACTTATAAGGACATTTTTTAGCTTCTTTCGGAACAATTTACAATCATTTATATCTTTTAGGCATTTTGGCAGAAAATCATATATTTTATATTCATATATAAATAGTTTATAATCATTTAATTAATTATAATTATTAAGTAATGAAAAACCTTGGACAATGTAAGTCATGAAATGCCATTTTAGTTATCCAGTTCTTCCTTACTATTATTAGTTATTCCTTAAGATGCATAAATACTCACTTGAGGAGACATCTGAAGGCGTCTGGATGGATGTCAGGTATTCTTATTTCTTCACCCATTTGAAAAAGTGGACCAAAAAGCATGGGCATAAACACAGGGCTGGTCTTAGCCAGGTCTTTACGGTAGCAGTGAAACGTCTCAAGCGTGTCACCTTCCAGACCCACTAAGAAAGTGCAGTCACTGAACAATTGATTTTCCGAAATGTACTTGTCTCTCTCCTGCACAGTTGTCATTTGTTTCTGCCAAAAACGTTCTTGTCCCGCCATATTAATCTGCAACAAAGAGTTACAAAGTACTTTTTGAAATTATCCACCTAAAATAATTTCAATGTAAATAATAAATAAACTTCATAATAAAAAATATGTATTATATAAAATAAATATGTTATTTCAAAAATTATTATCAAAAAATAATATTTTAATTAAACTAAAACCATTTAAGTAAAAATGTTACGATCTTTTGCAATTCATTCCTTCATTGTATTTATATAAAATTTGATTTTCATCATGATTTAATCAAATATCGAGCTATTGATATTTTTTCCAGCATTTTTTATATTAACTGTAAAATCAGATGATTAAATGTCGTGTATTTTATGGTACTTTGTAAATGTATAGATCTAAAAAAAAAACAGAGTACCATAACTTTACAACCTCTATCTATTTCTGCAATAAAAAAAATATTTTCAGTTGTCCACTGTCCATTTTTAGTTTCCGAATAACACTGTGAAACCTGTATTCCTTGGCAATAATTAAGTTACCATTTAACAACTCACCGACAATTCCTCTCTCAAGTATTGAGGGATCAGATTCAAGAGATCTTCCGGCATATCAAACTTGGTTGCTGAAAACTGGAGATTGCAGGCGAGGTCAACAGATAGACTCTCGACGCCAACTTCTTGTCCATTGATGTAACTATTATAAAGATGGAAGCATACAGTAATATAATATATATAGAAAAACTAATATGTATAATGCATTAAATTCATAATTCTACTATAATTTCTTTTCAGAATGCCATCCATCGCCAAATAATCAAGTTAAAAAAATCACTCCTACCCACGACAAAAAAAGAAGACACTTAAAATGGAAAATTGCGATTTTATCAAGCATTTAATAAGCTACATTTTCATGACTGAGTCATAGTTGAAAAAATCAGGGGCGGGAAGGTTGGGGGAGGGAGGAGGGGAGGGGAGTTAGCCCATGTATTTGTTTTCCTCTTTTTAAAAATCTGGGGCTAAAATTTAACTCCCCTCCCCCTCCTCCCGAATTAATCTGAATTCACTATACATTCAAAAACTAGAAAATTCATCCTCTATCCATCTGTTACAATCAATAAAAAAAGTATCAATGACCATTATTATGACTTTGCATATCTCAAACAATTTGGATGACATAGGCCAACCAATTGAGATACAAACACTATATTCGGTACTTTTGCATGCTAAATTTTATCTTGAGAGCCAAAGAAAATATCATATAGAGGGATTGCGCTTACGTCATAAACCTGAAAGTAATTAAGCTGTACCCGAGGTGGGCCAAAATACATAGACTACTATGTATTTAGTAGCACATAAACACAAAATGTAAATATTTTTTTTTCTTTAATGTACAACAAAATAAATCGAGTTTAAAATATTGGAAGAATACACCAGTATACACGATAGATGCGATAAGAGAAAGAAGCATTTATTATTATTTATTTATTGTTATTGCTCCAATGTTTGTAATGTTACTTGGAACCATCTTCCCGTCCTTCCTCCTTCCGCGCTATACAGACCCTCCCGAATACTTCAGTTTTAACCTCCCCTCCGAGACTCGCGCTAACATTTATAAACAGCAAACAACTCTATAGGTATGGAGTGTTATTGCAAGATTTTTTTAACAATGTGCGGTATATTATAGCCCAAACATCCACTTTAACAGAGAATTTTTTTTTTATTTTTAGTATTATTATCAGTTTTCATAAATATATAGTATGGTATAGTAGAACCATCATATGGTCAGCGCTGTCACTTTGAGGAGGCAAGCCGGCGGCTAGTATGCATCCTGCAGCCGCTGGCTTGCCTCGTCAAAGTGACAGCGCTGACCATATGTTGGTTCAACTATATTATTAAGAATGTGAATATTACATAATTTCAGCATTGTTTTAAAATAAATCAAAATTAAATGGATAATCAAATGGCAGCCCAAATATCTCTAAATTTTTAAATTATAATTATAAAGTAGTGAAAACCCTTGGAGAATGTAATTCATGAAATCTTTTGAAGTCATCCAGTTATTCTTTACTATTATTAGTTATTCCTTAAAATGCGTAAATACTCACTTGAGGAGACATGTGAAGGCGTCTGGATGGATGTCAGGTATTCTTATTTCATCATTCATTTGAAAAAGTGGACCAAAAAGCATGGTTGTAAACACAGGGCTGGTCTTAGCCAGGTCTTTACGGTAGCAGTGAAACGTCTCAAGCGTGTCACCTTCCAGACCCACTAAGAAATGGCAGTCACTGAACAATTGATTTTCCGAAACGTACTTGTCTCTCTCCTGCACGGTTGTCATTTGTTTCTGCCAAAAACGTTCTTGTCCCGCCATATTAATCTGCAACAAAAAGTAACAAGGTACTTATTGAAATTATCCACCTAAAATAATTTCAATGTAAATAATAAATATAAATCATATTAAAAAATGTGTTGTATGTATTTTTTTTTTTTAAATTATAATTATTCAAAAATAATAATTCAAGCTATATAATTCTAGGAAGTATAAATTTTCAGAATTATTTCCAACACTCCAAAAAAACAAAGTTTTAAGGATGGGGACTCGGTGGGGAGATGTAGTCACCAATAAGGTGCTGGCATGGGTAACGCAATTTCTCTACTTTACAGGGGATGAGTGCAAACATGAGCGCAGGCTGCCATGACGGTGAAATAGATCACAAAAATGCATGCATGCAAAATTTAAGAAAAAATCTTATAAATTATTTTAAGTGGACATAAAAAATTTGAGTTGAGCAAAATGTTTAAAATATTAAATTTACAAACCTTTTCTCACCTCAGAATTTTTAATTTTTTCTTTGTGTATTTTTATTTTTTAATGTTCCGTCCTATATATGCTTAAACGATATAGTACGTTCAAGAAAATAAATTATAAGTCAATTGATCGCAAATTTAACATGAGTATTATTATTATTTTCTTTTTCTAGATTTGTGTCTTAGCTATGTACACTGATCGATGCATTTGGACAACAAATATTTACAGATCACCTTTTTTAGCTAACGTGGACAGTGATTTCAGTTAAATATTAAAATTATTTATATAATGTATGATAATTAATAATTTTCACACATTTTTCCCTACCATTAAAGCAAATTTAAAATACTGAGCTGGATGATACAAATTTTTGTATTTAATCTAACTACAATGCACTCCAGTGGAAAATAATATGTTAACAATCTTGCCTATGGGCGATTGAACTTTGTTGTCAACGCCAAACGTTTGTATATGACTGAATTGTATTAACATATTTTTACTGCATAATTATTTACATAGATGGAATAATTATTCACCTGAATGACACTTTAAATATTCATATTTATCGAATGCTCCAATATTTGCGCATTTTACCCCGGCATTGCAGGCCCCTCCAACCTCCCCACCCTTTTACCCTATCTCATCCTCCATCAATTTATTACCTTAGGTGATATGAACACGTAATATGAACATGTTGCAATGCCAGATTTAATCACGCTAATTGTATTCATACATGTATGCGTCCATACATATGTTTGTTTTGCAATTTACACAATGTATTAACAGTGAGGGACTTAGTTTTAATGCATCCTTTTTTTTTTACATAAATTACATACAAAACTTTCAACTGAAATAATTTTAATATAATTAATATATAATGATTATTATTACATATCATAATATGATAATTTTCATAAACAGATTCAATAAATATTTTTAAATATTTTAATTATTACAGTGGTGATGATGAAGTACATTAAATATTATAATGGAAAACGTTATTGCTTAATGTTATAGTGTGTATTGCTGATAAGAACAATTAGCCTGGACAAAAGCTTTTTATCGTCGAGCACATGTGCAGTTTTATAGGATATCGTTACATTCGTTACCCCTGACCAATTTGCAGTCCCAGCTTTAGTTTCAGTTATACTCAGTAAGGAGCTAGCTGCTTCCACTATTACCTTTCAGCATTACATTTTATTGTTTAGTCATGAAAATAATTCCCAGCAGGCATTCACTCACTTTAATTTCTATTCTCTATTTTATTTACATTAATATATATTACAATTTTTTTATCTTTTATGATTTTTATGTAATTAATTTTAATTTTCGATTTAATAAATATTATATTCAGGTAGTACGTACATCTCTGTACAGCATGAAATTTTAGCACTGCCATAACGTTTGTGTTGTCTTTAGTTTTATATTCATTATGAGAAATAAAAAGGCATTTAAAACGTTCCACATACTTTATATTGAAATACATTTAAAAAAGAATTTTAAACTTTTAAAAGTATTACATCAGTATACATTCAACTATTAAATATATTTCCCTCCCCTATGAATTCTTTACGAGGCAAGATTCAGTTTTGGGTTTACTTTTATTGTTACCATTATTACTTTATTGCAGTTATTCCATCCAAACGTTAAATATAATATATTATAAATATATGGCAGTATAGAAGTATTGTTGTTTTGACGTTTGTTTGACACGGTTTTGAAGTTGTATAAAACAGATTCAGATAAAAAGTAATTTATATTGAAACAATCTGCACGAGTTAGAAAGAAATGGGCAAAAAAAAAAGGATTATCGGATCCCGCACTTGGTTGGTTCCGGGGGGAAGGGGGTCATTAAATTTTGAGACGATCACCAAAGCAGTAACTTGCGAAAACACCCTTGCATATTTTTCTAGAGAGGGGGTGACACTACCTGAGCAACCCCCCCCCCCTCCGACCCCAAGTGTGTCCGCTCTTGTAAATATCCTCGTTGTCCTGTATAATATACATCTTGCTACTTTGCCAGTTCGTTGGATGGAAGAAAAGGATTCACGTACATTTTCTTTACTTTTATATTTTTTTTTTTTTTATTTTTTGCTCCTCAAGAATGCAATCTTATATTTAATAAAAAAAAAAGATCATCAAATTCGTTATTTATTTTTTATTTTCTCTTATGAGATTGTCGTCCCCTTCTAAAATATTACTGTAACTAGTAAGGGTATCTCATGTTCTAAAACTCGTATTACATACACATATATCCATAAATATCTATATATATGTAGATAGAAGAACAAAAATCCACTTATGCATTCGTCATGGAAGAAGAAAAATGCATTTCCTTTAGATGGGGGAAAATATTTTTACATATAAAACCTTTCTTATTGATCGTCTTTCTTGGTCAAACGAGTAAAGGACACGTGTTTAGAAGGGGAACTTAGGAAACAACTGACATTGATTTCAATGAAAAATACCCTGAAGGCACATTTTTTTTACATAAGTAAAAAATAGAGGGTAGTCGGATCAAAAGGAAAAAAAAATAGAATTGTTAGTTTTGTTAATCTAACAAGGTTGTTATCAAGATAGAACGGGAGAGGGCTTTCTGTCAATGGAACACATTTTTCGTATAACTCAAGTTTAGACAAAATATGTACAGTACACCTCTTGACAGCATGAACTTTATCCCTTCTCAGATTGTGGGCAGTGTTAAGCAGTGGTACAAAACTTTTCGGAGCTGGCTAGAGGAATGGGTGCTCTTCACCTCTCTCGGAATTGCAAATCTGAATCTCTTTGTCTCTTAATTGGAGATGCGGTGCTAGCAAATCATGCTGGAGTAAAGTTTGTGCTGTTCCGAAGTGTACATCTCGAGATGGTACGAACTGTACATCCATTCTTATGTTTTTGTGCGTGTTCATAACGTAATCTGGAAGCTATGCTGCAATATAAAGTTTTTGGAATAACTACAGTAGTCGTCACATTTAAGTGGCTCATGGTCGAGTTTGTAACGCTCTCAGTCATTGGTAGCCGGTTTGTAACAAAGGACATTACTGGCCGAGTCGAGCCGAATGACTCCCGAGCGCTTCCGACAATGAGCCAGTTAAATGTGACAGACTAATGAGTAGACCTTCCTCAAAATTGCAAATCTGTATCTAGTTAAATTTTTAAGGGCTGGAGAATTATTAACTTTAAAAGTTCATACTAATGATTAATGAATGTTAACATAACTTTCAGCTGTGTTGTAAAAGTAATGCTCTTCAAGAAGTAAAACAACATAAATATTTAGGGGTCATTATAGATCAAGATTTTAAATGGGATGCTCATGTAAATAATATAAATTAAAAAACTAAGATTAGCACTCTCTCAAATAATTGCAATAAAAAATATGTTGATGAAAAGACCTTTAAGATCTGTTTATTTTTCATTACGTCATTTGCATTTAATCTTTGGTTTAACATCATGGGGTTTTGTTTCTTTCGGGGCATTTACTGCACTCGCTAAAATGCAAAAAATAATCCTAAAAAATATGAACAAGGGGGTAAAATTTAACTCAAATGATAATGTATTTTAAATATTGGGTGTACTGCCTTTAAAGAAAAATTCCGAGTATTTATTATATAATAGAAAGATATTTTGATGAGTCACATCATGTCCTTCCCAGAGCTCATATATATGAGACTAGAATTGCTAGCAATAATCCACTCATTGGCCTTAGAAGCTTAAATAGATTTGTAGACAGAACTAGTAATTATATTTTACCAAGACTTCGGAATGCTCTATACCGCCATCCCTGAAACATTTTGAAACTAAAGCTAAAGTTAAAATTGAATTAAAAAAATGGTTCCTAGATAATATATATAATATACTTTTTTTTGTAGCTAATATTTTTTCTTTCTTTTCAGGTATCACTTTAAATTTACATATATTGTAATTATCACACATTATTCATTTTTCTGTATTTTAAAGAAGTCCCACCTTAAATTTTAAAGAAGTCCCACCTCGGAAGACTTTTAAATTTTATGACAAATTTCGCAAATTTTCTTTTCTTGTCTTGGCGGGTAAACACGGTAGAAGTTTAAAATTATATAAAATACTGCCAATGTCTGTAAGTTGAAAAACTTACTATATGTCATCTTCACATATATACATATATATATATATATATATATATATATATATATATATATATATATATATATATACCAACATTACCAACCATTTTCTAAACAGGTGTTTAAATTTAGTGTACAAGGCATCAAAGGATTAGGTAGACCTAAAAAGGTTTGGTTGGATGTGATTGCAGAATGTTTGAAGAACAGAAGTGTTAAAAGTACACAGTGTAATAGAGAGTGCAGAAGGCAA
Source organism: Siphlonurus alternatus (assembly GCA_949825025.1). Lineage (NCBI taxonomy): Eukaryota > Metazoa > Arthropoda > Insecta > Ephemeroptera > Siphlonuridae > Siphlonurus > Siphlonurus alternatus. The sequence goes on along the minus strand of OX463788.1, from coordinate 40,295,259 downwards.
AAGAGTGTTATGAGTATTTCTGAAGCAAGTGGAGTATGCAAGAATCGAGTTCTTTGGAGGGCAATTTGTAGACGGCCGAGGTAATAATGCTGCTGGCTTACCCCGTAAAGGGATATGGCGTCATGTTATGTATGTATGTAATTTAAAATTTTTGAGGAAATAATATTGTTTTTTGACGACAGATTAATGTAATGTGAACTAGAAATATAAGGCTTTGCCTTTTCTGGACACTAATGTACAACTCAATGTCGAATAATAATAATAAAAAAAATTGCGTTTTGGAGCTATAAAGTTTCATCAAGTCAAACATTCGTATTCTATTGTCCTGAAGTACCATGCATTGTTGAAAAATGAAAAATAACGTGCAACTGTTTTATTAAGGAAATAATGTAATATTTTTTGTAATTAGTAAATTCCTGATCATCAAGCCTTATGTCACTAAAAGCTATATATGTATAATAATATAATAGAATATAAGCGCATACTATCACATTTAATTATAATTAAGCTGTATTCATACAATTTAATTTTACATTATTGTTGGGATTTTTTAAGATACAAAATTAATCACAATCAAGCGGAGAAATATATAAATAATAAAACTAATAATAATAATATATATTATGATTAGAAAGTACTTAATTGATAAAATTGATTTTTTTCATCCACAAAATATTAATAATATTTTATTGCTCCTAACACTGTTAATAAGTGTAATAATCTACTTATTTTACTGCTAATTATTAATTTGTTAGAAGCTGTAACAGACAATCAATTAAAACACGCGCGAGAGAGAAGAAACATGGCGAGTTTTATGGCCTTTTTTAAAATTTTGTTTGCCGTATGGTTTTCGATGGTTTTATAGAACTACAGATTAAATATGATGAAAGTATTTTAACTAGAAAAGACAACGAACACTTCCTTAAATTAACTGTAAATTAATGTTAACCTCACAGTGTCTTTGGTGTTAACATTTATGTTATTGTTAAGGAAAGTGTAAGGTTGGTTTGAACGTAATATTTATTTTGGAGTCGCAGTTCCATGCATTTACTACGCCCAATACGCAGAGATATCATGCAGATTTGCGGTATGTTATATAAGATAGGTGCGAAGACCCCCCCCCCCCCCAGAATTGGTCTGGCCAGGGTCGCTAGGCCGCAATTGCGGCCCGGGCCCCAGCTGTGGCGGGCCCCACGGGCCTTTGCAAATTAATAATATAAAAGAAGAAAAAGCAAGGACAAGAAGAGAACGGAAAAATAAAAATATTGAAAATAATTTAACTCCTTGGCAGACATTTAAAAAAAAAATGGCGTAACAATTTTTGTATACTATTTCCATGTTAATTTTTTTTTTCTAACGCCATTAATGATTAACTTACAAATATGTGCGGACCCGGAGCCCCTGGCGGATAGACAGCTAATTTTGTACTAAATGTAATAAGGGTATTGTCTGTGTTCTTAATAATTGATGTGGCAATTCAATCTCATGAACTCTGAAAAATTAGCAAACCTTCCGTACTCAAAGTGGGAGTTAATGCAGAATGTAGAGATTGCAGAGAACAAATCAAAAGTCAAACTGAACGCGGCATTTAAAAAAAATTGAGGGGTTTTGTCCGGCAATTGAGGCCCCATGTTAAATGCCATGATACGTTCTCTCTGACTTTTGAATATTTTCCTGGAGAACCATAAGTATGTCCAATTCTATGGAACACTATTAATCTTTTCTTTTCTTTATCTTTTTAACTTCGGTTCCATACATGGAGGAGCGCTAATTCGAACTATATTTAGCAATAACTACTAATTCAAGCATAAAGTCAAATTGAGTTGACATTGCTTAATTTTACCTGTAAAAATAAAATAATACATTAATTAAACATATTCTGCTGAAAAGTGAGATTGCTGCGGGTTATTGTGCTAGAGAAATGCAGTTGAGCAGTTGCATACACAAAAATACAAAAGAATGTATATTACGCGTAATAAAAAGGTGATTTGATACATGTCAACTTTTCACACTAAAACCAGGTGACTTCCAAAATATTCGTCATGCTACTTTTCATTTAAAAAAAAAATGGGTGCAGCCCTTTTGCGCCGCGGTCAAAATTTCTTGAAAAAGGTACAGGTCTTTTGCGCCGCGGTCAGTATAGGTCTTTTGCGCCCCTGCACAGCAGGGTGCAAACAGGATGATTGCGCCGCCCGTTTTTGAGGCTGTGACTAGGGTTTAACATAAACATACTTAAAACCTCTTTTCTAGCTGAACCATATGTGCTATCTCATTGCGATAAATTTAATTGAACAATTCATATTAGAGTACAATGCAGTATGTGTATATTAAGCGTATCTATATATAATTTAATTTTATTTACTCAATAAATAATCTTCGTAAGAAATCCACGGTGAGGTAAAAAATTATTTTATTTAATAGTGATAATATACGTTCCTGTACAATCTTAATCCGAAAATGCCAAATACTGAAATTTAATGGTAATGGAGTATTGTCCTCAATTTTTTTTGTTGCAGAAATGGATAGAGGGTGAAAAGTTATGCTACTTTGATTTTTTTCCGATTTTTTAGAGCCCGGGAAGTATTTTTAAAAAATTATTGAAAGTCCTATTTGTGACGTCACGCGGCGTCAAGTCCTATCTTTTTCTTAAAGAGCGGCGTCTCGTGACGTCACAAAAAGAACTTTCAATAATTTTTTAAAAATAGTTCCCGGTCTCTACAAAATATGAAAAAAATCAGGGTAGCATAACTTTGCACCCTCTATCCATTTCTGCAATAAAAAAATTTGAGTTCAATACTCCATTCAGTCACTAATACTTTTAGAAGTATGCACATGAATTTAAATTTATTCTAAATTTATAAAAGTGGATATTCTTTTAAACCATTCATAAAAATAATTAATAAACATTTTAACAAAGATTTAAAAGCTCACTGCTTTAACTATAATATTAAAACATGAATTACATGATAAATAATATTTTATAGTTATATACTATATCATTAAATATATTTATACACAATTTAAAAAAATAAGTATGATAGTAAATAGATAGATAGATAGATAGATATATAACTTTTGCAAGTATCGGCTAACTTTTGATATTTTGCTTCAATTATAAAGACTTTTCATTTTTAGTGATATAATTTTTCTCAGCAACTTATTAAAATTAAGTTGTATAATGCAAAAAAAAAAATAAAATAAATAAATTAAATAAATAAAAAATAAAAACTAAAAGAAAAGCTCTATATAATTATAGAAAAGAGCAAAATAGAGTATCGACCTCAAAGTTGTTGTTTGTTTTATTTTTGTTTTTTCAAAACCAATAGAGTTCAATAGAGGGTGCAAAGGTATGCCATTCTGATTTTTTTCAGATATTTTAGAGGCTGGGAAGTATTGCTAAAAAGTTGTGCCGAGGTCGGGTTTGAACCCACGCTCCTCCTTTTGTTTGAATCCTTTTATTAAGAGAGGCGCCAAGAGGCGCATTACTCTCTCAGTATACTTACAATAACTTTTTGAAAATACTTCCCGGACTCTAAAAAAGCAGGAAAAAATCAGAGTTGCATAATTTTGCACCTTCCATCCATTTCTGCAATAAAAAAATATGAGGTTGGCACTTCATATATTATTGTGATTTGTTGCGAAAATTAGAACACTGCTGAACTGTGATACCAGCTGAGATACCTATTCGCTTCAGCTAAAATGTAATATTTTTAAAGCAAACAGAAATATAAAGAATAAATCAAAGCTAAAGGTCTGTCGCTATGAAAATATGCAAGTGGAATGAAAAGAGATGTCACTACCAGTCTTTAGTAAATGATGTCCGAGATTGGGTGATTTTAATTCCAACATTTCAAAGGAAATAATAAGATTAACCGTTTTTAAATGAGCAACAGTCATTATAATTATGTTTATCTATTTCCTAGTCTGATTAATTTGTGAATACAATAATTATATGATAAGTTATTGCAGTTAAAAAAATGCCCCTATAACTCAGAGAGCAAAAGCTCAAGGCAAAGAAAGAAATATGAAGGGCAGCCGTGCCGTGATGAATGCTCCTGCTCTACCGTTGCGAGTGCGCCTCAACATTCCATTGTATTTTAAATTGAATAGAAGGGAGAGTAACGGTAAATAAACAAAGATGTATTATTTTGAAAGAATTAATATTATGATTTTTAAGATAGTAAGCATCGAAACTTTTTTTTTTTCGATAAAAAAATAAAATATATTATTGTATTTTTTAATTCCTTTTGTTATACATAATGAATCTAACTCGAATCTAAGTAATAATCCTAATAATTACGTAATTTTATATATTAAAATTTACTATCATTCATAATGCTGTTTCGCTTTATGTGGCTCATCATATCTAATCATATGCTTGAAATAAAAATAATTTGATAATAATTTGTTTCTGGATCCGCGCCTGATTATATTTATATATATATATATTAATATTTTTTTTTTTTTTTTACAAGGATACACCCCTAAGAGCTTACAGCTCGCGGCGGGGTACTGGGTAGGGATATAAGGTAGGGAACGGATAGTGGCCACGGCCTGCATGCTTACGCGTCCCAGCATTCGCTGAGGTGAGACTGAGGGAACCGTGGAAAACCTCAGTCAGGACGGACACCTTTACTTTTTCTCAATGGACCAAAGCGATGTCCAAAGCCTGGAGAACCACACACAAGTGCATCACTGCACTGGGTGGAAAGCGAGACGAATTTACCCCAGGGAGGGAGCAGCGTATTTTTTACTTGAAACGGTCACCCATCCAAGTACTAACCACGCTCAACGTAGCTTGACTTCGGTGATCTAACGAGAACCGGTCAATGCACTGCGCCAATAATATTATTATTAAAAAAAAATAATAATAAATATAAATATTTATTTATTTATTTATATTTATATATATTTTATATTTTTGTAGATATGTATTATATAAATACATATATAACTATACATATAATAATATATATATAGTTATATAATATTATAACTATATTATAAATGTTATAATAAATATTATAATTTTATATAATTACGGTCCAATAATTAATAATAATTATAATAATTAATTAATTTTTCTCTCAATAAAAAAAATCGATATATATATATATATATATATATATATATATATATATATATATATATATATATATATATTATGTATTTTTTTTTTTTTTATTGGAGGAATTTAATAGCTAGAGCTAGGCCTTGTAGGAGCCATCAATTTCCGTGTGCAGACTACCAATGCTGAGCTGCATGAGCACGGCCCATGGGTCTGCACGGCCCACGGGCCCGCCCGTGCAGATCCGTGCGCAAGCCCGCAGAACCTAAGCCGTCTCGGCGCCCTCCCTGCTGCTGGTAAAGCTCAAGCTGACCATCCTCACTTGCCTCGCTGCTTGCTGGCGAGCAAGCTAGGTGCAGTCCCGAACAATGGGACAATGCACAGTACATCCGAGGAGAAAAAAATTCAGCAAGAGGGCTTGTGACAAAGTGGGGAAATATAGTGTGTAATTTTCTTACTTGTAAAGTCCTTAAAACATTGCTGTACAGTATCCATATTAACTTGTTCATCAGAGAATATATATATAATTAATATTATACAATTAAAAATAAAATATCCTTTAAAGTTTTTTAAAAATGTTGGAACAAAATTCTTCCAATCAGTATTTTTCGAAACGCAAACGTTGCGCCTCTGGTGGCCGGCTACGTAGCGACAGTCCTTAAAAGCTAAATCAGATAACTTACATTTTTTAATATAAAATCTCTGGTTTTATGAATGCATTTCCTAATAAATTTTATAGTACATATGTACATATAACAAAGTTATATTATTAATTATTATAAATAATATTATGATAAATTAATATAACTTCATGCAGTTTATGCCATGAGATGACGTATTCAGCTAGAAAAGAGGTTTCTAATACGTTTATGTTAAACCCCAGTCGCAGCCTCAAAATCGGGCGGCGCAATCGTCCTGCTTGCACCCTGCTGTGCAGGGGCGGAAAAGACCCGTCCACCGCGGCGCGAAAGACCTGTTTACTTGTCCGCGTTGGGGCGCAAAAGACCGGTCATTAAGGAAAATCGGCGCAAACGTCTGTCACCGAAAAAAATATATAAAAAAAATTCAATACAAATGCTTTTGTGAATAAAATTATTGCCAGTATATCGTAGCACATGTCAGTAGAAAATTATCCTGACAGTTGACGTTAATTGAAAAACGCCAAGAGGTTTTCTGAAAAATATTTCATGATTTGTTATCGAAACATAAATTTTAAGTAAAATTCAATACAAATGCTTTTGTGAATGAAATTATTGACAGTATATCGTAGCACATGTCAGTAGAAAATCATCCTGGCAGTTTCGCGTTAATTGAAAAACGCCAAGAGGCTTTCTGAATAATATAATACAATTTTTCATAACAAAAAGAAAAGCCACGCCCCTTTTTAAAATTTAAAAAAAATCGCCTCCTGCGAGGTTCCTCCCCCCCCCCCCTCCCACGCTGCACGGGCCCATTCGCGGCCCGGGCCTTTTGCTGCCACACCAACCCTACCGGGCTTAAATTGGTGCGCCCCCCCCCCCCCCAATTTAAGATCATCATGACGACACGACTCTAGCCATAATTTTAAAACTGGAACGATGTTTGGAAAAAAAAAAAAAAAAACACTATAGCAGTGAAAGAAAGGAAAAAAAAAGTGCAAACAAAATGTAAAAATAAAGTTATGTATTGTATTAATAAAATAGTCTTATTAGAATACTACACAATATTTTATTCATTAGACCTCGAAGGCTCGAATGGTTCTAATACTTAATTCTAATATTTATACTGCTTCACCTTTATTATACTCGTTTGACTGTATATGTTTAAAATATGTTAAAATTAATTAGAATTAGAACAATTTGACGTGATCCATGCATGCTGTATATGCAGTCTATAAGCGAAATAAATTTGAATTTATTCAAATTCAAATTCAAATTTTTATTTCGATCATAGGCTGTACAGCATGGATCACGTCAATTATTACATTAAATATGTAACATACTTAATTCTAATTAAAATTAGCCTAAATTTAATAAATTTAAACACATATACCCAAACAATATTTAAAATATATATGATCTATAAAATTAATACAATAATTAAAATTGTGTCCTTTTAAACATCACATTAGCACCATAATATATTTAACACACAACTTTTAAATTCAATTAAAAGTCTATACATCTTGACAAAATAATTAGTTATTTTAACAATTTTAACAATATTATTGCTAGATTTTACTGCAGGCACTTTAATTACTACATTGTAAGCAATACTCCCCCCCCCCTTCTACTTCCTTTCCCACTTCATCGGAATCTTTGGTTCTGTCTCGACATATTCCTCTATAGGTTAAAGGAACCAAGGAAATCTCAGATAGGATGGTCATCGAAGGAGTAGCGAGTTCACCTCCAGTTCTGTTGTGACCCAAGCAACCTGAGCATTATCAGATTCGAAACCCTCCATTTACTATAATAGCCTGCTGTAGGACCACCTAATAGGTTCTCACCAGTTGACTTCACTGGGAGCAGCACCTTTGATACTAACCAAGTCCGCAATGGAGTATTGACATTAATACACAAAATATATTACTAAAATTGCAATTTTCGATTGCACCAGGCGGTACTCCTTAGGCAAAAATAAAAGTCTAATGGAATTTGACGCCGATTAAGGGGCGTGGTTGTTAACCCTAGCATTACCAAAAGGGGAGAAGGGAGGGGGAGGGGGGGTGGAGGCCAAGACGACCCGTAACTTTTTTTAAGCGGGGGAAAAAAAAGTGTGAAATACTGCTCTAAATTTTTTTTATTAAAATTTGTAACCCTTAGTTACCAACCCAGCAATGTAATTCTGCAAAAAAAAAAAAAAAATAATAATAATAATAATAATAGTGAGGAAAAAACTTTAACTTTTTCTTTAACTCTTTAACATGAGTTTTAAATTTCGAACCCTCTCGCCCCCCTTGGGTAAAGCGGGTGACAAAAAATCACTTGGTAATGCTAGGGTTAAAAAAAATAAACTTTCAATATTATACTTCCTGGACTGTAAAAAGTATGTAAAACAAAAATCATAGTACTACTTAATATATGTTACTTAACATTATTTTGTAATCCATTTACGCAAATATTTCTTATAATGCCAATACTCCATTGCATGCAAGCGTTTCACAACAAGATTTGAACTTTCGCTCACCAGCATGGGATTTGAAAGCGCGCGGCACCTTCCAAGCTATATACTAGAGTGATTGGTCTCATAATATTTTAGAAAAGGCCTAATGATTTCAATCACATTCAAATTTTGGTGTCAATCATTTGGTACCATATTTGAATTATTTCCAGCTTTTCTTGAATTTGTTTTGGATAGATGGAATGATATGAATTTAAGAAAATATATAATATATGAGAAATCACCTTTTTATTTCTATTTTTACTATTATTTAATTATATAGCACATGGCATAAAAATATAAAATACTATAGTTGTACTTATAATGTCTGTTTGAGAGCTTTAACGTCGCGGGTCTAGAAACTTATTAAGCTTTTAGACGTTGACTGAATTTTTTTGGGGGGGAACAAGAAAGTTCGAGAAAGATATTTTAGAGAGGTGATGGACCGGTTTGATCAAAATAACGAACAAAAACTACACACACATAATTATATAATATCATAGGACATTTGAAAAATAATCTTGTGCTTGTACAGTATAATACAATTGAAATTCTTTCGTGCAAAGCGCGCAAAAATGTTATGAAATAACGTGTACGTATGATATGCACATGATATGATATATTCTAATTTAAACTTTAATGAACACATTGAAAAAATATCCGAAAAGATTGGAAAAAAAGTTGGTTATTTATGCAGAATTTCTAGTTTTTTAAGCCAATGGTGCAAAATACTAGTGTATAAGACTATAATTGCTCCACATTTTGAATATTGTGCTTCTTTATTTTTTAATGCCAGCAAAAGAAATTTAAATTTATTGCAGAGACAACAAAACAGAGCTATGAGAATTATTCTTTGTTGTAAATAAAGAACCAGTACTAATATTATGCTAGAGAGACTACAATGGTTGAGTGTTAAACAGAGATATGCATGGCTTGAAAATATTGTTATTTTTCTATGATATGGTTAATAATAAATTCTCAGATAATTTAAAATAGATTTAGTAGTAAACCGTGAGTTGTATTCCAACAATATAAGAGGTTGTAATGACTATATTATAGAAATTTTGTTAAAAAACAAAGTTCTGAAAAATCTATTTACAACTGTGGGAAGACTCTTTTAAATAAATTACATTACACTAAAATTACCTGACAATATAAAAAAGTGTAAAAATAAAAAAATTATTTAAAAGATTTTGTATAAATTTTGTGAAAGATATGTTTCCGTACAGCAGGTAAATGAGTAAATAATTATTTATTTATATATAAGTTTATTATAATGTATGTAATAGCTAGGTCTGCTTTATGGCTTATAAATGCAATTTTATAACATACTGTAGGCATATGAAATTTGTAATGATTCAATAATATGTCAAATACAGATTCCAAGGATGTTTAACTTATTTGTCAAATTGTATAAATGTAATAATATATATGTTGTTTTTGTTTTACCAATGTATAATTAGCGCAAGCTATAATAATAATAAAGAATTTAATTTAAGAATTGCTCCCACGCATATTATATTATTTTTAATGGCTGATTTACTTTAAAAACAACGAATTCGATTGAGCCAAGGTGCGCAATTGATAACAGCAAACTTTGATAGGGGACTGAGGGGACTGTTGATTGTTGTAGATGGAAACTATTTTTCCCGCAAAATTATTTTTACTACAAACTAACGTAACGTGTACATTAAAATGGTGTAATGTATATTTTTACATCACCATATATACATAGGAAAAAAGTTACCGAAGACTCTTAATTGTCTGTGTAAAGAATGTGTTTTTATGGCACATTTACCAGCGCGTATATATCCCGAAAAAATAATTTCCCATAAAAATATTTTAGAATGATTATTAGAAAGGCGTGTAACAACTCACCTGCCGAAGCAACTAGCCCTGAAAATGACGCTGAAGCGTTGTGCCTATACCAGGCCGCCGGTGGCAGAAGGCGAGTGGTGCGAAGCCATGGTGAGTAGGAGTGTCGCGACGGTGAACGCTGAAGGGTCTGAGCGTGAGCCTGCCTGGAGCCGCCGTCGGTGCAGATCTTGGTGGTAGTAAAATTGTCCTAAAAGTTAAAAGTAAAAGTTAGAATAGCCCGCCACCCACTTGCCAACCATGGGCGCCATGGGCAAGATCCACTTTTATTTATATGCATGAATATATAAATTTTTAGTATATTAATTTATTATAACTAATGTTCATAATAATTGCAAAAATAATTGCAAAGACACAAATTTTAAAGAATAAATAATCAAATTTGCTGTTGATGCTGTTTTATTGTTTTCTTAGACATGAACTCAAGGTTATGTGACGTCATCGTTATGACGTCATTGTTATGTATATGACGTCATGGAGTTCTAACATGTCAGATACACTTAAGGTAGAGATAATACGGATCAGCTGACCCAATGCTAAAAAAAATCCCATTCATGAAAATTGTGAAAAAAATTTAAAATGTTCTCCTCTACGTGTAGCTAAAATATCAGGTATACAAAAACGATAAACGAGCTAGTTTTCGAGTTATGAATTTTTAAAGTTGACTAATTTAACATGGAGAAATGAAACTTCCATGTTCAATTAGTCAACTTTAAAAATTAATGACTCGAAAACTAGCTCGTTTTTGTATATATTATACCTGATATTTTAGCTACTGATAGGGGATGTAGAGGAGAACATTTTATTTTTTTTTTCATAGTGAGATTTTTTTAGCATTGGTTCAGCTGATCCGTGTTACCTCTACCTTAAATTTGTTTTATATTCCTACCAGAAGTATGACGGAAGTGGGTGTGTTTTCTGGCTCTCAAGTTGTCATGCTCATGTTTCAGTTTTTAAATTTTGCAAATATTTATTACAAAAATTTACCAACTGTCAAAATTCAAATAGGAACGACGGAAATCTCTCTATTCCGGATACTCGGATACTTGCGGTGAAATAAATTTTACTAGGGTAAGATAACGCGAAACATCGATTGTTGCAGTCCCATTTATTAACATGTAAACCTTAGCAACCTCATAATAATTCTGATTTTTTTTTTAGAGACAGTCCTTAGCACCAAAAAAATGTGGAAAAAATTCCAAAACAATCGGACGATCCAATTTTTTTAAATAATTTTTTTTTTTTAATTTTAGTATAGGGCTTTTCCATAGAGACCTAAACTAAGAAATTAATTTAAAAAAATCTGATCGTCCGATTGTTTTGAAATTTTTTTATATTTTTTTGGTGCTAAGGACTGTCTCTTAAAAAAAATCAGAATTATTATTTTATTTTTATTTTATTATATTTCCCTCATGAGTACATAAATAACAAGTCAGAGGCAGGAAATTCACAAACAGTCCAATAAGAACAAACCACTTCCCGAAGGTTGTGCATATGAGATTATTTGGTTCTGATCGACTGTGAGTCTTTTTTTAGAAATATGGGAAGTATGGGAGCTCTTTCCTATAGCACAAAATTAGACAATATAAAGTCTATAAATGCGAATAGTCACTTCCTAATATTATATATATATATATATTATATATATATATTATATATGTATATAATATATTTATTACGTAAATATCATGTTAGTAATAATACATAATTAATAGCTTACCAATAGATTATAATATTTCTTTCAGTGGTGTAAAAGAAGAACGTTGCTTGTGCGTATATACTTGACTTTTTTGGTTCAGACTATTTAATTAATTGTGGCAGACTATGTGGCAGCTAGCTTTCAACTGCATGCTGTGCATGTGCATCTCATGTCTTAGAGGTGCAAAAATTTCGGTAGAAATTCAGCCAGAAGAGGTGCAGCAGCTATGTTGCTAATTCCAGTTAGCACGGCCAGAGATAGGTTGAAGTAGTATATAACAGCATCTGTCTACTGGCCTTTACGCATCTCTACGTTCCAGATCTCCATGTACTCCACGTATAGTCTATAACCCAGTGTTGCTATTGCTAAGTGCTGCCACCCAATGAAGAATGTCAGAATGATTTTATTGTTTTAAATACTGACGTTGCAATATGCCCCGTCTATACTGCGCTAGTTAACTTTAATTAGTCATCTGGAAATGTTTAAGTATATATGTTTTTATTATTTTTAATAAAACTTTTAATCAAAACTACAGAAGAAATGAGAAACGCAAAATTAAAATAGGTATAATTATCATCACCTCTATACTTATTTTTCATCTTCTTGGTGTAATTTCTTAATTAATACCTATTAAGGGGCATTCACAAAGTCTTAAGGCCACATTTAAGGCTCGATAATTTAAAGCTTGATTTTAGGCATGTTTTTTAGACCCAAAATTTCTGGTCTTAAATTACTGAGCCTTAATTGTGGCCTTAAGGCTTTGTGAATGCCCCTTATTAATAGCTACTTATGTATTTCATTTGCACCAGTAAGTTTAAGAAAATTCTAATATATATCAATCTATATAATAAATATTAACCATCAATAATTAATTTTTGTAAATTACATAATTGCATAGTATATATATATATATATATTATACAATTGCAATGTTTGCTCAATAAAAATTTATAATCATAATATTATTATGCTTTTTTTAATTTTTCTTTTAAGCGCAACCACACCAATTTTTTTAGACAAGATGAATAATTATATTAATATGTGTGCACTGGCACATAGTTACATATCAAAGAAAGGTAAATTATGTGTTTTATTATTACTATAATTGTTAAATTACTTATTATAAAATAAGTAGCTCATGCAAAATTAATGACGATTATATCTAAACAATAAAATTGTGATATCATCAGTAGCTTTGTGAATGTAACCATGTTTATAAATTTTGTAAATGCATTGCTTTATTAACTATAATTCTATGGATAATTTTCTATGTACTTTCAATCGGAAGAAATAAATAACAACATGAACTATCCAAAATAACGCATCTCTGGAAGTTAGATATCATTTTACTGATTACAATAAAATTTCACTCAAATTTGTCACAAAATAACCAGTCTTTTCTATAAATGTATGCTACACTCTAACTTAAGTATAATTTTGTCTTAAGTATGCTTGTGTGTATAGATGCTCCACAGAGACGGATACAATTCGTTCCATCACGCTCGAAAATATAATACACTCAAGTTGGACTAGCAGTTGTGTGCAAGTTCCAAACACTCATATTTACTGTACAGTGGCTTACAATAAACGGAGAACATTTAAAATAAAAATAAAACACATCACTTCTTGTGAGTTAAAAGAAATAAACAATCCATTAAAAATTCAAACCATTGAGGGACCACCTTTCTGAATAGAGGCGCAACACGCCTATCTCGTTGGCAGCGCAAAAGACCACGACCCTTGACTATACGTACGTAGTAACACAAAAATACCAGTTATTAATCGGTCATGCAAAAGCCATACAGCACCAAACTGTGTAGTTTATTTGTTTTTAACATATTTTTTTGATACAAATTAAAAGTACACAATATTTTGGCACTTAACAAAAAAGAATTAATCTGCGTATTATATTCAAGAATATTTTGTCAGTATCATAAAAGTTTAATTAAGTTAATGTGAGAAATCATGGTGCTAACTAGATGCCACCTGGTTTTGATGCCATACACTGGGGTTTAAAATACGCTCATTTAGCTTCTAATTATTATACTTTTCATTCAAAACTTGCAATTTGTTTTACACATTAATGCAAATATTTTAAGATATTAATGCACGAATGGTTTAATTATGACTAATTATGTAGGTATGGTCGTATAGTATTGACAAAATGATCCGTAAAGTTGCTTGATGCAGGTTTTCAAAAACATATTTATTAAGAGAACCCAACAGTAGCTCAGTTAAATCCTAAAATCATCTGATGACGGTGCTACTGTATGCAGCAATTTCAATGCATTGATGGACAATATTAAAATTTAAAAGTATCATGAGTATTGATGAGAGTAGAGTATACAATTATGAACGTTAGAACGCATGCACAGTATATAATATATATGTATAATATCGTCCCTCTTCCGCAATAATGATCTATCTGCCCCACGATCTCGTTGCAATAATGAGCTGTCTGCTCTTTCAAGTGAGCGCAATTTTGAGCCTTATTTTATATCGATTTATAGCTCAATATTGCGTTCATCTGAAATTGCAGACAGCTCATTATTGCAACGACATCATTGAGCAGATAGCTCATTATTGCGGACGAGGGACGATATATCGCTATAGGTTAATCAAATACGGAGAGTGGACCTCTTGCTGCGCTCCTTCCACTCCGGGACCAATACCATAAACAAAAATCTACCCCCCCCCCCCATTCCTCCACCAGATCCCGCTCTAAATAAACGAGGAATGGTTTTCCCTTCCAGATCGACCCATGCAGTCGCGACCCTGTTGCTCTATCATATAATCCTGACCAGTTAGTCCATCAAGAAAATATGCTTGATTATTATAATATATGACTCGTTTAGTTGACACGTTCACCGTATCATTTCACCGTGGTACAGGATTAAAGCCTTAAATATCACATCAAAAACCAGTTACTCAATGCCATATGCAAAAGTAAAATTTAAGATTTTGGACGTAAAAAAGGTTTATATTCCACTTGATGTAATTAAGGCTTTGGACAAAGCAATTATAAGGCTTTGATCAGCTATAATATATATAGTTACCATGCATAATGTGATATAAAAAACCGGTATTACACGGTACAATTAATTTATTGCATATGATTTTTCATCATATGAAAATTTCATCTCTCTTTGCAAGGATTATATAAAAAAAAAATCCTTGCATTGAAGATAGTTACTTACAAGAAGTTTATAGAATGTCATACATATGTTTCAATAGCAAATATTAAACTAATTTTTCTTTGTATAAGAAGTTGAACTTTTATTAGTAAGAAAATTTTGTATTGTGTATAAATACCAGGCAGCCTTATATTGTACTGGCTATACTGCAGTATTGCGTGTTGAGATGCAAAGAGAAAATAATATTTCTTACATGTACATTCAAAAGAAAAACTATGATATTTATTTTTAAGAATGAAAGAATACTTTTAAAACTTGCCATTGATCAGCATATTATTTAGCATCAATTTAATTTTAATTTTTTTTTATTATTTTTAGTAAATTATATATATATATATATATATATATATATATATATATATATATATATAAGTATATATATATATATATATATATAAGTATATATATATATATATATATATACTTATATATATAAGTACAAGTTAGTACAAGTTATCGACACAATGTAAATTTAGAGTACAAGAAGGATTAACACTTTTTAAAAAACATGATAAAGTTATAGGTCTTACTTCTTATGCACTTTTGGATACATATTTTTGCTTACGATCGCTGTATTTAACCAAGTTGAAATACACCTATGACCTATACACTGGAATAAATCTTACTAATTAACTAATATACTACTGATACTGCTAACAAAAGTTATATTTTCATTATACTATTATACATGGTACATATTTTACGTGTAGGAAACATCATATTAGAAAACTGTCCACTAAACATTGTCCACTTTTGTTTACTCTTTTGTTTACTGGTTTTTCTTTAACCCCTTAATGATTAAATATTAATAAGAAGGGTTGGAATTAATGTGAAAAAGAATGAAATTAAAATGAAAGCTTCAAAATTGTGTATATCAACATTATCAACCATACAATTCAGTAAATATAATATTTACTGGAAGAGGAATGATTGTCGGTTTATGAATATTGAAATTCTGCAACTTTTATGTTTTAACTTTTTTTAATTTTACTAGTAATTAGAATGGACAACTTATATGAACTTTTTTTATTGCAGAAATGAATAGAGGGCACCAAACTAAACTGCTCTATTTTTTTTTTTTTTTTTTTTCAAGCCCAGCAGCCGAGAACTCCCTATCAATTATTGAAAGTACGGAGAGAGAGGCGTCAATAGAAAGGGACTATTATATATTTATAAAAGGGGTGTGGGTTCAAACGTTCAAACCTGAACTTTGAATAACTTTTCATCAATACTTTCCGTTCTCTAAATAGTATGAAAAATAAAAACAAACAAACAAAAAACAGGGTTGCATAACCTGGTGCCTTCTATTCATTACTGATGTAATAAAAAGAAAAAAGTCATGGAATTTGTCTAATATTAAACAGTATTTAAAATCTTCAATTTCTCGAACATCTTTTTAAGAATGTTACATTTTTTAAAATTTCTTTCAAGACATTTAATAAAATCATCAAATAATTTAAACTCTTAATTCATACACTTAGATGTTGCTGAATTTAGATCTAAATTTGGAACAGTGTCATAAAAACCAAGGTCACAATTGCACAGCTACTTTATGTTTCTCTAGATGGTTGGTTTAGTATTGAATAACCCCTTTATTGTGTTTACTGACCTCTGGGGCCTAGTAAAAGAGTAGGGTAGACCACCACCACCACCCTTGGGGGACCCAGCATAGGGCAAGGTATGGACGAGTGTGGGTATAGGTTCTTCTTCCATCGCCTGACTCCCTCTCCTGTCCCTCCTTTGAGGACCCAGCGTAATTAAGGCAAGATATACATAAAGGGTGTAGTCCGTATTATGTTCTGAACGTTCGGAACCTTTGATTTGGCGTCCCGTAATTATGTTCTGAATGTTCAGAACCATTTCCGAGGTTACCCGAAGTGAGTCAGCTGACTTCAAAAAAGAGGTTCCGAGTGTTGCGAACTTTTCCTCCGAACCATCGGAACTAGAGTCAGCTGATCACAATTTTTTGGGGGAAATTTGAAAAGTACGTAACAAACCTGTGCAACCTACGTGATAACTGTTTGATTTGAGGTAAATCTTTGCTTAATTGGTGATCAATAACTGTTACGTGAGTTTTATGTTAAAATTTCTGAAGCCAGTGAACAGTTCTCTCTTTTTCGTATTTTTTTTTAAACTGATGCGTATTACCGCAGAAAAGATGTTCTTAAAGTGGTCCGTTATCTGATGTTCTGAAGTCAATGTTTTTGTTCAGAGTCGGTCCGTAATCACTCATATGTTCTGAACGTTCGGAACCTAATACGGACTACACCCAAAGAGAAGTTATGTTCTCCTCTTCTTCCATCACCTAAATCCTCACCCTCCTTTCTATCCACCCCCAGAAAAGAGGCACGATTCAAATAATCAGCATGCAATAAAATTTATAAAAAAAACAAATTTCAAAAAATATATAAGGTAACTATGGGAGCAAAATATGATTATTATATATTATATATAACATTTCATTTATTTAAGTACTCGAAAATAATTAGAAAATATATAGAATATTTTTATATCTTTTAAAAAAGCAAACCACTAAAGGGTAATAAAATAAAATTGCGTAGGGTGTTTACATCAATGAAAATGCATTACAAGAAATACTACAAAGGTTTTTATTTTATGATTATTATACCAAGACCTTCTCAATTGTTGTAGCAATTGAGAAGGTCCTGATTATACTATCGGAATCAAAAAGGTCTGCACTCAAATAACATATTGAAGACCATAAGAAGAATCGTGCCTCTTTTTTTGTATTTGATAGTTAAACAAGTCTTTCATTATTATGTATAATAGTATAATATGCTTTTTTTTATTTTTTTTGGCGGTGCATTCACTTCATTCAAGTTTTCGTTGTGTTTATAACTCGTTCCCACACTTGCTGAGCTTGCCTTCACGTTTTTCTGCTTATGCTCTTTCTTTCTCTTTTTTTCCTAACATTTTCTACGACGCAAATAAAGCTTGCAGTGCTGCTCCAAGGCTGTTGATGTAAGCAAGGTACGACAAAGAGTACTGCCACAATTACTAGAGAAACCAGGTGCAAGCTTATAACTCAACTAATCACGTATATGATGCAAAATATAAAAGTCATCGTCCACTAAATCTTAATTTTATACTTGCAGATGTTATGTTATGAAAGGAGAAAAAAAAATTGCTATCTGAAAATTGCGTATGTTATTATTGTTAATGTTTAGATTATGTATAATTAATTCTAAAACTACATATTATGAAATTGACGTGCCAAACGAAACAATCTTCAACATACAATCATCTGTACTGTAGACAGCAACATTTTGTCAATGGGGTCACGGGGTCAACAAAGAACAACAACGTTTCTAGCTTTGTTCTTATATAATCTAATTTAACTACTACAGAGATGCAAGCATGCAAGTACATTGTCATTCAGTCTTAGGTCTTATTTTATCATTAAATTAATAAAAAAAAGTTAAGTTTAATTTTAATTTATTTTCAATAATTTAAGTATTTATTTATTTATTTTATTATTTTAATCTGAAAAAATTATTGTTGATGTAGCTAAGGCTTAAAAATTCAATTCCAGCTTGCCTTGGATATAGGCTGTTTTGAGCCTAATGGCCTCAATTTATTTATATTTATTTATTTTATTTTTGTTTGCTGCTGGAATGAAGTGTATCAAGAGGGGTTAAAATATTCCACTTTCCTGGAATATTTTGTAATGGAACGACATTGCAGCATCATTTGTCGTATTGAGAGATTGCTGCTTGAACGTGACATCAGCACGACTAGAAGGTTCTTCCATGGTGTCACACTTGGAGACTCGATCGCAAGTCACAAGTACGCACATGTGTCCACAGCTATTAGGATACCCAGCAGCATCTATTCGCCATGGCTGCTGCTCTCATCTCTCCTTTTCTGTCCTCGCCTATTTTGCATTCTCCTTGTTGCTGCTCGCTCGCACCTCCTTCCACTCTCCCCCTTACAACTCGCGCCCCCTCGGCCCTTCTCCTCCGTTTGTTTGGCTTTCTTATGGTCTCTTAATACTGGACCACAGCTTCATTTTTTTTTCTTTTTCCTTTTAGAAAAGAAAAGATGCAAGGGGTGCTAAAATTCTACTTTTCTTTGCAGTTTCGAAGCTTAAAGAATAAATTGTTCATGTAAAAAAAAAAATAAATAATAGAGTAGTTATCTAAAAAATAAAATGAAAAAAAAGAAGAAATTAGATTTGTGATTTATGATTCAGCATGTTCATATTTACTTTTAGCACTTATAGTTATAATTATCTAATTGTAATTGGACATCGCTTTGGTCCATTGAGAAAAAGTAGAGGTGTCCGTCCTGACTGAGCTTTTCCACGGTTCCCTCAGTGTTACTTCAGTGAATGCTGGGACGCGTAACAGGCCGTGGCCATCATCCGTTCCCTACCTTATCCTTACCCACTCCCCGTCACGAGCTGTAAGCTCTTAGGGGTGTATCTATCCTTGTAAAAAAATAAAAAAAAAGGAGAATTAAGGTAGTAAACCTCGCCGTAATAAAGACACTTTCTACAATACTTTAAAATTAAAAATGCTTCAATAATTGTTTTCTAAGTAACTATAGATTTTTTAATGTTTAATTATATTGAGGAATATTATTATGTAACAAGATTTTGCCTGTTAATATTAATAATTATACTATAAGTGTTAAATATATTCTACAAATTAGACTCTAATAATACTGAGTGGGGTGGTGAGCATTGTGAGCAATGCTTGCTTATAACGTTATATTATAGAGCTGCAAGCTCTACAAAACATATTGAAATATGATATTGTGGCATTAAATTAATTCTAGTGTATGATTTCTCCAGAAAAAAATATGAGACATTCTATTTTTTTTTTAATTCTATTTTTGAACGTATACATAAATATTATATAATAATATATTATTATTTATATAATTTATATTTAGTTTCATTTCATTTGCTGTGTTTGCCATGCAGAAAAACAGACGAAAAACACATACAACATTGCACCATATGTTGGCTTATTTCTAAAGCTTTTTAGTATAATACTGTGTTCTATTTCTTTAACTCGATTTTTCACATGTGATCAACTTAAGAATGCTTTGAAGCTGTATCTATCTATATATATACCACTTAAAAAAAAAAGAAAAAACTAAGCTTGAGTTGCATATATATAGGAGCAGAAGAGCAAGTAAATGGCAAAGCTACCCAGCACATAAGGCCACAGAGGCCACTTATATGATACGAGCTTGCTCTCTGCTTTATATTATAGTATGTATGCACATATGTATTTATGCATGTGCACAGAATGTTCGTTCCTTTCCTGTATATGCAATCTCTATCACACTATATGCATGCACACTCAATTCATATAATATAAAGCCTAAGCTATGCCACTGCTGCTATAATATCCATGAATAGCAGTGAAGAGAGGGAGAGAGAGAGAGAGAGAGAGAGAGAGAGAGAGAGAGAGAGAGAGAGAGAGAGAGAGAGAGAGAGAGAGAGAGAGAGAGAGAGAGAGAGAGAGAGAGAGAGAGAGAGAGAGAGGACTTCTTGGATGCATAGCACCCCTACTGCACTAATAATGCACTATAGAATCAAGAGTGCAACGAACGTAAATGCTTTGGCAAGCTGGATTTGTTACATATACACAGAATACTGCACCTATTAAATATATATATATATATATAATATATATGGTACATCATGCATCTATCAATAGGCAATGTAATATTTAATCCTTAGTGACAACATTGCAGAATATTATCATTAATCTCTGTGCTTGAAATATTATTATTTCTAGATCCAATATTTTAGTGAGAGGAAGAAGTAATATATGATATTTTTTTTTAAACTAACCTTATCACTTTAAACAAAAATATACAAGACGGGAATAAACATAATATAAAAAAAGAGTATATAGTAAAATATAACACTTTCAATTAAAAATGAAAACTCTCCCTGTAATTTTTTTTTTAAACATAATCCTTTTTTTTTTCCTCCTCTTTTTCTTCTTTATAAAAACAAACACATTCATAATACATAAAGTGAAAGCATATTTTTGTTTTATATGAAGTACTGCTCCAGTAAGCAAGCAAGTATTTAATATACATCTCATGTAAGTCAGTATATAATAAATGTATATACAGACTAAGTAACTGGTGGTACACACAACAGACAACGTTGCATTTAAAATACGACATACATACACAATAATATTAGCTTATTTTTTTTATTCTTTTTCTGTGATAGAACAGTACAACCCTTTTTTTTTAATTTATATATATATTTTTTTTCCTTATAGAATGAGAGTATGGAGTTGTGTTGCATTGTCTAAGCGGTGCAGCAGAAGCAGCAAGCAATATATAAATATATATGTATATAGTCAACACAATACGGCGCGCCTGCATGCACTCGGGAAGCAAAGCCTGCTGCTGTTTGATGGAAAAGATGCCTACTCGCTTTGTCTTCACATAATATTCTTCTGACAAGGGAAATAATGTCCAAATTATCATGCTTCATTCCGCTTAAAAAATGCATATTGAAATATTTATGTATATATACATTAACACAAGAAATCTTCAGTACAAAATATATCTATATTTTTTTACTGCATATATATGCAGTGAAGTTTATGGTATTCAGATTTTTTTTGTTATATTTTTAGAACACTATTTTTGACATTTTTTTTTTAAGACGTGTCATTAATTAATATAATAGTGTGTAAAACTTTATTCTTTAACTTAATATTCTTTAACATCATTTACGTCACTTTATTAATTTTATTATAAAATGACTCCTATGACGTCACTCACCGAACTAAGTCCCTTTTTTACTTTTCTTTTTTTTTTAATTTAATATAACAGTAAGATACAGTTAACGACACGATTTGTCCCAAATTTATTTAAACGTTTCTAATTGTTTTTCAAATTTTCCCAAATGAAGTTGAATCACAATTAAGCCCTTTTGCTACTTTTGGATTCAGATTTTTTCCTCAATTAATATTTACTTATTAGTGAACAACATGCATTTAGAATTTAAATAAATAAAAAAATTACCAAAATTAGAAAAAACCTGAAAGAAAAATCAAGTATAGCATATTTATCAGGTTTATTTAGAACAAACATTATGGCTACAGAAACTGCTAATTTATTTATATTAAATGAAAATATCATGTCAATTTTCTATTTAATTAATTATTCTTTTATATACATTATTATATATTATGCATTAAACAAATCTTAGATTACGTTTCGAGAATACCTTTATTTGGCTGATTTTGTTTCATTCATATAATTTATAATATTATATTAACAAGTAACTAAGGAAGTTGTAATTATACCGTCATCTTTGATAAGTATCCCAACTCAGATTTGTTTGAATTAAAGTAATTAAGAAGTATAATTATCAATTTATTACATTGTCAATTAAAATGGGCGAATTTATTGACATCCTGTTTGCTCTAAAAATCTTAATAATATTTTATTGTTTGATACTCGTTATTATTAAGTACGACCAGAAACGTGTATGATACATCTATATGAAGACGTATCTTTAAAACGTGATATGATTAAATTCTAATAATAATAATTTAATGGACAGCCTGCAGGAAATTTTTATTGCAAAATTGTACATAAATGACCTTGACTTATGAATTATCAATTTTTTCAGATTTTTTAAATCCTCTAACACCCTTAAAATCAAGGGAAAAACGCTGTGATGTCATAGTCATGCAAATATTTAACACACAATCTAATATATGGAAAAACTATGACGTCACTGTGTCTTTCTCTTCGATTTTGGGGGTGTTAGAGAGTTAAAAAAAATATTGACAGTACATAACTCAAGTTCTGTATCCAAATAGGTAATAAAATTTTTCTACAGGTTGCACATCCATTGAGCAATAATAGTAGATAGAGTCATGCATATACTGCAGTGAAACTATCTCCAAATTGAAAAAGTTGCACTGTTTAATACACTATTATAATAGTCTACATATATATATCATAATATCAGGCAAGTGCATGGTCTTGTGAAGTGGTAAATTGAACTTAAAAATAACTAAATTAGCTTAAAAATGTCAGAGTATACCTGTGCAGTAAAATTAAACCCCTTTTGTTGTTTTCGTCCATATAATATAGCTTGTTTTCTACTTTTCAGTTTGCACACAATTCTGTTCAAGTGTTAATTAAAATGGCATTTATCTCTCACATGAATCTGTAATGAAATTGTCAAAATTTAATATTTTAATTTCCACTGTGACAAATTAAAAATATTGCTGTACAATATATATTGCTGTACAGCCTATGATCGAAATAAAATTTTGAATTTTTTTTTTTTGAATAGACATTAATCCAAATCCAAGAAAATCTCTTTCTCTCTCTCTCTCTCTCTCTCTCTCTCTCTCTCCTCATCTCTCTCTCTCTCATCTCTCTCTCTCTCTCTCTCTCTCTCTCTCTCTCTCTCTCTCTCTCTCTCTCTCTCTCTCTCTCTCTCTCTCTCTCTCTCTCTCTCTCTCTCTCTCTCTCTCTCTCTCTCTCTCTCTCTCTCTCTGTCTCTCATGAAAATGTTGATCAATTAAATAATGAAAATCAAATTTCTCGTTATTATACAAATGTTTGATATACAATTTTACGGGCTTATTTTTGTTTCTTGTTCACGTCAATTTGGAGCTAGTTATTACAATGGTCAATGATAAGAAAAAAAATGTACTAAAACTTAATATATACTACTATAACCGGTAAAAAATAATATTTGTATTTAAATACAAATATTTATTTTTACTGGTTATATTTACAGTAAAATTCATTCATTTTATACAATGTTTCCTAAAATTTCATTATTTGAAAAAAAAATTTTTTTTCTTTAAAAAACCTGTCTATGCATGTAATAGTGTTCAGTCTATGACAGGGCATTCATTCACGTTAAATAAAGACCATATGGCCGGCATTCACATGGATAATGCCAGCCATACAAACCGTGTTTCTTTTCTGTACGACTATATATTATAGGTACTTCTCATTTTATTTACCTCAACATTTTTTTTCTTGTATAAGCAACAAAAAGAAAACTAGCTGCAACAAGTAATTCTCATTTTGCAAAATGTATTATTACATCTTTATATAATTATAATTATATATTCGATGGTCAACAATAAAGAAGTCGCATTTCAACTTCTTTGCATTATGCAGTGCACTTATTTTTATTATAGTATGAGCGTTATACTTCGATGATGCAACCGTATAACCAACATTCATGAGCCCATTCCAGTAATTTTGACCGAGCATTGAATAATTGTATAAATGATTTTTTTATGTTGATGGATTTGTATTAATTTTAGATAGCTAAATTCTAAATCAAGTTGAAATAAATTTATTTCAAGCTAATTTGGACAATTTGTTACACTGAAAAAAATAGCCTACCTATATAATGTGTTATATTATGCATGGTTACAGCTTTTTATAATATTATAGAATGAATGGTTCAGCTTTACGGCACAATTTTACCCATAGTTTGGTTATAGAAAATCATTACAATATGATGATTTATAAACACCTCGGGACAGCTGAGTTGAGCTTAGTCAAATTTCTATGCTTTGGAGCTCCAACAAGTTTGCACTTTTTGAGGTCAGCAATGCATTTGATAAAGCTTTTTCCAATCTCATTTACATTGATGACAGACTCGTGCAGGTGACGCAGGGATAACATTTGGGGACCGAAGCATTCGTACTGTTCCGAAATGTACACACATCTCGCGTGTTATAATTTACTTTAAATTCAGTTGAAGATGTTTTGAATTTCATTTTTTATATATTCTAATTTCTAATAATAATTATATATAATTTTATAATAGAAAAAAATTGCACAGTCCTCATCGTTGTTATATTATAATGACATTGCAAATTATCTATATATAGTTATATATATTATATGGAAAACTAGTGAAAAAATAGGAAAACAAAACAACAAGAGCGTAGTTACACAAAAGAACGAAGAAGGACCGGTTTTGTTGGTTAGGATCGAGGCTCTTTCTCGTCTTCAAAGCACTTTTGTAAAAGACGAGAAGGAGGAGATGTTGCCCGATCCTTACACTTTATAGGCCATACCGTAATCATTTGGCCCCGTAAATACTGTGCTTTCAAATGGAAGTACATTTCCGTGTTAGCTAAAAAAATATATATATACGTGTATATGTTTTTTTTAAGGGTTTAGTATACTTATATAGAGTATAGTAAAATTCACCGTTCTTTAAAATAGCAAACCAAATAAATTCTTGGAAATAATATATTCTTATACACAAAAGTTAACACTAAACCTTTAGTAATAAAATACTGTAAAGTATGCGTATAGAATGTAATACTTTTTACATTTTTGTGCAATTATATATTATATGTCTTGTGACGTCATCGCATTATCACACGAACTCGTCTGTTTATTATATACATTATACATACAAATACATACATTTCATAAAATATATACATAAGATAAACACATAAACATTTTTTTCCTTTCCTTTCGTCTCTATGTAGTTTTTATATGTTAGGCTGTTAAAATAAAAATGATCATCTTATATACTGCATATTATATGCTCTTGTGTTCTTCCTATTCTTTGTTATAAAGAATACACCGATTTATATTTTATAGGTTTGTTATTATATGGATAAAGTGTACGATGTATGCAGATATGACTGCATAAATATATCAATGTATATAAAACTAAGTGTTATATAGGATGTACTGTAATTGCTTGTATTAAAAGTTAAAATGCCTTTATTTTTTATTATGCAGTTCAACTAAATATTTCTCCCATTCAAAGTATGATAGTAAATATTTGTCTTTTTTTTTAATTACATAAAATGTTGGTATTAAATATTTTTTTTGGAATACATTGAGATACACAAATTGTTTAAATACTTAATTATTTTTCTAAATTTTATACAGAACATTTATTAATGATTAATAATTCGGATTTTTTTTTAGAACAGCTGCACAGCTGCTGATTTAAGAGAGACTGGTTTTTTCTTCTTATCAAAACAAAATGATTTTTGTCTTAAGGATGAATCTCAGTAGATTGATATCTCGTAATCTTAACGCCTGAATGCAACAAGACTTGCAGGAGACTCAGAACTCACCATCAATAGGTGGCATACAAATTTTGAAGCGAATCTGTCTTATCAGTTTTGTGAAAACTGAGGTAGAGGTTTAACATCGGCCTTATGGACGAAAACCGGAAATGGAGCTGTTGTAAGAAAACTGCAAGTCTGAATTTGCTCAAACCATAAGCGATTAAGTTTTAGAACATTCTCGATTTTTTAAAATTTATTTCATTCGATTCGTTTGCAGGGAAATATTCTTTGAATCCAGCAGTAACTGAGATTAATCGTTTACAATTTACTAATTTCAAAGATTAGAATATTTATTGCAATAAGTAACAAATAATTTATATTAAAGAGTTAAAGACATACACGAGTTTTCTTCGCTTTATTAATGAATGCACAAATTTTCTTGGTTTTCTTTCAGATTTTTCAAAGTATATTTTAACTATTTTAAAAAAAAGTCACTGCAAGTTCGCCACATCTGTAATGCCCCATCCATCCCTATCCGTCAACTCTTTCAAGACACACATTTGGACAGCACAAACTTTTCTCCTGTCTCACTGGCTGGAACTGCACCTCAAAAAGACAAGAGATGCAGATTTTCCATTTTTGGGAGATGTAAGAAGAGTAAGCACCCAGTGTATCCAAATCAAAAGAGTTAGTTCACTCCATAGACTACTTGGCAACTCCTACAAATTAACAAAGCACGCGGGTAAAGTTTGCACTGTCCAGACGTGTAACTAGAGATACTCATTCCACATTTTATACATAATGTTCACTGTAAGAAACTTGGGTGCCATTCACGAAGCAGTTAGCCAGGTTTCATTTCATTTCATTTTATTTATTTATTGAATCCAATAAAGTTTACCCATATTTAGGATACATAAGTGTAGTATATATCCAGCCTTAAAGAACATAACACACAATCAAGTAAACATAATTGTAATTAATTACACAGTTATACATTACACAGATTGTTTTGTTTATTAGCGCATAATTCTACTGTTGTTGAATTATTCAATATCTTTTATTATGCTGTAATAAAAACAATATTGCACATACTTATATGATTTTGCAGTTTTTAGCTGTTTATAATTTAGATGAAATAAATTAAACAAAGGAGACGAATTCATTTTGTTACAAGCTACCTGGACTCTCGTTGTGTACGCAAACTTAGGGACATTTGTAGTAGAAGTTTTAATCGAAAATAATTGTTGCTGCCTAATACTGCGTAGTGGAACATGCAAATTTATTGTTCCGAGGATATCAGGTGCATCAACGTTAACATTTGCAACTTTTTTCAAGAAAATAATGTCATTAATTTTGCGCCTCTTTTCAAGTGAAGGCAACTTGTACAAATCACAGCGACTTTTGTATTCGTTTCTATATATGATTTCTACTCTTACATACATTTTTTTTTGTATTTTTTCTAACCACGTTTAACTAAATCTGTTTTACGTGTTAAACCACCTAGTTAAACGTGGTTAAGCTAAACGTAGTTAGAAACCTGGCTAACTGCTTCATGAATCTCGCCTATGCATATTTTCTGTTGCGCTCCCTCTCCTTTCCACTTAAGTATTATTTATTTATTTATTTATTTATTTATTTATTTATTTATTTATTTATTTATTTATTTATTTATTTATTTATTTATTTATTTATTTATTTATTTATTTATTTATTTATTTATTTATTTATTTATTTATTTATTTATTTATTTATTTATTTATTTATTTATGATGCTACATGTATCAGACGTACAAAGAATAAAATAAATAGAAAGTACTGTAAAAGTGTAAAATACAGAAAATTTTAACTATACCATATATTATTATAATATATTATAATTTATAAGGACATAACGTTTAGCCCAATGTGCTGTAGTATAAAATAAATGTAAGAACGTGTGTGTGTGTAACAACAGATCAAGCAAGACTTCACAATTATAATAATGACCCATGTAATTGCACTATAGAGAACATGTCATCATATACTTTTAAACGTGTCCATCAAATTTATTGCATGCTAAAATTCTTATACTCCCTTGTAGTTCCTCCCCTTTTTGCTTGTTATATGTGTTCTCTTTATATCCATCCTTTTATTATGATTATATGCGTTTTTTTTCATATCTCTATCCCATATGTGACATTGTAAAACACGCATATTTTCACACAAAGACTCGTGGGAAAAATAAACGTTAAACTAGGCTCCTAAAAATCACATTTGCAAAAAAAGAAAAAAAAAAAAAAAAAAAGATTTATGTGAAAATACTTTTAAGTACAAAAATGGGTTATGAACGACTGGTAATATTTTTAGTTATTACTCAATAAAAATTGTAATACTGGAAAGAAATAAACATACCATATAAAAAAAGTATGCCTAGGAGAATTTTAAAATTGTATGCAGAAATTTTTATGACGTGTCATTAAAATGTTTATATTTGAAAGAGGAAGGAAAGAAAGGGAAAAAAATGTTTTATTGCTTGAAAATCGTAACAATCCTATATCTAAGGAAGAAAATTTTTTTGGCATATAAAATATACAGGACAAAAGATAACATAGGGGATGAATTTTATTAAACAAATCTATAAAATATTACATAGCATTAGGAAAAAATAAATGTTGTGTGGAATCATATTATACAATAATTTAATTGATAAACTAAATCTATAGAACAAAAAGAGTCGAGCATTGCGATGTTTTCTGTTTTGTAACAAGTCAGTCATTAATATGTTTATCAACGTCGTTTAAAAACTAGCTTTTGAACAAACTTATGTTAACATAATTACCAGACTGCCATATACAAAAGAAGACTTGTTCTTGCTGATAAAAAAAACTATTTTACTTTTATTCAAGTCTTGATAACCTTAATCGCAAATATGAGTTGCATCTGATGATATCATAATTTTACAACAGAGTACATCAGTGTACACCTAGTACAGTAAAAAACGTTACTGCCACAGTCGGTCACTGTTCATTCATTTTGTTCCGTCACTTTTTTTTTTTTTTTTTTTTTTTTTTTTTTTCCCAAGGAGCCTAGCTATCTATCTCTTTTAGTCAAGGAGTCAGAAGGAGGGAGGGTGACCAGGAAAGACCGGAGCTGGACCACACGTTATGTTGTCCAACATCCCTTACTCTCTTAATAGGATGAAAGGAAAGGAGTATATTAAAGGTGTATGAGTTAAGAAGTTACGAAATGAGCTTTAAATTTGTTCGAATGGCTTTACTTAAAAATCATATCTTAAATTTTTGGTAAATCTGCTTTGAATTCCTATCAACTATTTGGACGATCCAAATGTTCTAGCTTACTGAAATTCAGAATTTTACTAATTTTATAGAGGACATAAAGGAGCAAGAGATGGCGCTGACGTCTGAAAATTTTGCTCTTTGTATCGAGGATACGGCAATACCTATAGCATGGGGAGAATCACAAAAATTATCAAATTTTTAGGAAAGAAATCACTTACGAAGTTGAAATATTTTTTTATATTTGTCCGAAAGTATTTGACAACAAATTATGGTGTTGTCATTTCTGTAAAATTATGTTGTGGCTGCTGAAGGAGCATTTACATGATTCTACAAAATGTTAATCATATACAGCAATCCTCGCCAGACGCACGTAGTTCCAGCAGTTACCACTAGGTTCGCACTAACTTTATGACGCCATTTTCTAAAAAGTATATCATATAATTGTTATTGTGTAATCTTGTTGCTATATAAATATTTAGAGGAAAAAACAAAAACAAAAGTGCAAAAATGTAAAAGGTGTAAAAATGCAACAGAGAATGAAATTTTTCTAATACTTTATTTGAAACTTGAATGAATAATAAAGATATAAAAAATGATAAATGTATTTGCATTTCAAAAAAAAAATTTATTTAATAAAATTTATTATACAAAGTATTTGTACTTCATTTAAAAAAATATATCATAATATTGATATGGTGAATATAATGAAATTTATATATACAATGATAGTATTAATTTATTCAATGGAGTGACTAAACATGTTCTACAATATTGAACATGAACTATTTCAAACATATCCTGTATAATATATTTATTATTTACATTCAATAAGTTTTCAATACAGTGCTTCAACTAGGATATTAATGTGAAATAAAAATATGTATATTTTGCATGCTTGTGTCGTGTATATAAATATAACTGCAGGGGAATTAAAGCTGCAGGCTTAATATCACTTGAATGTGTAACCAGCTAGTGATGGAATTTATATGCAGCTATAGGCAGTAAATATTCTCAATATTAATGTGCAATGTACTGCAAGAAATAAAAATAAATATTATATAGACCTAAATGTAAAATAAATAAATATATAATATATATGAAATATATACAGCTTTTATTTTAGTTGCCTACCTGCATGTCTTTCGCAATTTGATATTTTAAATAGAGGAAAAGTTGCAACCAGAACTTGATATATTTAATGATCGATTTTTTTTTCTTTTTAAT
Organism: Siphlonurus alternatus; assembly: GCA_949825025.1. NCBI lineage: Eukaryota > Metazoa > Arthropoda > Insecta > Ephemeroptera > Siphlonuridae > Siphlonurus > Siphlonurus alternatus. The sequence continues at coordinate 40,264,744 of OX463788.1, read as the reverse complement.
ACCATGTATATTTGTGTGAGCTCAATCTAAAAATTACATTAGATGACACAATCTATTAAATACTTATAGTATATATGGAACCTCTTCGTCAGTATATATGACATTGACATCGACATATTTACCATTATATTATATTATATTATAATCATTTCTTTATTATTATAATTAAAATTATAAAAAAATAAATTAAAAAAAAATTAAAAAAAAATTAAAAAAAAATTAAAAAAAAATTAAAAAAAAATTAAAAAAAAAAAAGCAGAGAAACACTGATCTTCTAAATCTTTACCAACCCATGAAATAAAGATAAGGGCGATAAGGCACTTTTTAATTGTTATAATATATGGTGTTATCCCGATATCGTTATAGTTTATTGTCACCGAAAATTGCCGCTACAGTTTGAAACAAATTCCACTCCTATTTATGTAGCAACAGAGGCTTCAAATTATTCTATAATAAATTATAGAAAATTTCAAACAAATATTGTATAATCTGAATTTCGGTATTTTTTGTTCCCATGGTTTATTGTTAAACTTCATTTTTGTTGTTTTACATGCTTTTAGCGTGCATTATTAAAAAAATATATAATTAAAATAAATTTAATTTATATTATTTTCATGTTATGCTTCAGCAAATTTAGAGGTTTGTACTTTGTATGTAAATTATTATTGTTCTTTTTTTCTGTTCAATATGAAGCATAATATAAAGCTTCATATTATATGTATTGATTATAAGTTTCAACCAATTTTGTTTGAACATTTCATATTATGTATTATAAATGTGTATATAAAAATTATATCATGCATGTATATGTTTATATAAAATGAGATATTGTATGACAATTATTTGAAACCATATAACCGTGGAATTTTCATCTCTAATTGACGTGAACACAGGTAATATGCATACCATGTGGTGAAATTGGTATAGACTCGAATATTTATCCATAATAGTGCATTGCAGACAGCAGCAGCTAGCACACACATAACATTTGTGGCAGTCAGGCATGTGTGAAGCTACGCTCATTAAAACTATGGCTAAACACAGTACGTATAGACCAGAGAGAGAGAGAGAGAGAGAAATTACTCTGTGCGTTCACGTTGCTATTATGTCGGTGTTTGGCTGGGTGCCAAGCAAGCACGCAGTCGACCCGCCGCAATAGATGCAATGTAGTACCCTAAGGCCTTATGTTGTGAGCTACAAATGTCGCAAATTTTCTCTTACCACAAAAATCACATTTTTTTATTATTTTGCATTATTTTATTTATTTATTCAATGCATACTATATTATTATATTTTCTCAAGTACAATGTTTTCTAAATGTGAAAATTATTAAAACGACAACATTTCAATACAAAAAATATATAATACACTTTACTTTTCAATAATAAAATAATAATAATAATAATATAATATAATGGTTGCGTTGCTAGATAACTTAGAGTAAAAAATTCAACTTTTTCAAATATAGGTGGCTACATCAAGAGGGAATGTTAAAATATTTTTGACATTCGAATTTGCACTGTACTTTATAGTTTCGTCGTAGGAGATACATATATAAGATAGTAAAGATAATTTATTTTTAATATTGAGATTTGGATTTAATTTCACACATTGAATGTTAATTAATATTATGAATTAATGCTTTATTTAATTTTGATTATGTATGTAGAATTAAGATATCTGTAAAATAGTAATTTTATATATTTTTTTATCTTGCACGCTCTGTCCTATATAGCTCTCTCTATATTACTTAAAGAAATTGAAACTTCATCAATGTTTTGAAACTTTTTGGTAAACTTTTTTTTGTCCTCCATTATATAAATAAAAAAATTCTTCCGTTTTGGCGTTACAAACTTTGTCATAACTTTAGCAGCAAATAAAAAAAATATATATATATAATATTTTTATCTTTATTTTCGTCTCTAACAAATCAGCAAAGTTCAATATTTCTTGACAAATAATGTTTTAATGGCTGATGACTTGAAGGGCTTGTAAGTTTCAACTCTGTAAAACCAATCTTAAATGTATGTTTCTTACAGTATAAAAAGTTTGTAGGCATTGAGACGAAATCTTTGTGTACTGTATTTTGATTGATTCAGATTTTTTTATTATTCATGCTTTAATAGAGCAGGGGTAACTTTCCATCTGTTGGTGCATGTACACTTGTCGCCTTGGAAACATTCTCATTTGCAGCTTTGTTAATCACCATGCCCCATGCATGCTTTTCTTACTGGGCATGGTGATTAACAAGGCCGCAAAGGAATATTTTCCGAGGCGACGACTGTACATATTTAATATTGAATTCTAAATTTAAAGTTGCTAATTTTTAAAGTTGCTGATATTACATGGTATAATTATATAAATTTCCCTTACAAGAAAGCTTCAATCTATTTGTATAGAAATAACATTTTCTTGCAAGGAAAAATTGGTTGCCAAATTATATCGTGTAAATTACTGTAAATAGCAGGCTTATAATTTTTTAATTCAAATTTAATCATCTTAATTAATCATGAAAATATTTTCCTTCCTATAAATTGCTTAATATAATACTGTATTATACAAAACTACTTGATAATATATCCATGTAACAAAGATATGTTGCAACAACGAATTTAATGATTCGGATCTGTTTTATATCGGTTATCAAAATACGTATTCAAGAGGTTACCTAGGACCGATATGTTTCCGTTGCGGAAACGTCGTGCTAAACAGCCAATAATTAACCTATTCTGCAACCAAATTAATTTGGAGGAGGGGGACAGTTTTTATTTATTTATTTGTGCCACCAAAAATATTTTCTTGAATATTCGGCTCGTTTAGCTCGTCATTTATTGATATTAATTGAAAATTTTTATTTTAAATAATAATATTTGTATGCATATACATAAAAATTATAAAAGCTCTGCCCTACAACTAATTATTGTTTTTTTTTTTTTTTAAACAATGGAGGTAAATGATTTTCTGCAAATAATAAGTAAATCCTAGTTACTCACCGAAACTTGTTTGTGCTGTTCTATTAAAAATATTACACAAACACGTCATGTAAGTAATCACTCTAAAAATTACATCAATATTGCACTCAATGTGAAATTTATACACTGTAATATTATATTTCCTTTATAAAATGAATTATAAAACGAGAGTTTCTTAACTTATGGACACCGGTGGCACATAATAATAATTAAATACAGTTGATCTGCCATTCTACACACACCATATATATATCTAGTTTTCATTCATTGTACATACTCCAGGTAAATTTAAGTAGAATTTACTATATTACATATCACTTTGTGGCCACTGTAAAAGGTATTCATTTAAACTAAAAATTAAATTAATGAGTACTGGAGTACAGTAAATATTAACACTTTCAATTAAACAAAACTTCCAATGCACTGTTCACACGTCCTATCTCTAGAAAAAATATCGCGGACTAAAGGAAGAAAGGAGTCTTTAAGCGTCACATCTTGCCAATCAGCAGTGATTCAGAGAACGGAATAGATGATCCCTTTCTTCCAATCAGTTCGCGAGATGAATTCGTCATCTTTGTCGGTTGTTAAATTTTAAATTAAATTTCGTTAAAACACATTAAATTTAATGTCTCTTCGCCGCGCCAGCTCTGGCGTCCGGCGTCTTTTTTCACGTCCACACATGATGCTGCTTGGCCGGTTGGCTGGATTTGCACGAGATCTTTTTTTTTTTTAAAACGTTTCTTTTCTCGACTTACAATATTTTTTTTCATTACGTATTAAATAATTATTTGTTCTGAAATTTACTGTGAAATAAGTTTGTAATATTAATATTATTTTGAAGAATCTGTTATTAGAAATATATATTATACACCTTATATTTTTCTTAACTCAATAATATTATAGAAAATTAATGTAGTAATTTGTTTTAAATTTTTATATTTATTTTCACATTATCTGAATAAAAAACAAGTTAAAAAAACTGAACTTAAAAAAACAAGTTAATTACTATTTCCAACGTTATTATTTATTTAAAATATTATTTTGACTAAAGTGGCGTGTTAAAAAAACTCACTGTCCGGAGATAAAAACGATTAAAAAATGTATAAATGTAGCTATTTTTGGAACGATTTTATATCGCATGAAAAACATATTTTCGATGTATGTCATTCATAAAAATAATATTGAGAGAATTAAAAAAGAATTGGGTAAAATATTTAATAAAATCATTTTCGACCTGTGTTGATATTGATGTATCATTTTTAAGCATAATTTTAGGAAACATTTCTTTAATAAAAGGTTTTATAAACGTTCTATATTCAACGCAAACTTTTCAAAACCAAACATCCTAATAGTGACGTTTTTCCCGATATATGTTACATATATTATACTTATTAATATAAGAAAGTGTACATTTTTTTTTTGCTAATTTCAAAGTAATATCTTTTATTTATGATTACATTCAATATTTATTATTATGCTTAAGTAGAAAATAAGTTATTAACCTCTTAAATAGAAGTATTTCCTTTTTACAGTAAAATAATAATAAAAAAAAATGGAAACTAAAGAAACTAAGAAATTGCATGAAAATTGAAAATCTCCACATTTTGCTCAACATATTACATTCCACTCACAAGATAATTGTTATAAGGTTCTAAATATGTTAAATATCACCTGCAGGGTATCTTGATTAACAACAAGCAGAGACGTATATACAGATTAGAGTAACAATGACGAAGACTTGATGTAAACAAAGCTTAATTATTTAGCCATGTACGTTAGGAGTTAACTACAATATTAATGACATTGACATGGGTCATAAAACATACAGTAAGTACAGTACTATAATATATATACATGACACGTTAAGGTATATTAATACTATATAATAATATATATTGTGGTCTCCATAATCTTAAAGTCCAAAACTATTTATAAGATATTTGTAATTATATATACTCTATGAGTAGTGTTTGCATACCACCTGTGTTTAATGTTATAGGTATTTATGTATGTATAATGTTTAATTAGATTTGAGAAATTATATAGTTTCTACAAGATGCTTTACTATATACTATTATAGTTTATGTTATATAGGCATATGCATGTAAATAATATAATACCTCGTGATCCTTCAAGAATAATAACTAAGCCTATAAGATTAATTAACAGTCATTTTAAGCAAGGCATGTGCTTTATTATAATCCTTATATGTAACATTATAATATATACAATTTCCTTAATTATTGTATTGTTTGAATAATAATTATAAACACATTATATGTTATGAATACAATATGGTGGTTTCTAATTTTAGTCTATAAAATACTTTTTGTTGGAATAGAAGGTAATTCCGTATATAAAAGGTTAAAATCACCTTATGCACCTCTCTATATTTGTGTGTTTTTAACTTTACCATCATATATAATAATATATTTTTTAATTAAAAATATACTTATTATACTTAATATACTTAAAATACTTAAATAATTCACAAGATTCATTTTGGTATATACAGGTATAGACTGTTGTTCACGAACACTGATTATTGTTTAAGGCACTATGCATGAAACTCCCGCAAAAAGGTCCCGCTATAAACATTTTTTTTTATATATATCATCAATCGCCACTACAGCTCTCTTCCAAGGGCGGATTCACAAGGCACGGGGAGAGCTCCCACTTTCCCCCTCAGGATTTCGAAAATGTATGGGACCCCTATATATTTTCTTGCCCTTCAGAGTCCCAAAATTAACAAGTAACAGAGTAGTGTATTGCATGTCTTTTCCATCAGAGCCGGGTGTTACATCCAATAACAGTTTACCAGTAGATAATCATTGAGTAGGATCCACTAAGTTAATGTAATGCAAAGGAGTAAAAATAAATAAATAAATAAATAAATAAATAAATAAATAAATAAATAAATAAATAAATAAATAAATAAATAAATAAATAAATAACATAAGAATTGAGTCGAACCAAGAACCGTCCGCTAGGCTGCAGGTGAAAAACGAGAGTTTGACTTTTGCTAATAAAAAACAGTCAGTTGGATCGTCAGATTATGTGCAAATAATAATAATTATGCTAACGCTAGTATTGTACGTTATATAATAAAGCTGAGATCTTCCATGACATTTGACTGAAGAGAATGATTACAACAAAAAATACCTTAGGTTACTGCATGTAGCAGCACCAAATTAGAGATGAAACTAAAATAGGGGAAAAGTTTTAAAATTAAATTCCTAAGCGCAATATATTATAATTATAATTTAATTCTTTAATAAGAAAGTATAAAAATTATACACTCACCGACACCGTGGCGCTTATTTCAACTGCTCAACTAATGATAATGGAGAAAAATAAGGGACTTTTTAACAGGCGCGGATCCAGGGGGAGGGGGGATGCCACGGGGCACCAATTTCGGATTTAACGTGGGTAATATAGGCATTTCCCCCATTCCAATTTTTTTTAACATTGGCCTTATGAAGAGGGCAGGCACCCCCCGAAATTTTTTTCTTGATCTGTGCCTGGCTGATTGTACACAATAATATACATACAGTTAAATTAGCCGTTTATTTATTTATAGGAATTTAATTAAACTAAATATTTGTAAAATTAACAGCACTTTACTTTTAAAATGAATTATGGTCACAAAATAATATAAAATTCATTTATACGAGGTCACCTGTTGAAGAGTTTAAACTTGGCTAATACTTTCTCTCTCATACATGTTATAAAGAAAATAATGCTTACTGAAAATTTTAAAGTACTGTGTAGAAGCTTCTTTTGGTTTTAAAGCTATTTGCATTGGAATGCCTTAGCAACAGGGTCATCAAGTACGATAGTAATCCAAACGTAATAGCGAGTCTCTTCTACTATACATATTAGGGTGGCATCAAGCTTTCGTGGTGGTATAGCATCATTCTGCTAACTATCAAGCGGAGTCAAGCAACTCCAAGTGTATGATACGTTGTACATACATACATACAGTCTTCAGGCAGTCTATACCTACCACCCACATAATGGAACTGTGTGAGAGCAGTAGCCTAGCTATAGTATTATAACTATTATAGCTAACCTAGCTACTATAACCAAGCAAGCTTACTAACAAACCTATTACACTAATGTATGTAAACTCTAGCTTACAAACAAGATATTTACATTTCTAAAGGTAATATAGTTAAACTTTGTATATTATATTATAAATGTATAAAAAAAAATACACCATATTATAATAATGCTTCAATTTGAACTTATATAATAATTCAATTTCATTGAACAATACAAAAGAAAAAAATACAGCAATATAATATAATAATTGTAATTTTCTTTTTATACATAATTGTTCAGACGAAAGCTATAATTCAAAACTTCACGATTTAAAAATAATGTTATATTTTTATGTTATTATGTCTTTTGTTGCAAATTTTTCCACTTCAATGACATTTCTATTTAAAAAAAAAACACACACATTAATGTACACATTTTAAACAGGACAGGTCTAGAATTAATTCCCCTCTTGCATGATTGTCTGTATCAATGAAAGATAATTTTGCATAGTATATGGGATATTTAACTTATTCTGCTTTTCCATGATAATATAATTTTATTGTATAATACCCTGCGAGGCAGAATTCTGATGAACACAACCTGTATGAAAAGATTATAAAAGAGTTATGGCTTAAACGGAAATAAACAATGAATTTACTGCAATAATGAATAAAACATACAATAGAATGTTAAAAATCTATTAATTCCGTAGGATTTTTCTAATGCCATAAGAGCACTTTCAAAATTGAATGTGGTATTAAGAGAGAGAGAGAGAGAGAGAGAGAGAGAGAGAGAGAGAGAGAGAGAGAGAGAGAGAGAGAGAGAGAGAGAGATAGAGAGAGAGAGAGAGAGAGAGAGAGAGAGAGAGAGAGAGAGAGAGAGAGAGAGAGAGAGAGAGCAGGGAGGCTTGCTTGTGACGCCACAGATTAATCTATATCAATAATCGAGTATATTTCCGGGGGCTCAGAAAATGATTGAAAATGCAACTTAATACCTGTATGCATCTATCTATCGAAATAATCTGGACGTTAATTACCCGAGCTTTACTTTGAATAATTTTCTTAAAATAATACTTGCATGGCAGTTGTTGAGGCACGGTGAGCATGATCGGCCATCGGAGATTTCTTCTCTTAATTCACAAAAAGAATTTAACCTGCATTTTTGTTTCTAATAATCTGCAGCAGAAAATTAAGACTATGTAGAAATATATATTATCTCGCGCAACAGCTCCATTTGATTTTTGATTCATAAAAAAATCACCAACCCTTAATATAAATTTTCTGTTGAAATATTGAAAATTACTACACCATGAAGACTATGAAGTACCTTTATTTGTACCTTTTTTAATAATATTTAAATTATCAACACCAGGTAGTGATTTAATTTATCTTATCCTAATCTTAAGTTATTTTAAGTTCCAAACATAATTAATATTTGTATCAATATCTTTGTACCTCTATGTTGTATTATGTACAGCCACATGAGGAAAATAAATAAATGTATAATTTTAGAAGGCTGTAATCCATCTGCCAGATTCTCGAAAGGAAATTTGCAACAATCTACGTTGCCAATTTAAATACCCTGATTCCCACCTCTTATAGACTCTTACTGTCTCAGACCGAGAAAGGTGGACGTAAAAGCGAATGTTTTCCTCTCCTTAAATTTGGGTGTGTATCCCTTTAAGGGCTTGAATTTGCATGAAGCTGAATTACCTAACAAATTGCCTTCTAAAGTGGACTCTCTACTGTAACATACATATTAGTTAGTGTAGTCTAAAGTTAAATAACACGAACAATTACAAATTATTCTTATCAGATTGTAACTTTAAGTAAATGTATATTTTTTTTAATGAAAATTTTATTCTGACACTAAACTTACACATCTAAAGAAAAGCTCGTTTACTGTTTGTAACTTTGTTCAATCTAAATTTGAATCTTTCAAATAGAAAATAATGAATTTATATTAAAAAAATATCTATAATTTTAAAAAGGTTCCAATAACTTCCAATTATATAATGATCTTTTATTTAATATATTTTAAATAGAATAACCTAATAGAATATAATATAATTATGTTTGAACGGAACGTGAATGTTTACTAATTATTTTTAAAGCATAATAATTAGTACCAGACTGTGCTCGGAAATGCACATTATTTTAAATTTACACACGTTTTCTTAAAAACAAAGAAGCTCATTTTATCCAGCTTACAAATTACATTATAGCACATTCGTAAAATTGAGTTCTCCAGTTTTCCACACCGTATATAGCATTAGGCATGAGCAACGCAATCAGTCTACTTTACAGGGGCTGAGTGAAAACATACGCGCGCAGGCCGCCATGCTGGAGTGTTGGTAGAAAACTCTGCATGCAGCAAAAGATTTAAAAAAATCATTCTAAATTATTTAAAATGAAAATACAAAATGTGAGGTAAGCAAAATGTTTAAAATAAAATTTACAAACTTTTGCTCACCTCAGAATTTAGAATCTTTTCGTCACATATTTTTAAATTTTTTTTAAATATTTTGTCCTCTGCTTATATGTACATTGCGTAACTCCACCGGTCCACCATCGACGACTGGCGAACAACAACTTTATGTTGAAACTCCCGATCTGACGTCACATGCAAGCGCCTAATATATACGCAAATGCAAGACCCATGTCATCAGTTCTGCCTGTAGTATTACATTTGCTATTGAAATACAATACATGTACTATATTACTTAGCATGCAATTTTTGAAAACAAAATAGCACTGGTTGCATATTGACAAGGCGTAAAAATTATTGGTGGAGTGAACATAATATATTTAATCATGGTTTAAACTGAATTTCTATTAAAATGTAATTTTTGTTTTTAAAAAAAATGACATTTCCGTTGTATTAATAGAAAAAAAAATATACATATTATAAATAGAATTTATTCTTGTGGAAGTTAGAAGCTAAATTCTATACTAAAAGTCATGAGTTCTGCATATCCCTGATGTTTTATAAATATATTATATGCAAAGCTTAAATTGGTCTCCTTGATAGACATTCCCTCCTCAAATCCTCATTGAGTAATATGGGAGAGTATAGTTGCAGGCTTGAAATTCGATGAGTACCCTCTAGTGACTCAAGGAATGCACTCGTGTTAGGTATGTTCCGAGCTTGTGGTCATTACAACAATAGATTTTAGCCCTTCACTCTCCCTTTCAACCCTTTTTTTTTATCTTCAGAGACAAGAGACGAGTAGAGCGAAAGGATTACGTAAAAAAATGAAAAAAAAAAGACAAGTGGGAAAGGGGGGTGGGGGGTTATTATACAGAATATATATGTATGTATTGTCAAGTGTAGAAGAACTATTTATTATTCATATTTTTTTATGTATATAGCTAATTATATCTAACATACAGACTATATCTTTATTATTTTTTTACGTGTTTCGTATTTGATACATCAGATATATGATGTAATATTAACTTGTAGCAGTTAATACGTTATAGCAGATTGTTGCTTTCTTATCAATCTAGAGCTCCATATGTGAAAATTATATAAATATACACCGTAAAACTCCCAACATAGTAACTTTTATAAAGTTTCTCAATTCTCATCTATGAGTATATTTATAATGAAATACATGTATTTTATATAAAAATATATGATAATTTTTATTTATATAATTTAAAAGTTAATTTGTATATATATATATATATATATATATATATATATATATATATATATATATATATATATATATATATATATATATATAATTATGATATTATTTAATGCTTATAATTTACCAATGAGTATTAAAATTAAGTGTATACTGGAAAAAATGTGATTAATATAATATATGTAATATATTTTTTTAACTAATTTAATGCAGTTGATAAAAATTGTATAATGTCGCATGTCGATGATTGGTAACCATAAATTATTATTTAGAAAATATTTATCATAGATGCACACATTTATTTTTTATTTATTTTGTTTGTTCCATAGTTAGTGTTTGAGCAGCGCAAAACTAGTTTTGCTCATTTTTTTCGGCTTTTGCGCTTATTAGGACTTTGGTGATAACATATAAATGGTGATATTATACACGTTTGAAAAATTTTATTTCCACATAAATAATAATTAAAGACAGCGATCAAGCTAGTTAATACCATCATTATAATTTATTATTAAAATGTTAAGAGAATTAAAGCTTTCAAGCTCTGACAATTATATTTTCCAATGAAAAAATTAACATATTAACATTTTATATAAATATATAAACATGGAATTAAAGCAAGAAACCAACTTCATGTTTATAATTTTTTTTTGTAATTAAGTTACATAATATTTACATCTTGTTAATTTATATTAATTCCAGTATGGTGTTGAATTTCCTTGTTATACACTTTATTTATTAAAATTATTTGCTGCTTTATTTTTGCTTCTAAATGTACAGAGAGATAGAAAGGGGGTAGGGGGGAGAGAGCATTGGTAACAAGAGTTGAAGTGTTGTACTGACGAGTATCGCACTCTGGTATATATGTACGTATACATACATATATAGTCGCACGTACAAATATATATATGTATAAATATATAGTAGGTATATGGGCGGACACAGACCACTGCAATGAGCCTATGTTATCTCATTACCTGGCTATTGTACCGGATACTCAACCATCCCCCACCCAACCCCCACACTCTCCCAACCCTTCAGTAGCCTTTTCTCCCCACCCCCAAACCACCCCCTTTACATTGCCTCTCGTAAATTTGTAACCACAAAATTAGTAAACTTTTTTTTTATATTTTTTTATTATTCGTGAACAGTCGCACACTAATTAATTCTATACCAGTCCTATTTCAAGCTTTAAATTGTTTCATTTATATACGTATGAAAAAAAAATACACATACACATGTTCTCTTGACTATTCTGAAAAAAATACTGTTTGGGAGTTGATTGAGATTTATATGTATTATCCTTTTTAATGAAGTATTCAAAATGCACATATATACTACACAAGAATTGTTAATGGAAATTTGGTTTGCATACATTTTTTTAGGGAAAGGTGGGGGGGGGGAGGGTTAAGAATAAATTATCAACTCAATATTATATATAATATTTTTTTAATACATATATAATTTATGTTATATAGTTTTATTCAATAAATTAATGTAAAATAAATATATAAGATTTTATTATTCGGATCATAAATGGTCATATATGATGTATAGTATTTGTGAACAACAGTGTAAAACACGATGACAACAAAATAAATATATTTGTGTTCATATTTAATCTGATTTAGTTCCACCCTACCTGTTACGTGCTAATTTCACTTATATGCTCTGATTTAAAGATTAATATTATGCATGTGTAATGACAAACAAACTGAAAAAATAAAAGTGTTTTAGTGTATATTATGGTGTGCGTGTCTGCAATTCTGCATTGTTACTCATTATAACCTCTTGTATCACCCGTTCCTCCGTCCATCATGCAAGCCACATGCAGTTCGGTAGCATTTATAAATATACGAGAAAAAATGCACTTCCCAATACCTATAGACGAAATGTTCATATAGGATAAGTATTATTTTTTAATTGCATTCATAATAATTAGACAATATTAACAAATTATAATTTAAATTTTTAATACTTTAAATCTCTAATAGATTTGTTGATAGTTTGTTATCAAATTTTAGGCCTATACATTTATATTTAAATCGATACTAAATTGCTAAAGTGATACTAAATTCTCCTTGACATTTTTTTTTCACGCTCAAGTCTCTAACTTTTATATATATTGTATTGTACGGGTATTTGTTTATAGAAAGATAAAATGCAAATGAAAATATGTAAAAACAATAATAATAACGCTGTATAGCACTATATATCGACTATATACTAGGTACATAAATTATTTGAATTGCCAGTAAGTTGAGAATGCAATCATATTTGAGGAAGATAATCAAATTTCTTAACCACTGTTAGCTTCAGCTTAAATATATGATAGTAAATGTGAGAAACCTGAAATCTTTGTAATAGATATCTTATTCATCAATCGCTTTTTTTCAAATAAAAAAAAAAAAAAAAATGCTTCAGTGCATGAGTAACTGCATGAAATAGAGTAATATTTATCAAGCATTTCTTTTTGTTTGAATAATATACAAATTAAGAAATTAAGCTTAATGATTACCATGAGATAGTCGGTGACAGTTTGGGAGTTTGGTCAATCGGTATTCACATTATAAGGTGAATATTTTTTTTTAGCGGTAAACAAAAGTTTTTGTATTATGGGACAACTCCGCGAAGTTAAGAGGAAAATAAAAATGCTTTGTAAAATCTTCCCTATATCATACCAATTACATGCTTGTTTTTATTTATATATCATCTTGCTTAGCAACTTCTAGCCTTTTCAATTTACATAGTTTACATCATAATTTAAATTATTCAATAGTTCTAAAAATTTCAATAGGAAGGCTATTAGATTTTATTGCAATTTTATATTATACATAATATTTTTACTGTGTTAAAAAAAAATTCAAATTCATGGCACAACGTTTGAAACAAAAGAGGTTCATATCTAACACACACACACACAAGCAAACTTCATATAGGAGAATAAAAAACAATTCCAGTTTTTAGGGAGGTCATTGATGAGAGTTCATGATTGCTTATTCTACGTGAGTCCGCCATCAGATTATGTGACGGAAAAAAAAAATATATTTTTGACCATCACTTGTATGGTTGGATAGATGCTGCTTGCTATAACTGCTATATATGCTTCTGCTCTCCACTTCTCTCTATTGTTTGTCTATTGTTATATGGTGTTTCATTGTTACGCTGATCACGTGGTAACTCCCAACAATCACTAGTGACGATCGAAGCTGCAGCAGCCAGCCTGCTCCTCCTCTCCTACTCTCGTAAAAGCTGCAAACTGATTTTTCTCTGTGTTTAGTTTGCGGTTCGATGAGGATGCTTTTTTTTATCTCACTGTTTTTGTAAAAAAAAAAAAAAAAAAATGGAAAAAGTACTTTACCAGATTTTATTGACTTGAATAAAAAAAAAAAGTCAAAACGCTTGAACTCTGTTCTTTTATATTGAACCTGTATAAAAAAATATGTATATATTTTTTTATTTGTATGTTTGTATCTACACAATACCACAAATTAATTAATTTGAGTTGTTGGGGGAAAAATGTTTCAAATTTTATTGTATAAATTTTAAACTGATAAGTTCAACAGCTTGCTGTCGTTCTCTGCAGCAAACCATATATTATCCAAAAAAAAAAAAAAAAAGAAGAAGAAGAAGAAAAGGTAATATTAAACAAGTGTTTCTCGTGACGAAATAAAGTATTGTTATTCATCATAATATATATATATATATATATATATATATATATATATATATATATATATATATATATATATAATATATATATATATATATTGCTCCCTATACAACTGATTATTTTTCTTGCAATATTGATAGAGGTATAATACAAATTAAAAAGCCCATTATCACCGATTTATCACTTTGGAAGACTATATAAATTTAAGTACTTCAATTGAAACCTCAGAAGTATAACACTAAATCATAGTGATGTTTATATTATTACAATTAAAGGCCTAATGAACCTTTTCACAGCATTAGGTACACGGTTAGCTTTGCTTCAGTGTGATTCAGCTGCATATATTTTTTTTTGTTTCAGTAGCACAAATATCAGAGATAATAACCGATGAAAAGGAACCTGTGACGTCACTCACGCTCATTCAGCGGCGACAATATAGGGAAATCCCTGCAAAAGATAGGTTCACACCCGCTGCAACCACGGCCACAATTTTACTTCTGGAATTTTGAAACTTTACCAGGGCAGTCTTGATAGTATTTGTCAAAATAGACTGAATGAATTTTTTTGGTGGCATGTGTACAGACTGAGTTATTGCGGTAGCAAGATAAGCCAAAAATTCAACATTGTTTTCCTATGCAACATTTTTGCTCCTCTTTCTACCGCAATAACTCAGTTTGTATGAATGTCGTAAAAAAAAATCTTTCAGGCTATTTGAAAAATACTATCAAGACTGCCCTGGTACAGTTTCAAAATTCCAGAATTCAAATTATGACCGTGGTTGCGGCGGGAGTGAACCTCTCTTTTGCAGGGATTTCCCTATATTGTCACCGCTAAATGAGCGTGAGTGACGTCACAGGCTCCTTTTCATCGGCTATTATCTCTGATATTTGTGCTGCTGAAACAAAAAAATTTATGCAGCCGAATCATACTGAAGCAAAGCTAACCATGTACCTAATACTGTGAAAAGGTTCATAAGGCCTTTAAATATTTTTTATTTTTCCTTGTCCCACTAAAAGCTATGCTACATATATGCAATTACATGATATAGTTACCTATATAGTTATCATGGCATAATAATTAATTTTAGTTGAAATAATATGGAACCTTTTATTGAATAGGGAGTTTCAAGATATGGGTACATTTTTTTTTCTAAATTCACGTGTCTTGTAGCCAACAAGGCTGGAGATGCTAAAAATCTTCCAATCTGGACCTGGGGGTTTGACCTTAAATTGATTTTTTTTATAAAAAAAAAATAAAAAATAAAATAAAAAAAAAAATAAAAAATAAATAAATAAATAAATAAATAAATAAATAAATAAATAAATAAATAAATAAATAAATAAATAAATAAATAAATAAATAAATAAATAAATAAATAAATAAATAAATAAATAAATAAATAAATAAATAAATAAATAAATTAATTAATAAATTAATAAATTAATAAGTAAATAAATAATCACAAATCATATATTCTGTGTAATATATAGTCAGTCATTAGTCAGAAACATAATAATAGACGAGCTTACATCAGTAACGTTAAAATTACGTACTCGTAAAATAACTATGTATATATGTTTTCCAAATCTAAAAATAAAACATATATAAATTACAAAAAAAATCTAGTTATTTCTATAAAATTCTGTTATATATAAAATTGATTTTTTAATAAAAAAATGAAGAATACTCTGGTATAAAAATATACCAGAGTAGGCCAATATAAATATTAGTACATTTTTTTAGGCGATTAAAATATGCATTTTTTGTGATATGCGTGAGAAATTATTTTTGATTTGTTTGACGTGGCAGTGAAGCGTGTCCTGCGATGTGTCAACTTGTCTCTGAGAGTAAACACAAGAATTGACCTTCACCCAGGGGGCCACTTACCTCGCTCTCCTCTCACATGTATAATGTTCGGTTGAAGCACCTCAGGGCATTAGAGAACAATTAAAATTGAATATATACTGTATATACGTTTAAAATAATACGCTCAACATAATCAAAGTAGTCTAAAATTGAGAACTATATTATTTAATACAATTTCGCGTTATTGGTGCTCATTAGTACTTTGAGGTAGTCTCGCCAGCCCTGAACGTATAATTCGAGATAATTGGAATTTGAGTATAAATGGCTCATGTTCAACATTTTTTTTTCAACATTTGCTTCAAAGAAGCTAAAAAAAATACACAGTCCACGAAATAGTATCATGGAAAAAAATCAGTGCTTTCATTCTGTTATTAAACTGCATTCCTTTTTACTAAACTCCAACAAGACTTCCATATTTTGAGGTTAGTTTTGCAATTTTTTTTTCTTCTATATTTCTTTCAAGGATTAATCTAAGCTGTCTTTAATGTCCCTATGGGTGTATATTTTTAAATGGAAAATAAAAATAGTTTCATTTTAATTTTTAATTTCCATTTAATGACCTATCTATACACAATGGAAAGAATTCCGACTCAAAATTTTCATTAGTCAGGTTCATCAAAGGGACCCTTATATCGTCCAGTTTGCCACGTGGCATGCGCTTGTTGTGCCACGCCCTCCTCCCGTCACGTGTCCAGCTGACTGCATTCAACCAAGCAACGCCCGCTGTCACTGCACATTTGATGAATGCATGCCTTATGTTCAATCGGCCATGTGGGATCCAATCACCATAACCAACATCAAAATATAACACAAGCAGTTCAATTGTATCGTAATTTAATAATATTTCAAACTAAGGAACTATATAAACTTTATGAGAAACTTGCAAATTTTGATATTAATTCAGAGTATTTAAAATTTAAAGCATGCATTTAAAAAAAAACATACTTGAAACTTTTGTATAATTAGATTACCGCAAGCATCTTTAAATAAAAAATTATAAATTTTATAAATTATGAAGTTCTAATTTTTTCCCATTATTGTTTTGCTATTTATTATAAATTTCAGACCTTCAGACTAAATTTAATTATAACTATGAATATATCTTTAAACAATTCTTTAACTATAAAAATTGAAATTATAATGCATGAATTTTAAAGTGATTTGTTTCCCCAGGTTATTCTCCTTTTATTCTGTTTTATTTGTTTGTTTATGTATATTTTAATTTAAACAAATTTAGTACATTTTTATAATAATGATGCTTTACTTCTTTTCTTATTTCCATTTAAAAATAAAATAAACAAATTTTAATATAAACAGTACGTAAATTATGAAAATAGCACCTGACCTGTTAACCTGTTATAATTCACTTATAATATAAAATATTTGTTTTAATGCTGATATTATTAGCTTGTATAATTTAATTTTCCAACAAAAGTAATAAAAATATGTAAAAATATTTAATATTCCTGCATGCATGCCTTACTTTTATACTGGAACTCATTATTCTATAACCTCATTTTTTTTTTTTTTATATTATAGAGTACACTCACACTAAGAAGAAGCTATGATAATCTTTACTTTAGAAACGGTCGTCACTAAATCTAATTTTATATAATCAAGTATAATCATTACTGTACATAGTAGTCATCGATCAGCATTAAATTATTTAGAGAGCGGTGAAGAATACTTCTATTTTATATGTTTTTTTCTAAATATATAGCCACAATCTGTTTTTCTGTTACGTAATTAATGATATTAAATTAGTTTGGGGTTTTATTATGTAAAACTGACGATCCCCGTCTACGAGTTTTCCACACACTCTTTGTGTTTTCTGTACAATTTTATGTAATATGTCATAATATGTCTGTTTTTGATGATTTAAAAAAAAAATAAGTATCTCTGGAAAATGTTTGTTAGCATACTTGTAATTAAACTTGATGTTTGCCGCCAGACTGAAATATGGGCTAATTTCTATGCAGCAAATTTGTCTGAAGTAAGATATGTGGTCTAATACTCGGAGCAAAGAGAAAAATATAGCAGCTGCTGTTTCAACTTTGTATACGATGACAATAGGTCTGTTCATAAATACACAACAAATGAGAATTAGTAATTAGAATTTCCTTAAAAATGCTCCCTATACCATGTACATATTTGATAATCGATTGTGTATTTACGTACAGACCTTATAATATTAAATTTATGCTTCTTCATTTTCTCCAAATACAAACGTAAATAGTTTTTTCCGTGTACTGCCCTGCATCAATAGAGACTAGTATGTGCATGATTCTCTCTCTCTCTCTCTCTGACTCTCTCTCTCTCTCTCTCTCTCTCTCTCTCTGACTCTCTCTCTCTCTCTCTCTCTCTCTCTCTCTCTCTCTCTCTCTCTCTCTCTCTCTCTCTCTATCACGAGGTTATTTCTGTGTGTTGCTCACCACCTCAAAGCAAGCAGAGTGTTAATCACAATGCCCAGGTCAGGGTTTGATGTAACGTTTGAGAGACCGGACACCACAACATGTTTGTTCATATGTATACATAATTATGCTTCACAAAACTATATTGTCAACACCATGGATTATGGGCTAAAACAAATGTCATTTTATATCCCTCCTAATTCCTAATTTACTCACTGAATGTATATTATTATTGTACTCTACTTTATAATTTTCTTCATATGTGTTTTGTTTAAATACCTATTTATTTATTTTTCTAAAATGTTATATACATCAGTGTTATATACATCAAAATATACTCATTTTAGTGTTGTTTTATTCTGTGTTTCAGTTTTACGGTCTTTTAAATTATATTATATATTTATACATTGTAATTTTGTGAAGAGACTAATACAATCTGGACTTCCTACTTTCTCTTTGCCCTCCCTCTGTGTAAAGTTCCATAAACTACCCATGTTTAGAACCGTTAATTTAAAACAGCATCGTTTCAAATGGGACTATTTGTCAAATCAGAATATTTTTAGAGTAGAAATTGACCGATGGAATATAAGGATGAAAAGTAGACGGAAATAATGTCGGCTATATCTGTAACCGTGTAGTTTTTCTTTTCTTTTTTTTTATTTTTTTTTAATTTCTTCTTTTTTTTTTAATTTTTTATTTTCTAATTTCACTGTATTTTGACTTTTCATTAAATTATAATATTATATGTAATATTCATCATGCATCCAAACATAATAAATAATAATTTGCAATTACTGCAAGATACTAATTAAGAGCTTTAGAATTTGACTGATCAAATCAGGGTCTAATAAAATAAAAGCGTTGCACAACATAAATAATGATTTTTAAAATAAAATAACTTCAAAATTTAGTCTTTAATATTATAACCTTTTAGGGTAGTAAATTTGAAGTAAAGCTGATACTTGTTTTATAAAAAAATGTGTTATTTTCTATTTTTAATATTAAGTTGAAACTCTTCATTAAAAAAGTGGAACTAAAATTTCTGTAGGACACAGGATTTTTTTTTTTTTTTTATTTTAAGATAAGCAAATTTGTTTTCAATGTTTCTAGACGATACTACATAAAAAATGCAATTGTAATAATTGAGAAAATAATTTTTTATATGTATATATGTATATTTTTTTATTATTATTTATATTCACATCATACACCCGCTTCTTCAGTACACTCCTATGTTCAATGCTAATTTTATTTTCTGTCATTGGTTAAAAGAGCAGATATAACAAATTTGCTTATCTTAAAATAAAAAAAAAAAAAATCCTGCGTCCTACAGAAATTTTAGTTCCACTTTTTTAATGAAGAGTTTCAACTTAATATTAAAAATAGAAAATAACACATTTTTTTATAAAACAATTATGAGCTTTACTTCAAATTCACTACCCTAAAAGGTTATAATATTAAAGGTTAAATTTTGTTGCTGTTTTATTTTAAAAATCATTACATATGTTGTGCAACGCTTTTATTTTATTAGACCCTGATTTGATCAGTCAAATTCTAAAGCTATCAATGAGTATCTTGCAGTAACTGCAAATCATTATGTATGGAGAGCAAAATATTATGTATGGATGATGCATGATGAATAATACATATAATATCATAATTTAATGAAATGTCAAAATACAATGAAGTTATAAAAAAAAATTAAAAAAAAAAAAATTAAAACCGCATCGTTCCAAATGGGACTATTTGTCAAATCAGCATATTTTTAGAGTAGAAATTGACCGATGGAATATGAGGATGAAAAAGTAGACGGAAATAATGTCAGCTCTCTCTGTAACTGTGTCTGTTTTTCTTTTTTTCTTATCCTTTTTTTTTTTTTTTTTTTTATTTTTATTAATTTCTTCTTTTTTTTATTTTTTCTTTTATAATTTCATTGTATTTTGACATTTCATTAAATTATGATATTATATGTAATATTCATCATGCATCATCCATACATATTATTTTGCAGTTACTGCAAGATATTAATAGCTCATTAATAGCTTTAGAATTTGACTGATCAAATCAGGGTCTAATAAAATAAAAGCGTTGCACAACATATATAATGATTTTTAATATAAAACAACAACAAAATTTAACGTTTAATATTATATATAACCTTTTAGGGTAGTGAATTTGAAGTAAATCTGATACTTGTTTTATAAAAAAATGTGTTATTTTCTATTTTTAATATTAAGTTGAAACTCTTCAATAAAAAAGTGGATCTAAAAAATTTCTGTAGGACACAGGACTTTTTTTTTTATTTTAAGATAAGCGAATTTGTTTTCAATGTTTTTAGACGATACTACATAAAAAATGCAATTGTAATAATTGAGAAAATAATTTTTTATATGTATATATGTATATTTTTTAATTATTATTTATATTCACATCATACACCCGCATCTTCAGTACACTCCTATGTTCAATGCTAATTTTATTTTCTGTCATTGGTTGAAAGAGCAGATGTATATGTATAATTATGGTAAATATGTATATATATATATATATATATATATATATATATATATTATATATATATATATATATATATATATATATATATATATATATATATATATAACATTGGCATAATGATAAAAAAATTATAAAAAGTACTTTTAACAGTTTTTTGGCAGTGAGATTTTCTTTTATGAGTTCTATCGTGTACTGATTAAGTATTCTTAAAGTATTTTATATTTATTTTATTTAAGTTAAGTAAAAAAAAAAGTAATTTTACACTTTGCTTATATGCCAGTCCGTGCATTCTTGCCCACCTCAGCGCTGCCTCCTTGCCAGGGGCATGACGTCAGCGCAATCCCCTCTATACAATAAGTTTTGCAACTTATAAAATTTTTAAAGATGTGGTTTCGAGTCCCCAATTGGGTGAAAACTTTTAATTTTCTAACAATTCTTTCTTACCCGGCGGGTAAACATGAAAGGTTAAAAAAAAATGTTTTGGTTATTTTTTGTTTTCTTTCAAGTCTGTTGTCTTTTTTTATAATGATCTGGTCTTCGGATGACAACAATAAAACAAAACAATGTAATATATAATAAAAGTAGAGTGAGCGATTGCATTTTTTTTTAATATTTTATTTTCTAAAAATAGTTTAAGCTGCCCTCTATTGAGAAATGAAAACCAAAAAATTCCATCTCAAATGGTTTCATCACAAAAAATTCCCAAAGTTGGTGTTTCGGAGGCCTTTAACGTGCAGCCTTATGGAACATAAAACTGCGTTTTACTCCAACATTTTCTGAACTATGCTACCATTTAAAAAATACCTACGTAATCTATGATGAATTCTTTAATGGATTTTTAAATAAAAAAAAAACAATTTACGGAGCCGTTTTTTCGGAAAAAAATCTTTAAGTTTTTGCGGGTTAATTCCCATAAGGATTCTCATGATTTTTTTCCAAGAAAACGACCCCGTAAATTTTTTTTTATTTGAAAATTCATTAAGGAATTCATCATAGATTACGTAAGTATTTTTTAAATGGTACCATAGTTTAGAAAAAGTTGGAGTAAAACGCGGTTTTATGTTCCATAAGGCTGCATGCACGTTAAAGGCCTCCGAAACACCAACTTTGGGAATTTTTTGTGGTGAAACTATTTGAGATGGAATTTTTTGGTTTTCATTTCTCAATAGAGGGCAGCTTAAACTATGTTTAAAAAATAAAATATTAAAAAAAATGAACTCGCTCACTCTACTTTAATATACTGAAAGTTATGAAAACAAATTTTAATTTTAAAATAAGTATCAAATTCTGACAATGCGATAATTTGTCCAAAAATAATAAATGCAAGTTAATATTGCAATTAAAATAGAAATTAATATTACTTCAAAATTATTTCGCTAAAATATAAATGTATAGTTTTAATACAATACCAGCTAATTTCAAGTGTATAATATAAAGCAGAATTATTAATAATAAAAATATTTTTATCCAATTATAAGTTCGTTATGAAGCCATTTGTGGTTTTACGTATTGTCCATTGCATGCATGCACAATAGAACAAACAACAAGTATCATTTACAATTTGTACCCTTTTAATTAGCTTTTCAACAAGCAACAGTAACATATATATAGCTATTATATCCCTATACAGTGTAAATGTAGAGGATGAATCATGCATGTTAATTATACTCCATAAGCCAAAAGATTAAACATATACTATAAAAGGGTAAAAAAGTAAATTATTACAGAGAAAAATAACACAAATATGTGATAATAATACAGATAAATCCTAACATCAAAGTATTAGAATATTAACTAACGTAACGACAGAATTTTAAAATTGTATGTTTTTACTGTAATATACTATTAATAGATTGTAGATAATTTTAGCATACCAATTATAATTAAAAGCTAATTTTAAAGTTATCAAACATCAATATCATTTTGCTTTTATTTTTGGTTTAGTAATTATAATTTTATTATTTTAGTATAATATTTTTAATATTTATTAGATTTGATTTAGTTTCCCCCATATACACATGTTAAAAGGCCATCTGTTTTCAATAAATCTATTTAAATTACCATGAGAGAGAGCTATAGCGCTATATCTGCTGTACGTATATATAGTATATGGTTTTAGGTTTCATATCAGTAGATAATTAGTAACATATGAGTAATTTAAATTAAACTTCATTTGATATCTATGTACCACACACTCACCGTAAATAACATTATAAGTAAAGTACTGTGGGCTTGCTCTGCTGCTATATGTATGCCATGGCTTGATAGGGTTCTATTATAAATAATGGATTTTAATAACCACACATTTAAATAAACATGTTTTTTTATTATTATTATTATTATAAATAAACACATATGTTTTTTATTAAAGTTCAATTAATATTAACAGGAAATCAAGATGTTAATTTTCAAATGGGTTTGTTTGTTAATGTAAAATCATGTAATTGAAAGTATCATACTTTGTGTGTCTGTGGTAATTTAATTATAATGTTTTTGTATTAAATAATATAAAGTAAAATTATTATTTGAGAGAATGAATATGTAACGAATACTATAATTATTGATGTTTGATGAAATAAAAATTTTATTATTTAATGCATGCTCAAATTCTTTTAATTTGTATATTCAGATTTCACTAAATATAATTATATATATAACATTATAAGTAATATGCACAACATAAATCTTACTCGTAAAATGATATCCTATTATAAATTATAAATAAAATTTAAACAAGCACTGTAAGAATTTGAGCATTTTTTATATATAAAAAAACTCATTTTATGTTTTACAAAATATAATAAAACGAAAACACCTGTAATTAAAGTGCGTATAATATGATTATAATATATACGTTTTATAAAATGAATATTCATAATTATACATGTAAATTAACAATCTATACAAATATTTTTCTCTGTACAGTATATTATATTTATATATAATATAGTTATATTTTCTAATTTGAATCATTTGACCCTATAGTATAACCAATTTAGTTGATCAGACCATAATGAGTTTTATATGCCAGGCATGGTCATATACCTTACATATATATGTATATATATACAATTGCAAGCTATATAATGTTTAACTATTATTATACACACATATATATACATATGTACATACAACAATTTGACTAGTTACAACGGCAATGTGTGGGGGGTGGAAAGGGTATATAGAATACTCAGGTGTAAATGAAACGTATGTTATTATGCAAGTATAATCACTTTATATGCATCGCTTAGCTTCACATAATATATAAATGTTGCTATGTCAAACGTTGCTTTGATTATATTATATACCATATTATACAACACAGCATACGCGCGTAATGCATTTACGTTCCCATACTATAATAAACTGGACATTCAGCTAGCTTATATAGTACTCCATGGAACAAGCCAGTTGGTCTACTAGCTAGCCTCCAGGTTTGATTCCCTGTTAATGCTCAACAGCGGTACGAGGACTATATACATGTCTGTTGTTACCATGCTGCCAGTGTCAGCCAATCATTATATTATTAATATATAATATTATATCTGCGGCATCATGATGTGACTTTATACAAATGCTAATATATAATACTATTCATGAAAATTAATCTCGTAACAACTGAATATATAATACGACCTGAAGTGTGTAGTGGAAAACTTTATTATAATTATTATTTCAATCACTGCATGTATGTAAAATTGTTTTGTAAAAGGTGGAAAAAAAAGAGTACGCTAATTTGTCTTGTTTATTATTATTATTATTAAATAATATTGTTTATAATTTTTATTATTAAATTACTGAATACTTATTTTTCGCTCATATTTATTGTATAATTATTATATACAAGTGGATTAACAACATTTTTTGTATAATAATACAAATGTAGCTCTATATTAAATCATTCTGTTTCTACCATTTAAAAATTATGAAAAAGTAAAAATGATATCATTTGGGTATATACTATATTAATATTTATATACTTATTTTTATAAAAAAATAATAACAAAGATTTAAGTTGAAACATGCATAATATCAAAACTCATCACTGCAGCTGTATAAAGATGGAAAGAAAACATAAGTGTACTTGGGAGAACAAACCGATAATGAGGCCAAAATAATGGTCACAGGTAAAGTTTGTAGCTGGGAATACCTCTTTTGTTGGTGCTCATTATCTGATAACAATAGGTAAAATAATATAATGTTAATGTACAAAAATACTGATACCTAATAAAGGAAGATTTAAAAAAAAAAGAATCCCCGTAAATCAAGAATTATATATACTATTGTATATAAATAGGGATCTTAATTGCCTTCAATCACTTAACCTTGTTTTAATTGATACCCTTGATAATTTTATATAATCTGCATGGTATATTTAAATCATAACAAAATCCACATTTATTTTTTGTAATAATCTTATATTACGAACAACTATCAAAATGTATTGTATTTTATTTCCGTTATATGAAAAATAACATAACAAATCTATAATATAATTATATGTTTTGTTGATTTTTTTTTATTAAGGTATATATCTGAACCTCTCTCTCATGCTAACAAATTTTTTCACTTAGTAAAATATGACCTATTTGCATGGGTTGGCTATAGCATTACATATACATACATGTGTACTTACTAGTTCTATTTCCAGCAAGTAATATTATAATATCTTCTCTTATAGCTAGGAACTGAACCCGAAGCTCGAGCAAAATTAAATTCTTTCTCCCACTCTCTCGTACATCACAAAGCAATCGCGTACACTCTATAAATAAAATATTATAATATTATTATATATTATAATAATTTGCTACATAGAGTCAAGTATCCAGAATAACAAGTTGTCTGTTGAAACTTGAGCTTATATTTCTTCTCTGCTTCTCGGGATTGATAATTTTATGATAGTAAATGATTATAATATGAAACTTTTCACAAAAGTTCAAAAGTTATCGTCAAGTTGAAAAAAATATCAAAGCAGCAACGTCAGTTTCGCATGTCTTAGTATCGTGTGGGTGCTGGTGGGTTGAGCTGAGCACCATGCAGCAGTAGCACAAGGCATAATTATTATTATTATTATTATTGATAACAGCTGTTGTTTTGACGACGAGGCTACTGCGTGCCGCCAAGACCAAGTTGTGTTCAGAGATACGACATACGACGTTCGCCTATACGCCTTTTCCTCCTTCACCTCCTATACTCCTCGTGTATTTAATGCCTCCTTTATATTATGCTGCCGCACAGTTTATTATTAAGCTCTTTAAATACTGTATTATTCTAGTTTTTTTTATATTATTTTTTAAGTATTATTCAAACTTTTGTTTATAAAACAATAGGTTGCAATACAAGTAATACAACTAGAGATCAAAAAAATTGTTAGATAGCTGATGCAGCTGATGTTCAATCATGTTCAATGTCTATAATATTATCGTTACAGATATTTTTTATTCACACATGTTTTAAAGTTGATAGTTAAAATTATACTACATAAAATAAATTGATGTGTATATAGACGGGGCGTAATGGACGTGTGCTATATATACAGCTGATGGTGAAATCACTCCGATAACAATGTCGTGTCGCCTTGAGCGTTGCCACACATGCAGGAAGTTGGCATTGCAATAATTCATGCAAGAAATAATCAAAACATATTGTGAAACATATTAATTTCACTGAAAAGACACAACAAATACAAAGACATAAAAACAAACAAATTATAATGAAAATAATGTATAAATCAGTTGTTATTATAAATATATCAACGTAAGAAGTCAAGAGCGTAAAAAGTACAAATTTTTCCACACATGAAATAAAAATTAAATTTTTAATTATTCCAAAATACAATTTATATAGTATCTTGTCCAATTCGTGTTTTACTGTACATTCAATGCGAAGGAAAAACCATAGTCGCATGACCTATTATATATATAAAAAAATAGTTATAAAAAAAAATCATTTATGAACAATCTTTTTAATATAGTGTGATTTGTTATAAAATGATATATATATATAATATATAATTATGTGTATAGTAATAAAAATTTAAAAATGACTATCAGCTTCTGTATAAGTAATAGTTTTTAATTATTACTTTAATGACCTACCTGGTTTTTGTTTATCAATTGGAGTCAATCCAATATTTTATGCTGATGACTCCAATTAATGTGCGAATCTATGCACCTGACAATTTAGGCTTGTCAGAAAAAAATTAATTGTGTTTTGTCTAAGCTAGACAAAGGGTTTCAGTGCAATGGTTTGGCACTTAATGGGAAAAAGACTGAAATAGTAGTTTCTATAATAACACTATACAGAATAGAGATTTATTTACACAATAAATTAGTATAAACAATGAAACAATACCTACAGAGGATCATATGAAATTTCTTGGCGTTTTTGTTGATTGCAATGTAAGATGAGCAAAACATATCAGAAATATTATACAAATGAGATAAGCATCCACGGGATTAGTGAACTAACGTTTACCTTAGTCCAGGATTGATTTGAAATTAGGTGGAAAAAATTAGTTGCTAACGGAAACTTCGCCCATATGTTCCTATGACCTATATCAACCCACAAAAAAAAGTCCCGTCATGTCACCCCTGGCCTTCATGGTGAAACCCGGGTTTGTCCCGGATTTCAAAAAACATTTTTTATCTCAACAACTACTTGTCGCACACGAATGCAAAAGGTATCATAGCAAAGCTTAGCAACTGCACAACACAGAAAAAAATACCTTAACTTGCCTAATTGATTTCATCATGCAAATAATTAGCAATTAATGAGTTTAAATCGATCAATCAAGATTTTGAAAGTAAACTACGCCGAAAATATGCAATATACGCGTTTTGAGTTTATTAGTAATAATTGTGTTCATTTAATAACGAACCGGGATCTTTTTATTTTACATCTCTAGCACTCATAGATCGTGAGATAGTAGGAAGAGAAGCGCGAAAAACAGGGACGGGCGGGCATCATTACAATGGGTATAGCAGGTATACCGCCGCCTCCCTCCATACAAAATGCATTGCAGCGCCGCCGCGCTCGTTGTTCATATTCGAGTTTCACTCATCCCCTGTACTCTAGACAACACAATCTTAAATATACCTAATTCTGGGGTGTGAGATCCGTGTGATCTCACTGCTACTTGATATTGTAATATATCACATCATGTTTATAAATATATTATAAACAAATACACACCTCAAATTAAATTTATATAACAGTAATGTGTAATAATACGTACGTAAATATAATTAGGGTAATGATATAATTATACAATATGGTATAATATATAATAACACAACTTGTATTTTTAAGTATCGCAAGACAATTCTTTGTTTATAGGGAAATTAAGTAAAAAAAGCATTACACTTATTTGAAAATGATCATGATAATAAAATAATACAATAGGCGGTATAATGAAAATAGACATAATAGGAAATAAATTAACTGCACTCGAGTATTATTATTTCCTTATTTTCTGTTGTCGTGTCATTATTGCATACTTTATTAATACACTAAATTATTGAAACTATAATTTAATAAAATTTACTATAGTTTACAACATTTTTTATATATATAGTTGCTATATAAATATTAATGTAATTCGGGAGGATATTGGTAATTTCAAACCATGTTTTGTACGACTAACGGTAAGTAACTAATTCTGCACACTTGTTGTCTCATATATTGTAATGTATATAATGAAAATATTAACATGCACGTATCACGTACCTGTAACATTATTCCTTTTTCTCATATAGATATGCAAGACTAAGCCATCACATATATATTATTTCTAATATCTGGACTTCTTACATATTTTGGCAGGACTATATCATTATCCGAACAGTGTGGAGCTAATGAAATTTACTGAAAGCAAACCATATGCTTTTCAAATATGTATTTGAAATTGGATGATTTTGTATTACATTATACCTTTATAAAAAATGAAATAAAAAAAAGTATAAATAAAATAAAATTGCTGTCATATTGAAATATTTAAATATTATAAACATGCTTATGTATATGGTATAGTGTAGTATTACTTATTAGTTGATAATGTACTGTACACCAAATTACCACGTATTATATAATAACATTGTGAAACACATATTGCACATATTTATAATGACTTATAAGTACCATGATACATTTTATATAAAAAAAAATACAAGCGGTGACGTAATTTTATCACTACAAAATCTGTGAAAAACTGTTTGATTAAAATTTAATATATATTATAACCTTAATTAATATGTTAAGAAAATAAAGAGTTACTTAAAAAAATACTGTCATGACAGAAATAAGCAGGAAATAAATCACAAGTTAACATAATTCGACAAAAGAGTGGTTACAGTGATACAAGCTGCGCCTACTGATTATAAATATGAATAATACGTACTGCAGCCTATAAGATATAATTACCTCTCCCCCCTCTCCTTCACACCTCAGAATTACATATTTATGATTTAGGTATATTTAAGATTGTGTTGTCTAGAGTACAGGGGATGAGTGAAACTCGAATATGAACAACGAGCGCGGCGGCGCTGCAATGCATTTTGTATGGAGGGAGGCGGCGGTATACCTGCTATACCCATTGTAATGATGCCCGCCCGTCCCTGTTTTTCGCGCTTCTCTTCCTACTATCTCACGATCTATGAGTGCTAGAGATGTAAAATAAAAAGATCCCGGTTCGTTATTAAATGAACACAATTATTACTAATAAACTCAAAACGCGTATATTGCATATTTTCGGCGTAGTTTACTTTCAAAATCTTGATTGATCGATTTAAACTCATTAATTGCTAATTATTTGCATGATGAAATCAATTAGGCAAGTTAAGGTATTTTTTTCTGTGTTGTGCAGTTGCTAAGCTTTGCTATGATACCTTTTGCATTCATGTGCGACAAGTAGTTGTTGAGATAAAAAATGTTTTTTGAAATCCGGGACAAACCCGGGTTTCACCATGAAGGCCAGGGGTGACATGACGGGACTTTTTTTTGTGGGTTGATATAGGTCATAGGAACATATGGGCGAAGTTTCCGTTAGCAACTAATTTTTTCCACCTTCTCCATATACTTTTGCATTTCACTCCTGGACTACCTGTGATGTGAAGGGTTTGAAGGTATTATATTATGCAAAATTCCATTCTTTAAGATACGGTGTTGTTATGCGGGGTAACTTTATTGACGCAGTTAAAATTTTTATTTTGCAAAAGAGGGTTATCATCAGAGCAATGTTGAACTTGAATTGTCGGGAATCATATATATGTAAAATGTACTCTCTCATGGTATCCTTACATACCATGTATTTATATTTTAAGAGTGTGTTTATATTGTCAGGAGTAATTTTAGGAGAAGATTATGATATATACTAGAAATTAAAAAAAAAAAAGAATTTAGAACAAGGAAAGGCAGACTTAAACTTTTAGATTATAGGGGACAATAAGTGCTCTTATATAAGTATCAAATCATATAATTAGCTGCCTGTATCACTAAAAGATAACCATAAATGCAATGATTTTAAATCTGCTGTAAAATTGTTTCTTATTAAGCATTGTTCTTATAGTTTAAATGAATATATTAATGCCAAATTTTAATTGTTATAATTTTGTGCTATATTTTCAATTGTTGTTCTTTTTTTTTTATTGATTTGTCTTACCCATGCATCATACCATATGTTTTATATATGTGTTTATCTTGTAACTGGAATATGATCAAATAAATTAATGATTTGAATCTGCAATGAATTCAGGAAATGCATTGTTATGATTATATGTGTGCATGCATGTATATATTGTATTTGTGACTATACAGTATATATAATAATAAAGGGTGAATGGCACGTGATGTAGTAGCAATTAACGAGTTTAAATTTTGCCTCGAGGAGGAATATAAACATTAGTATTATTTTTTAATGCATCTCGCTTCTATATAAATATATATATATATTATAACACGTAGTAAAGGGTAAATATTGGTCCCTTGTGAACATTTAAATTGCAACGTGTCCCATTAAAGAACGCGTGATCTAATGTGCTGACTTAAGGTTTGCAATTGCAATAAAGATTAAGAAAGATTGCCTCCGGATAGTGCCCCCCTCCCCCTCCCTCAAAAAAAAAAAAAAAAAAAAAAAAAGAGCTCAAAGACGAACTCTTTCCTCTCTTGATTGGCCGAGTGACATTGATGCATAGCAGGCAGCTTAACACTTAAATAAAAAAAAAAGAAAATGCATAAGTTGTGTTTCCTGCTATTTTTTTTCTTGCATTTATGTGCTTCCAATGTCCAATATTGTTACGAGTGTTAAGAACATCAGGTAACAGCGGATAACATTGCATGGTTATAAAGAGGGAGAGAGGAGAGGTTAAAACTTGAAGAAGAATTTACAACCCTTTGAAATATGAAAATAATAAGTACTAATTGCATATAAAATAGGCGTCAAGGTTTTCAACTATCCTCATTTTCACATTAGAAACGTATGGACTCCCTTGTTATACGGTTAGATCGAGGGGAGAGCTAGAGAAGCTACTTATCACATCCCCCATAGGCCGGCACTATAATGTGTAACAACTGACCCACCCACCAAAGATTTCACATTGTAGTGCAGCATAGAGGATATCGACCCCTCCTTTTGGACCAATTCTAAATCCATCCGTCCATACCTCTCTCCTTTCCACTCACCCAAATCTCTCTCTCTCTCTCTCTCTCTCTCTCTCTCTCTCTCTCTTCTTCCCCCTTGCTCTATATAAATCCGATTTTGTTCTTGTCTTGCCCTATGCGTCAGAATTTTAAAACAACCAACACGCGTCACTTTTAACAATATCATTTTTTAAATAAATTTATTGAAGATATAAGCATGTGTATATATATTTTTTTAGGAAAAGGATGTAAGTCCAGTGAAAATCTTACATCATTGCAGTCTATAATACTTCTTAATTCAAACATTCGATCTATAATAAGATCTATAAGAGTGTTTGAGTGTTCAATACCGGCGTATAACTTTTTTCCTATAGTAGAGTGCATCATACGGTCATACCGGAAGTAGCTGGATGGCCAAGGTTCCTGGGCTTTTTGATTCGAATACTATACATACTGTTTGCTTATATAACTACGTATATTTTTTCACGTTCACCCGCTGCAGTGTCAGCAGTTGAGTGTATCTATTTAGCATTTAGCAAGTCTCCTTAAAAATAACATTTTGTTCCAAATATTTTTTACAATTAATATATAATTATCGTAAACATACTAGTGGGATTTTTTAACTCACAAATACGTAAAAATAATCTAGCAAGTTATACCGATAATTAAGTTTCAAAGCGTGCTAGCTTGTATATATATAATACCTTTCCTGAATATAGTTTACCAAAAACTATGCTCAAAACATAAAAGACAATTAAATATTAAAGTATTATGAACCAAAGCTGTCAAGTTTGACATGTACTGGTATAATACATTGCAGGTTTATATATAGGTATATAGGTATATAGGTACTGGATCACCATACAAATTAATTCACAAATAATGGTAATATACACTCACTTTACCAAGAAAAGTCCTTTGAGCATTTTTTTTTTTTAATTTATGAGTGCATAGTGTAATGTTAATTAACACTCTCATTTTCTATCTTCGATTTTCTTTCTTTTAGGGGGGTTGCACACAGACTTTTATTTCTACGATCGTAAGCTTACGATTGTAGGTTAGGTTTCTCATTTAGAACCGGTTCTAAATTTCTTATCATATGACAGCATACGATACGAAGCTGTGTGCGCGCACACAGCTGATCACATATAAGGTTCTTATTATAACTATTTTTTTTTTTATCATACGCTGCGAATTGCGAAATCATGCGATTCTGTCTGCGACAAGTCTTAGTTTCATTTAATTCATACAAAACTGACTGTAAGCTCATTACAAACCTTTCACTCCCAATGTAATTAAATTTGTTCCTCTATACTATAATGCTAATCTAAATTATTATTTTTTTCAATATGAATATATTTTTATTTTGCAAGACTCATGCTAATTTAGTAATTCCCATAACAAAATTAAATAAATAAAAATTCAAAAATTATATTGTTATCGAATTTTTTAAGCAAACAAAAACAAAATATGTATGTTTTTGTGCCCTCTAACAAAATTGGTTGTAAAAAAAACGTGTATTTTTATATTTTTTTCTCTCCACGTTATATGATTTTGGACAAAGCAAATGTAGGGTAGCTTAGCCCTTAAGCATAATGCATTTGTTAAATGAGAAAGGGGAAAAACTCTATAACATCATATATTCGTTTATTTTAGAATGACGATAAGCTCGCTGCACCAGTGTACTGTATGTATTACCGTGGTTTGTACCTTGCCCTATATATTTCGTTTAACTCGAATCTATATAATCGTTGATGGCGTGCAAAGCAAGAAGAGTATAATGTAAACAAATAAAATATGCAGTATATAATAGTTGATATGATATAGTTTCATGCACATAAAGACTATCGACCTTATATTGCCCTATGATATAAAATTCATCAATACGTAAAATTAAAGTCATTTTCTTTATTATAATAACCTAATAATATTGACATGAATACTATACTTATTGCATAGATTGCATCATAGAACTCCTATATCTTGTCACACAATTTTAATATTTTATAGCAATATTATTATTATTATCTTGTTTTCAATATAGTTATCTCATCGCCACAAGCCAAATCTTTTAAATCATCATGAAAAAATATTACTATATTATTATATTTTTTTTCCTTCATTATTGATCACACATTTAAAATGTTCGATAAAATAAATCTCTTAACTTCTGTTCATTTGCCCATGAAAATAGTAGCAATTCCGGTATGACATTATGTCGGTTGATGATATCATAATCCACCCCCACAAAAATACGTAATACATGCATGTAGAGTACTCTACAACTCTAAAGTCACGTGACTTTGTTGTTGTTTTGTAGTTCAACCAATAGAAAAGCCTCGTTTGAAACAACGCCTGTTTCTAAGCCCCGCCCTGTCACATGAGGGCGAAGCGCGCTCAAAAGAAAATTATTTCACAGTGGAGTGCAAAACCAACGCTAAAACTCCTTGCTTTAGTTACCATAGTAACGGCACTTATATAAGGCTATACTTGAAAATTTCAAATAAAAAACAAACAATTTATGCCATTTTTTTTTTCTTGTGAGCACTCATATCACGTACAATTTGTATACGAAATTCGCAAATAAAATAACTGTGAATGGAGAGAGGAAAAAAATTTAAAACGTAGAAAATCCTATATACTTTATATTATATATATTTTAAAGTTGTGTGTATGGGCTGGTTTTTGTTATATAGGAAAGGATAAAAAAAAGCAGGAAAATAATCTTTCAGAGACTCAGTTTTCCTTTAAAAAAAATCATAAATTATAACTATTCTGAGAATCAAAATAGCTAGCTGAAGTGAGCGAGATTATAAAATGATTAAAAAAAAGCAGCAAGTGACCCAGTGCAGTGCAATTAGCATAATAAGCATTATAATGAGATGTCGGATCATACAGTGCATCATCATTTAGTGCAGGATATCTACTGCAATTATCAAATATACTCGCAACAATACACTAATACTCGTGAACAATTTATTTCAACTATCAATTGAAACAAGAAATATGTATTTATAAGGCCTCTAGATTATATAATCTGGAGGCCTTATATGCATGTATTGTTATTGACGAAGTAGTTCAATTTCTTTGAAATATCTGATATAGTAGTTAGTTGGGTGGCTGAACACTTCATGTGAATGGGATATCCTTTTTTAGCCACCAATCGGGCAGGGTTTTTATGCATTTTGTATAAAAAAATATGTATTTTATGTTTCTGCTCAATAAACATTTATATTATTATTATTATTATTTCATAAAGCCGGTATTACACGATACAATTTTGCATGCAAATTTTCCTTGCAAGGAAAGTTCATCTCCATACAAACAAATAATGGAGTTGAAGTTTTCTCGTAAGGAAAAATTGTATGCAAAATTGTATCGTTTAATACTGGCTTTAGTTTATAATTTTTAAATTATTTTTAAATTTCAATTTGAGAGATAGAGATTACATTAAATTGCATGTTCAATTGCACTTATATTTATTTTGCATTATTA
Source organism: Siphlonurus alternatus (assembly GCA_949825025.1). Taxonomy (NCBI): domain Eukaryota; kingdom Metazoa; phylum Arthropoda; class Insecta; order Ephemeroptera; family Siphlonuridae; genus Siphlonurus; species Siphlonurus alternatus. The sequence goes on along the minus strand of OX463788.1, from coordinate 40,229,479 downwards.
ATCTTGGTTTCATAGCGCGTGAGCGCTGCGCCTGCAGCTCTGCAAGTTATGCAACTGTTTGAGCATGCGTGCACACGGGACAGTGGACTGACCGGGCGCTGTCCATTAAAACCGGGCGGCTATTTATGAAAGCATCTTCAACCACAGAACGCCCTTTTCAAAATTCACGCTGATTGGATAAAAATTTAATCACTGCGCCAACTGGTGACAGTGTTTGGCACTAAATACTGTCAGCTGGCAGACGACAAAGTAAAAATGTAAACAAACGCATTTTTATGATTTTGTCAGAAATTACTTAACTGGCAATTAATTATCATTACAAATTGAATCCAAACGAATAATTCTCATTTTTAAATAATAATAAACAAGAAGTAAGTACATAATATTTAGTTTTAAGTGATTTTAATGTTTTTACAATGAAAAGTGCAGATAAAAGTGCAAGAACTTTTTTACTATCATAAGAAAAAAATTCATAAGTTATAAGTATATACATAAGTATATAATATATATAGTTATATATTATGCATATTATGTCATTGAAATAATGCACTATCATAATATTATAATTACGAAGATTAATTAAGGTTTGGCTATATGTAATCTTATTAATTATTGTACATATTGTAGCCACGTTTTTATGTAATTTGTTATGCGTGGTGTGTAAAAATTTAAATATAATAATAAATAATATATATATATATATATATATATATATATATCATTACAAATTATTACATCTCAGCACTCATTACAAATCTTGCTCATTTCATTTCACATAGATTAATTTTGCGCGTATGATGTTATGTTTATTAAAGAATCTTACGTTTGATCTTAATACAGTGTATAACTTTACTGTAGCTCTAGCTGCATGCGGTACGTTAATGAAAATAATGAATTTCTTAAAAGAAAACTTTATTAAAGGAACTGTGTAAAATAGATTTTTATTCTGTAACTGTCATGTTGTCTAAATATACTATAACCATTATTATTATATATCATGCTCTGGGATATTAGCTCTGTTCGTAAATACACAAAATAAAAAAAAGTGTTTTATAATAATTATAATGGATATAGTATATTTAGACGACAGTGACAGAATAAAAATCTATTTTACACAGATCGATCCTTTAATAAAATTTTCATTTAAGAAATTCATTACGTACCGCATGCAGCTAGAGCTACAGTAAAAAAGTTATATACTGTATTAAGATCAAACATAAAATTCTATAATAAACATAACATCATACGTGTAAAATTAATCTATGTGAAATGAAATGAACAAGATTTGTAATGAGTACTGAGTTGTAATAATTTGTAATGATATATTATAGTATATATATTAAATTTTTACATACCACGCATAACAAATAAATACGTGGCTACAATATGAACAATAATTAATAAGATATTACATACAGCAAAACCTTAAATAATCTTCGTAATTTTAATATGTATCGTGTATTATTTCAATGACATATGCATACTTTTATATTGATAGTAAAAAGTTCTTGCACTTTTAACTGAACTTTTGATTGTAAAAATATTAAACGCACATAAGACTAAATAGTATGTACTTAATTGTTTTTTATTGATGCGTCTTTGTTATACTGATATATATATTATTATTTTCCATGTACTGTACTGTCCTTAAAAGTTAAAAACTGGAATACACGAATAGATAATATGTTAGATCGTAACGCATGTATTCCAATTTTTTACTTTAGAATAGAAACTGTACATATATAAAGGTTCATCAATGAAAATGCATTAAAATACATATTTACGCAAGCAGAGCTATTATCTGTTAGCTGTTACATAAAATATAATTATCGCAGAAGCAATACAAAAACATGCATATCAGTATAATAATTGTATTATATCCAATAATAAAGACAATAATTCAAGAAAAATTGTAACAAATAAACTTATTGTAAATAAATTACTACTGTATAACATACGTAATGATGGCAGCCTCGAATCTGTATATTCATTTATATTTCATTTATCGTGTCGTTGTAAATAAATGTTTCTTTACGAATCCAAATAGCCTAGCTAGGCCATATATATATATATATATATATATATATATATATATATATATATATATATATATATATATATATATATATATATATATATATATGCCATAAATATTTGAATACAACTAACTCCCTATCCAAAAGGCAGATCAGTGATCATATAATAAAAAAACGCCCTTTAACTTCTAGCATTTGTGATGAGAGGAGCCAATCGTTTTTATGTAATGTTGCAAATTTGTTTTTTAATTTAATTGCGGTAAAAATATATGTTAAGGTGATATTATGTTAAATGTTGTTTGAAATTATACATAATATCAATAATATGTATCAATTTATTTGTATTAAAGACTATTACCACATTAACAGCAAAAGTATCATGCAATTATATATGTATGTATGTATGTATATATATATATATATATATATATATATATATATATACATACATACATATATATAATTATATAAGTAATTATTAACGACACTTGACTTCTGAAGCATCATAATGATTGGGATTTTGACATGTAGAAATATCAAGCGTAAAGAATAATGCGCTAAATACTAAAAATATAAAAAATTAATTTTATATGAAATGTTCTTTTTTGTTTCTCATTTCATTTGATATATTTGATTTAGTAAAATATTATTGGGCCTCCCCAAAAATATCTTAGAATTCAGTGCATATTATGCATGGTGATCATGATATACATATATGAAACAAAAGATTAATTATTAAAACAGAAATAATAAGTTATTATTTTACTTGTAATTAAAATTACTTTCCTTGAATAGACTATATAGTGTTATTAAATAGTGCTGAATCTCTATATAGGAGTTGAGAAAGCATTGACACTCAATTAAGCCAAGGTGAAGTTATTTTCATAATTTACTTGTAGGGAGCGAACAATATAAAGATCATGATCATCCTGCATGGAATGTTTCTACTGCATATTTGCATGGACTCGACACACCTCAAGTTCTGTACATAACTTCAAATTAATTCAGTAACAAGTAATAACAAGCAGAAACGAAGAAAATTATAATAAGTCAAAGTCTTGCTATAGTGATTGAAAGCCGAAAGAAGATGAGGGCAATAAATAGTTACTATATCTATTAACTACATGATATTTATATAATTATTATGTATAATTACTTAAATATATTTATATTAAATCCATAATATGCTTGAACTAAATTTCAGAGTGGCTGCATGTGACGTCATAATCATGCAGGCAAAAGTTTACCTAGGATTGCATGTTAAGTATTAAAAGTTCCATGACGTAGACGTCACATCTTCTTTACACTATACTTTGAAGGTGTTATAGAATTAAAAAAATAAGAAAAAATTCGAGATGATGATTAGAAAATACACACTGCAGCTAAAATATAAAATTGGTCCATTATACTTCGTTTTTTTTTTTTTTTTCCTTCTGCAACTTAATTTATAGTTCAAGTTTTGTATAATATGGTATAAAAAATATCATGTATGTGAAAAAATGTGTCAAACTTAACTCGATGACTTCTAACCAAATATATAATAAAAGTTACATGCAGGTTTCCAATTTTATTCATATTAATTATTATATACATGCACGATAAATAAAGAATGAAAATATATGTTGTATAATTTTCCATATTTATATAAATTTTTAATCTTTTCCTCCTTCAACCCAAGCTAGAATCATGAAATTCTTATTCATCAACTTTTAAGCCCACTAAAAATAAATTATATCATCTATATATATATATATATATATATATATATATATATATATATATATATATATATATATATATATCGATCTCTTTACCAGCTTTTGACACGTACTATATGCTTATTTTTTTTCCATACAAATATTTGCTATATTTTATTTTTTTTTTAAAGTATAACAGTACTGACATTAAGGTCAATAGCCTATGATTCTATATAACAATGTAAAACGAAAAGACAATCCTATATTATTAATGCGCTAATTGCATTATTATAGCATAGCAGTCATTATTTTCATAAATATCGAGTATATTTTAAATATTAAAATTTGAATTCTAAGTACAACTTATTAGCTGCGAATTGCATTAGAAATAGTTTAGATGTACATATCATTAATTACTATTTGCTACATGTTTTAATAGTTGTATTAACTGTTCGTAAAATCAAGTTGTTTCTCGTACTTTTTAAATTCTCCCAAAAAAAGCGCGCGAAGAGTTTAGCCAATCAGCGTGAATTTTGAAAAGGGTGTCCTGTAGTTGAAGATGCTTTCATAAATAGCAACCGGGCGGGCCTTTGTGGGGGGCAGTGAAAACAACACATTCATCATTGTTCAATACATGTCAATCAACAATATATTAAACAGTTCTCGTTGCATTTTCATTGAACAATATAAAACAACAATATCATTCATAAAATTTAAGATTTTCTTATGAATGATTTTTTTTTTTTTTTTTTTTTTTTTGCAATTTTATTATAATTTTTTTGCAATATACATACTTAGCTGATACTTGTATTTTCACTAGAGTATTATTTTGTACTCTACATTTTGCTCCCCACATCAGCGCTCCAATCATAGCGTACTGATACACAGAGACCTCTAGAGGAAAAGCTATGAAGCGAGTTAGCTCGCGTAGAAACCTCGTGGGCTCGTAGCAGAATTATTTTGGCTGCGATAGGAGTAGGACGTGAATAAAGTCGGTGCTGAGTGAACAACTTTTTAACGAAAGTGAAAACAATTTGTCATCGTGTGATTTAAAAGTGTGATTAATAAAAAAATAACAATTTTTAACAATAAACATTTTGTATATAAAATATATATATGTAATATATAACTCAGGAATTAATTTTTTATAAAAAAAAAAATACATCATCAACAACAATAATAACAACAAATTTTTCCGAGATTTAAAAGATGCCACAGAGAAGAAATCATCATAATGGAGCATTTGGACCAATTATTGGTCCTAATGGACCTTTCCATCAAGAACATCATCACCATTATCAGTTGGATCCAGATATGATTGAAAACCATGATGCAAATTTTACAAGATGTTGCGTTCCCACTGAATGTCTTTTGGAAGATGCAATCATCCGATTAGATGATTTACGTGATGTTGTTAAAGTAACTTGCAACAACGACCACTGCAATCAAGGTCAGTACATGCATCGTGAATGTTTTGACGCTTGGGAGCAAACAGTTTTGCAATATCTTAAATCTTGCGGTAGAGCAAGAAGCTGGTCAGAAAGACAAAGACATCAAAATCTTTGGACCAAAAAAGGTTATGATTTAGCTTTTAAAGCTTGTGGATGCAGATGTGGCCGTGGACATCTAAAAAAAGATTTAGATTGGTTACCTCCACGTACAATTGGTAGAATTTTATTTGATAATGATGATGGTAAAAAGAAGAAGAGGAAACATCGTCAGAATACAAGACCAGCTTTAGCAGTGTCAGCTCCAATTGGACATCATCATCCTAATAGTAACGGAGGTGTTCCAAGACCCGTCGTGGGTGCTTCAGGAGGCGATCAGCTGTTCACCGCTGCCCATGAGCTTCGCGGTCGCGCGGGCTCTCTCTCATCATCCACGGGCTCGGGATCTCCTCCCGCGTGTAGCAGCGAACATGGAGCCTCGCCCACGCACCTCGCAACCTCTATCAAGAAGAAGTCACGCGTTGTTGACTTCTTTTCCGATCGCTCAAGGTAAGCGCAACATCAATTAATTGTTAATCCCCAATGTAATGTCCTAATTGTGCATTGTCATTTCAAAACAACTTTTTTTTAGGTCGATCCTTTTATAGTAGCCTGTTTATATCAGTATTTATGATATTATTGGAAAGAAATCCGATTAACAGCTTAGTTTTTATGCATTTGTATTTATAAGATACAATCTTACATATTCCAGAAGTTACCTAATTTTTTTTTATATATAGGCCAAATTTTAATAATAAATAAATTTAATTTTATTATTTATTACACAAGTTTGATATAATTATATAAAATTGAAGACGTAATTAATTTGTAAATATTCTATAACATTTTTGATGCATCCAATCCTCGCTATCTCTTATATATTTCACGGGGGTATGGGAGTAGCATCATATTTAAAATTTTATTTATTTGTTTTTTTTACATAATTTTTTGTTATATTAAAATTATTAATAATTACTTTGACATTTTAATAAAAAAATTTAATGTCGAATTGGCCTAATAAAAATAATATTTTGAAAGCTATACAATCAACAAGTACACACTGCAGTTATCAATCATTCATCTAGCTTTCTGTTTCTTTACGTGAAGGTTTGGATGACAAGTTGAGCTGTATAGTAAAGTACGTTTACTATATATGGCAGTTTCACCTTGACTTTGACATTCAAAAGCGGGTGCCGCCCCTTTGCTCCTACTGTGTGCTGCTGCTGCTGCTGCTGCTGGTGTATGTATTTATGTGTATATAGATATATGTATGTTACGTTATATTTGCCCTTGAGGAACCCTCATACACCTCTATACCTCTCTATATTACTTGCCTCTGCATCCTTCCCATCAGCTTCCTAACTTATATATGGTATATAACTATATATAATATATGTGTTTTCTAGAAAGTTTGCTTTATATTATATACTTCATAAAAAGATCGCAACGTGAGCATCAGGGATACCAAAATAATTTATATTTATTTTAATTATTAATTTTTAGTTAACATATTCTATTCGTTAAGTGTTAATTGCATGTAATAAGACACTTAGTTATACGTAAAACGTCATTAATTGTCTCTATATAAGGTGTCTGCTACTGTATAATTATTATTACGTGTAATCCGAGTCTTCATGAGACACTGACAAGTGGGCATGATGGCGTTCCTTTTGCTGCAGGCTGCAGACATTACAGCATATTACTTGGTATACTAGCTAGCTGTATTTATATATATACTATATATATATATATATATATATATATGTATACATCGTGTTGGATATTCTCACTCAAGGTACACAAGAAAACATCCAGATAAGCCACAGCTTAATTTACGCCAAACAAACTTTGGATTGAAAGCGACTAAAAAATAAATAAATATAACAAAATAAAGCAAATCGGTGAAACTTCTTGAAAAACGAGCTTCAAAGTTTTTTTTTTTTTTTTTTTTTTTTTTTCTTTTTTAGTGTAATCTGTTTCTAACTGAATTTTCAAATATGTAAGTACGTACTAAGTACATTATAGGTATATGTTCATCTTAAAATTGTTTCATGAAAGTAGTGAATGATGGAGAGAAAGAGAGAGAATAAAGTTGTTTATAGCGTTATTGCGTATAATTTTTAGATTTTGTATTATAGAAGTGACGAGAATGATAAACACGGGATAGTGTATTAAAAATATACAAATATTTGTAGTAATTACTGAGTAAATAACCATATTATGTATAGCTTAACACCTTAGTTAAAAATACAAATATTTATACATTTATATATATTATTTTATCATATATATTTTTTTTATTTTATATAATGTTATGTCACCTATAAAGGATTCCATGTTATTACATCCAATTAAAATATTACAACATTCATAATTACAAATATATTTATATTATTAGTTACATTTAAATATAACAGGATTATTTAATTTATTTTATATTACATCTTGGTTATAGAACTTGAGGTTTTTGAAAATATATAATATGTAAGAAGTATATATAGATGAGATAACGTGGGTATATATTATTATACTACAGCAAGCTACATTATTATCATGCTCCAGCTGAAAGTTTGGTTTGCCTGAATGACTAGGAGATCTAGCTGACTATTGTATAAGAAGAGGCTGTATGGGTTTGTGGCTCCTTCTCAGTCCATCTGTGCATTGCACTCTCGGGGTTTGGTTGTTGCGCTAACTGAGAGACTGAAACTCTCTGCCTTCATAGAATCATAGCTTCTATCTATGTTGAGGCTCTTGCTACACTAAAATTAATTTTTAATTCCCAAAGGAAGTACATACAAGGATTTGGATCATTAAATACATATTATTATTATATTATAATTAAACTTTATTTTACCACAAGTAACAGATGTAATATTTTTTCAAAAGTGTCACATGAATAGAAAGACTAGAAACTTTAAAATTACGATTACTTCCTTTGGTAATGTCAAATTAATTTAACTGTATGTAGTGAGAGTGGGTGTGAGATTGCGCCGGTCCGGGAAATGACGAGAGTGCAGCGGGCGAGAGAGCTTGGGCAAGGGGTATAGGCGTGAATAAGAGGGGGGTATGGGTGGGAGAATAATATCAACCGAGAACCGGCCGACCGCGAGAGAGAGAGAGAGAGAGAGAGAGAGAGAGAGAGAGAGAGAGAGAGAGAGAGAGAGAGAGAGAGAGAGAGAGAGAGAGAGAGAGAGAGAGAGCAAGCAAGCTCGGAGCAGAGCTCTCTTATAGTCCATGAGATAGCGACACTAAATAAAACGCTATACACATTAGAACACCAAGTTCTAATGAAAATATAACTCATACTATAAAAAAAAAAGAATAATAATAATAAAATATAACAAAAGTTTTTAATTATATATATTTTTTTTAACTTGCTTTATTATACACACATAAATTTGAAATTTAATGATTTATAAGTTAATAAGATTAAATTTTTAATACTTTACACTAATTGTAATTAGTAACAATTTATTATTATTTTATTTATAAGCTTTAATGTTGATTTATATCAATGATTTTTTTTTTTTAGTTTATGGCTTATTTTTTACATTGTTTGCTACAAAATGTAAGATTTAAGTAAAACCACAACTTGGATAACTGAATTGAGTGTATTTGTTTTAACTTTATTATTACTGTAATTCCAAAGTCCAAAGATACCCTTGAATTAAATAATTAAAATGTCTGTGTGCAAATGTGCATGTACAATGTACAGAACTACAGAATAGTTGCGTAAAAAATTAATCCTACTAGTAATTGAAATTGCTAAGTCAAATGAAACATGCATGCACATATATTATAATGGTTAAAAAAAATGTATAAAATTGTCACATAAAAATGTTATCATATCAATCAATCATCAATTTCATTAGATCATTCAAGCAAAAAAATATAATAAAGCTTTCAATTAAGTCCTAAAAAATTATTCTTGTTTGTAATTTGCTTTAAACAATTTTTTAATTAATTTTTTTCTTGTAATTTCATAAACGGTATTAATATAATATATAAATATAATTTTGCAAATCGATTTATATTATTATGCATGATAATAATGGAAAATGACGTAATATAATCCCCTTCATTGCCTGTATGAAGCTTACCACAGTTAAACAAGTATTAAATTATTCCCGGAAGTAGCTCAAAGTTCTTCTTATTATTCAAATCTGAAACTTTAATGTAATAATTTCCAGACGCTATATATTGTAATAATTTCCAGACGCTATAATAAAGTTTTATAATTTTCATGTTAATTTTCAGGTCAGAAATCTAACACTTCCGGCTACTTCCGGCTACTTCCGGGTATTCTTATATTTATTAAACATTAGCTAGTAGATATTAAGGTGGCACCCTCACTACCCCCCCTCCCCCCTAAGCTAGGGTCATCATCAGCTAGCATGTACAACGTGTAATACATTGGTTTATATATTATTATTACTATTATTATTACACCATAATATATGTGTAATATAATCACGACCCTCTCTCTCTCTCTCTTTCTATTTCTCCCAACACCACTCCATACATGAAAGGTTCATGATGTATAGTCTTAATAGCATACCATCCTATTACATTAATAAATCATCATTAACATAAATTTATTCAAGCCCTGGTTATAATTTCTATGTAATAATAGCAAAAACAAAAATTAGTTTTATATTATATTCAAATTTTACTGATTTCATGTTAAATTTATTAATTATAATTTTCAGTAATATAATTTCAAAAATTTCATGTTCAAATTTTGAAGCTAAAATGTTTATAAATTCTTTGACAGAGGTAGCTTTTTAAACTGATTATATTTCATTGAAAGCTAGGGAGAGGGAGAGAGAGAGAGAGAGTTTTTTTCTATAAAGAGATACATCTAATTATCAATTCATTTTTAGAGATCCCTACATTGACTTAAGTATTTTTTTTTCTTTCTTTATAATCAAGGGGAAGACTTAGTGAAAATATCTTTTAGGAGTAACATAAATCAGTGGGATACAATTTTCTTATAAGAGTTTATTTTTGCAACCACACGAATAATAAAGTAAGGAAAGTAAGTATATAGTTTCAAATTTTGTATTATATTACTCTTGAGAAATTATTTCTTCTTTAAAAGTTGCATCTTCTTCTCTTTTTTTTTTTCTTACTCCATGCTCCAATTAAAGGGGCAAAGGGGAGTTTTTGAGATATATTATTATTGTATTCCTTAATGTTGACTTTCACTTTAGCCCAACTACTTTGCTGTTTCAGCAATACAATTAGCGACAGCTAGTGGCAGCTGTGTCTCTAGAGGGAAAAAAAAACTAATAATATTTTTCTTTCTTCTCTCTCTCTCTCTATATATATTTTTTTATTTCACCTGGTAATAAAATTTTAGATTAAATGAGCGGATATATTATAATTTCTAAGGCTTGCCTGTTAACATTGTGAACTTAAGCTTACACTCTCTAAGACCAGACATGGAATATAAATGCTGATAAAGAACTTCATGTACTTTTTTAATTAAAAATAATAAAGTTAACATTAAATTGAATTTTTAAATAAAAAAGACATTCATGGTATATTTATATTTTTTTTACATTGTATTTTAAATTATCAAAGAATTTCATTAAATTTTTTTTTAATAATTTAATTTTTGAACATAACATATATTATAATTTATTCATTAGTACTAATTATTATTATTTTTTAAATAATTTATTATTCTTGATAGTAAATTTCCGAATTGAAAGTGCATCATTTTTCATTATTATTCATGAACTTGAAATTCATCAAGACAGCTGCTTGTATAATAATACAGTATAATATTTATACTATAAATGCTAAACCTTTTAACCTTGAAAAACTCCTTTCCCTTGACCGTGAATATTATACAAAAAAAAAAGAGATAAATTATAATAATAATAAATAAATAAGTAATGTTTATAAATTTAATTTATATTCTAGGCAAGGTGTGATGAGGGTAGTCAAAGTTTTTTCTTTCATATTTTTTATTTTTGCTATCTTGTTAGTTATTTCTTAGGCAGGCTGGTCTTTCTACATATTTTTTTCATTATATAGCTAGAAGGCAAGCTCTAGGCCTAGAGCAGCTGAAGCAAATCCACCTGCTTATACAGCCATGCTATAATCTATCCAGCAATGAATCGCCTGTGTAGCCCGCTAATGGCGAGTCTGGGAGAAAGGCTGGTGGTGCTGATGATAGTGGTATAGTGGCTGCAATGGCTATACGAGGCACCAGCAGCACCATCCTCATCCTACCTTCTTTTGCTGCTGCTAGACTCGCTTACTGCCTGCCTGGCGGGTGCTATCTACTAACCTTGAATCCTCCTTGACCGTGAATCGCTAGCTCGCGGTTTGTATTATATTATTATTATACAATAAGCAGCAGGCGTGAGCCATCTCCTCAGCTGATAACCACGACTATATTATTATAGGCGTAAGAAAGTAATAATAATAAAAAATAAAAAAAAAATACAGCTTGAGAAAGTTAAAACGTTATTACCTGTTATATGGTTTTTGCTTGTCTATAGACGACAAAAATACACAATTTCAAATTTTACTTGTTGCTAGAATATTATAGCAAAATATATCCGCATTTATAATAAGAGGTTTAAAAATCACCACGCCTTTAAATATAGACTGTATGACAACGCCCACAAACACAGTGCATATGGAGATGACGTTTGGGATGTCTCGTAGTGTAGCAATACTGATACTTGTGCATTGGCAATGCATCATAAATAATTAAAAATGAAAGCTATGTTTAATTCTTACAAGTTCAGAAGTACAGAGTTGTTTTGTCCGAGGAACGCACTCATATAGGTTCAATAGGGGAAGGGGGGCGATCACATTACCTAAAATTGCACTTAATACATTTTAAGTTTTTAAAAGGAATGGTCTCACTATAGTAATTTTCTCCAACTTTTAAATTCCCTAATTAAAAGCAATGACAAAATTGTATCGATTCAATAATAAATATACTTGCTTTAAATTATATTAATAAATTATTATTGTATATAATGTAGCAATAATAAATATGCTTTTTGCTTTAAAATAAATTTACAATATAGTTAAATTTAATTTATTTAGTCAGCGTAAATATTAGCATGTAAAAATAATGGGCGCTATTCACGAAGCAGTTAGCCAGGTTTCTAACCACGTTTAGATTATCCACGTTTAACTATAGGTGGTTTAACACGTAAAACAGGTATAGTGAAACGTAGTTAAGCTAAACGCGGTTAATAACCTGGCTAATTGCTTCGTGAATCGCACCCAAATGTTTTTAAGTCTATATAAACAATCCTATATGTTTATCTTAACCTATCAGATGTACATCGTTCGTAGTGAAAACCACATAATTTAATATATAGAAAAAAAATTTTAAAATAAACAAAATTCAAAATTTAATAGAACTACGCCTCCGTTCTAGTTTTCTTGGAAGTAGTAAGCCTCAGTCAGCACTTCCATTATTGGATTATTTGGTGCCTAGCTCTCATCTCCAAAACATTTTGTTCTATTACTTGAACATTCTTTATCTCAATCACGTTTTCTTTGCATAAGGATGGTACTTCATAAGAACTAAGATATGTCAAGACTATAATACTCTCAGCATAATATCAAAGAGGTTTAAATTGTTCATTAACTTTTTTTTTTTAATTGCTAGAACATTTAACTGTGCCTTCTCTCTATATTCTTCTTATTAATTAATAACCATTTGATAGTAAAGTTGTAAAATTACCATAGGGAAATACAGTTGTTCAAAAATTATATAAAAAAAAGTATTTCTAAAATGTGAAAAAATAAATAAATACATTTAAGTGACAGTTAAAAATATAAATTATATATTTTTCTACATCCTCTTTAAGGATTATTTTATGGATAACAAAATATATTGTATGTATGTTTGATTATAAGAACTGATAGTGAGAAGTTAGGCAATAGCCAAGGGTTTGCACGAGAGGTTTGTGTGAGGTTCTGTAATCACCTGCTCAGGTAGATCTTACAGAGGATTCATTGAGGACTGACCTTCTCGCTGCCTTCTTCTCAGGTATACATTATTATTATTATTATTATATAATATACACCAGACCGTCATTAGTGTAAACTTTGTTACGGCACCTAGCTAGCTCTAATCAACAAAAATGTTGTAGTCTTAACCTACCTCTATAATATACACGCAACCTTATGAAGACACACATGTTTGTATATATTACGAAAATATAATAAAGTTTAGTTTATATATAAAAATTTTCATTCAATAATATGTATAATATATTAGAAAAGTTTCTTTGCTATATATATTCTCAGAAAGAAATTTTTATAAAAGTGCAATTTGAATTGGTGTGTTGAATATATTTCGAAGGCTTATAAGGAGGAGATGAGAGGGGGAGGGGGGGGGGATAAAACCACCACTCCACTCCAACCTGTAAGATGACATTTGATTAATGAATTTTACTTTTGGCTACTTTTTTTTTCTTTTAAATTGTTGTGTTTATTGTAAAATAATTATCCACATATATATTTATATATATCGATGGTGTTCCGTCAAATTGGACCAACTCGTTTTATCGCGATTTGCAGAAGCGAACAACTCGTTTTATCGCGCGCGCTCAAAAAGGACTAACTCATTTTATCTCAGCCGCTCAAAAACGATCAACTCGTTTTATCGCGCACGCTCAAAAAGGACTAACTCATTTTATCTCGGCCGCGCAAAAATGATTAACTCGTTTTATCGCGGCTGTGCAAAAACGACTAAAATGTTTCCCAAAAAGGACTATCTCGTGCAAGTATGTTACCTTGCGAACATTTATCTGTCTTTTTTAATTAAATAATGATTTGGATTTCTTAATTTTTTAATTAATAAAACAGGTAATTTTGCGCCATTTATTAGTATAACCTGGAATTATAATATTAAAAATCAGCTGAAATAACAGCTGTTTCCCACAATTTATTGTCAACAAAGAAATGTGGATGGATTCGACCTACAGAGGTAAATATCATGCCAAAAAATATAATTAATACATATTATAATATGTATAATTGTTATATTGTATGATTATTTAATAAACATAGAATATAATGAGTATATATTTTTTATAAAATACATAGAAATATCGAAGTAAAACAATATTTCTGTTCTGCAGATCATGTCGTCACATCTTTCACAAGCAGGTGTTGTCCTGGCTTGTGATTTAAAGGCCTCATGAACCTTTGCACAATATTAAGTACACGGTTAGCTTTGCTTTAGTATGATTCGGCTGCATAAAATTTTTTGTTTCAGTAGCACAAATATCAGAGATAGTAGCCGATGAAAAGGAACCTGTGACGTCACTCACGCTCATTCAGCAGCAACTATATAGGGAAATCCCTGCAAAAGATAGGTTGACTCCCGCTTCAACCACGGCCACAACTTGACTTCTGTAATTTTGAAACTTTACCAGGACCGTCTTGATAGTATTTTTCAAATAGCCTGAAAGATTTTTTTTTATGACATTCATACAAACCGAGTTATTGCGGTAGAAAGAGGAGCGTAAATGTTGTATAGGAAAACAATGTTAAATTTTTCGCTTATCTTGCTACCGCAAAAACTCAGTCTGTACACACTTCACCAAAAAAAATCTTTCCGTCTATTTGACAAATACTATCAAGACTGCCCTGGTTAAGTTTCAAAATTCCAGAAGTAAAATCGTGGCCGTGGTTGCAGCGGGAGTGAACCTATATTTTGCAGGGATTTCCCTATATTGTCGCCGCTGAATGAGCGTGAGTGACGTCACAGGTGCTTCTTCATCGGCTATTATCTCTGATATTTGTGCTACTGAAACAAAAAAAATTATGCAGCCGAATCACACTGAAGCAAAGCTAATCGTGTAGTAAATACTGTGAAAAGGTTCATGAGGCCTTTAAGAATTGCTACAATTCAGCACTGATTGCCATTTAAGTAATTATTATTTTCTTAATTAAGTTCTGATAGGGACTATTAGTGTTAAATTTAGGTAAAAAGAGTAACGTCTTTTTTTTTGTAGATGATTGGGGAACTGTTATATAATGTTTAAAACTGTAATGTTTTGTTTTAAAAGTGAAAGTTTTCGATTTTAAATACATTTTTAATTCACAATACATGATATCATTTTCCATGTGGACAATAATTGTGTTACTATAATGGTTGAGATTGTTGTTCTTTTTTTTTTTTCTCAATGTTCTTTTTATGTCCCTTTTTTTAATCATTACATATTTTTAATATAACTGAATTGTAATAAAAATTGCATCTTATTTTTGCTCTGTTATCATCTTTTTTCCTCCTATTTTGCACCATTTTAGAGGAAGAAAGAGATAAAAAGACGAGATTACGTGTTTCTTTCTCTCCTTGAGCACAAAATGTTTGAAATATATTCTTTATTTCTTCCTCTTTTTAAGCTAGGAAAAAGATGTGTTTTAGACGTTAAACGATTAGATAAAGACGTGTAATGGATGAGTTGAAGACGAAGAGTTTAAACTAGGTTAGCAGTCTAATGAATTTCTTGATTGTTTTAACATCAAAAGATTGTGAATATTTTTACTGAAGGCAAGTAGCCTCATTCGTTAAAGAGTATTGGTTCCAATGATGTACTCTTGTTGGTGCATGTATTATTACATGATGCTTAAAACTTGTTGTGATCGAATCTCCATCAGATGAAGGTGTCTAAATTATATTAATATGATGTATTGATATGCATATTTTTTCTTTGACTGTATTTATTGCTTAAAATAGGTAGAATAAATAATAATAATTGGTGCAACAAATGGGCTTACGGGGTGTAATTTTTTTACTGACTCAATCAAAAGAGGATGTCGAAAAATAACCCTTAGATTTTTTTGCGATTTTTTTAGCACTGCATCATACCTAAAATGGAGATTAAAAATGTGTCTTGACCTGGAGGTTCCTTCCGCAACGCCTATGGCGTCACTACATTCTTTGGTTCAACTATATAACACTTGTAAAAAGTTATTGCATTGTTGCTTGTTTATAAAAAATATCATTTGTTTCCATTGCAACGTGTTTGTTTAAAAACATTAAATAGTTGACCCAAAGAATGTAATGACGTCATAGGCGTTGCGGATGGAGCCTCCAGGTCAAGAGATATTTTTAATCTCCACTTTAGGTATGATGCAGTGCTTAAAATAATCGCAAAAAATTCTAAAGGATATTTTTCGACCTCCTCTTTTGAATGAGCCAGTAAAAAAATGACACCTGTAAGCCCATTGTTGTTACAATTATTACACTATAATGTGTTATTATTTAATACCAATGTGAAGGAAAAATACAATGTGTTTTATTTTATTTTAAATTTATTAAATTCAATTTTTATTCAAAGAAATTGTGATTATGGGCTTATGTGAATATTTTTGTATGAAAAAAAAAATTGTTGACGCAATATTAGCATAACTTTAAACAAAATGTAAAGCCGCTGCTTTCGTTACAAATTTTCGGTGGCAATAATATAATAATAAGTGGAGTCAATGATTTCCTAGAAATGCAAACTGCATTCATTTTGATTTTACTTCTCAATACTACACAGTAAATTTGAAGAATATTGTAAATTGATGCATAAATTAAGTTAAACTTTATTATGTTGAAGAAAGAAATGTAGGTAATAATAGTAAGTGCGTGTCAATGAAAAATATATGTGTAAATTGGTAATTTTATGCACTTGTAAGATGTTATTATTATACAAATAATAAAAAAAGGGAAAATTTACAATAAAACTTTATACATTATATTTTCTCACCTCTTTTTTTTTAATTTTTTTTAACATGTTAATACTGTTAATATTATTATGTTGTATTCAATTCGAATAATTTTAATTTAATTACAAATCAGTAAATTAAATTAAATAACAAAGTTTAATAATTCATAAAAAAAAAAGAAAATTAAAAAATTTAATATAAAAAATTAATATTGTAAAGTAAATAACTAAATATCTACTAAACATTAGATGAAAAAATATTTAGGCCACCAAAAAAAAAATTACTATTCATTTCCTTCAAGTTTTTAAATCAACATCAGCGATAAAAAAAGATAATCGTTTTTGCACAGCCGCGATAAAACGAGTTAATCGTTTTTGCGCAGCCGAGATGAAATGAGTTAGTCCTTTTTGAGCGCACGCGATAAAACGAGTTGATCGTTTTTGAGCGGCTGAGATAAAATGAGTTAGTCCTTTTTGAGCGCGCGCGATAAAACGAGTTGTTCGCTTTTGCAAATCGCGATAAAACGAGTTAGTCCGATTTGACGGAACACCATCGATATATATTTTTATTGTTATAATAATTAAAATATACAGAAATTTGTAAGGTTTCATGATCAACCCTGTCGGCCGTTACAGATCACGTAATATTCTTCAAGATAATAATTATTATTTAAAAAAAATAAATAAACAAAAGTTCTAACTTTTAATGTAAGAAAAAATACAATGTTGTAGATAAAAAAAAAAATGAGCAAACTAATTCAACATTTTTTGTCAATTACAGCATTTGAACCTAAAATTCTCAGATAAATTTAATAAATAATTTTTAACTTATTTATAACTTATTATTATATCATAATATAATAATATAAAAATAATTTTATATTTTCAATTATAAAATTTATAAATAAAATTTATATTTTTTTTATAATTTTAATTGTAATATATTTTATTATATGTAAGATTTACAGCAAATTTTAAGAAATTGGAATTTTATTATTATTATGTTATGCGAAAAAATAATTTTTTTTTATTTTAATATTATTATTTTTTTTCTCATTTTTATGCATTATTCGATTATTATTTTTTTTTATGAAATTGAGAGTAACCATTCTTTGATTTCTTTTTTAGCCGTTCTTTTACAATTCAAATTTTTTAATGCAGTTATACAAACGAGGTATAAAAAAATTTCACGGTCTACCATTGAATCTATTTATACTTTTTTGGGGTAATTAGTGGTTCCACAGAATACATTCGTGTTTGATGAGAATGAATTCTTTGAATCTCTATAAGTTTCATCATAATCGTTAAATAAATCCTTAAATATAATACATCATGACATAATAGGTGCGATTCACGAAGAAGTAAGCCAGGTTTCTAGCCGCGTTTAGCTTAACCACGTTTAACTATACCTATTTTACGTGTTAAACCACCTAGTTAAACGTGGCTAATAGGAACCTGGCTAACTGCTTCGTGAATCGCGCCCATTAATGTTGATAATTTGTTGCCAAGGTCTCTAAGAGAAAGAGCAGCTCTGGAATGCAACCTCCGCCTGCTGCAGTGGCTCACTGCTGCAGTTTAAACTAAGGTGCATGCTTTCTCAAGTGAACCAGCTGGAAGAACGGCCTGACCTCACAACGATGCATACGTGCACTTGCTTCTAGGTATCATGGCGCTCTCTGCGTGCCGCGTGCATGATGTGGGCCCTACTCTATGTAACAGTCTAGCTCAAACACTCTCACTCGAACTCCTACAATGGGAATTACTTTTTGGGATTCCTACCGGAAGTAGCTGCAAGTATGTACAATATTTATGTCCTTATTATATTTAAATTTTTGTGTACTTCTTTTATATAAAATTTTAATGGAGAAATTCAAATAAAAATATGGTGAATACATGAATGACGAAAAACTTTTATACTTTTTGTGGCTATTATATAAAATTTAATCGGACTTGCTCACTGTGCTCAAGGTGTTGAGCAGCGTAGCATAGTGGTTTGATCTCTGCCTATCACTCGGAAGACCCAGGATCGCTTCCTGCCTTGGCTCAGGTGACTTTTCGTCACTTCGAGCTGAGGTATGGCAGCGTGTTCTGGTAAGTTCCCGAGTGACGGCATGTATGTTCTTCCACTATACTGCCTGTATTCGGGAGGTGCTGTGGTGCCGCCTGCCTCGACGATGGTTTTCTGTGGTTTCCCATCGTCACTCCCAGGCAAATGCCGGGGCAGTTCCTAACACAAGGCCACAGCCGCCTCCTTTCCCATCAATCCTTCCAACTGTTGTTAATACTGTTGTTAAGTTTGAATGCTTACAACAATAGCAAAATATAATAAGCTAACATTGTAATAAAATAAAAAATAAAAAAATAAAAAAAGTATTAAAATAATAAAATAGTATTAAATTAAAATGTATAACAAACGTCGTCACTATGAGTGGGAAGAATGATGGTTATTATGTTATAATGCACTCAGTGTTCTACTTGTTTAGACTAACTCTGTACAGTATAGCCAGCCGCTATATACGCATCAACATAAGCTTACAGACCTCAATGTAATGAGCGAAAACAGATCCCCCTGTATAGTTTATACAGTAGGATATTATACTGACTCTGTATAGACCGACTACTACTGTAGCTGTATAGTAATATATTAGGCAAACAGATCTAAAAGACATTATACATTTTAAGCAACTGCAATCAAAAGCCGCATTTCCTCGTTTCCTCAGGCGATCGTTCCATATCCATCAAGGTAAATTTTTGACTCTGTTGTTTCAGTAATGACTTTGGACCAGAATACAAGAGTATTTCATTAAAAAAACATTTGTTTAACATCTAAAATGGGAAAGAATTTAAACAAGCCCTGTGGCTTTTAAACACTTCTTGAAACATAATGACAAAAATCCATATGTGAACGTTTTATTATTATGTTTTATTTTGTAAAAATTTTAAATTTAATCTATTCTCTCTCTCTCTCTCTCTCTCTCTCTCTCTCTCTCTCTCTCTCTCTCTCTCTCTCTCTCTCTCTCTCTCTCTCTCTCTCTCTCTCTCTCTCTCTCTCCATTTATAATAATAACACGATTATATATATAATTAAATTAAATGGGATTTGATTACAATTAATATTTTCCGATAAAATATAAACAAAAACAATATTTTGCTAATAACTTTCTATTTTATTATCGGATTTTGCTGGCCACTATAATAATTAAGCTCCCCCCACTCAAATAATCACATTACCGATTGCCATTTAGGCCCATAAGGCTTCTACATCCACATTTATAATACATAATTATTATATTATGCTCTGTACATCACATTATTATTTCATCTTTCCTAAAGAAAATATGAAAAATCATACTAATTTGCTATTATTTTATTAGTTGCGAAAGACAAAAAAGAGAGAGAGGGGGGGGGGAAGAGATATTGAGAGAGGAATATCTTTCATTCCTAAAATTTATAGCTTATACTCCAAAGATAAAGTTAAGTGACTGACTCGCGCGACTCGGTCCAGATGTCGTAATTATGACCAAGAGATTTATGACCATGACGATTATAATTAATGACTCAACTTTTTAATAAAAAAAAATCCAAAAAAATCCAGATCTTAGGCTCGTTTCTTATAATTACTATTTCTTTTCATTAATTTAGGGGCTGTAAAAATTATATTTTGTATACTTTACTAATATTTTACAGATACCGCGTTTATAATTCTTAATTAAATGAAATTATAAAAAAAGTACAATATTTCAATATCTATACATGATTGTGTCTCTCTGTGATAAGCTTATATATTATTGTATAGAGGGAAACAGTAAAATAACACAAATTATATTAAAGGATGAGTTTAACAAAGTAATGACGATGAAATGTACAGTCATCGCCTCCTAAAAGTTCCCTATGCAGTCTTGTTAATCATCATGTTCTGTGAGTATATCGCAAAGGCTGCAAAATGGAAATTTTCAGAGACGAGAAGTGTATATTTAATACTACTTTGTATTTAAGAGTGTCACCAAATGTTCTCTTCCATTATTATATGAACAATTATATTATAGCTGAGAATGTCATAATTATAATTTTTATGTGTATATATATATATGCTAAAATTCCATTCATATAACAACCTGCTGAGCCTGACCTTTTGAAATTAGGATATTATGAATCATTAGGAATATCCTATAAGGCAAAAAGGCAATAAGGCAAAAACGATAGTTGTTATTCCATCTTTAGTCAATTTTTATTTTAAATTTTTACGTTTAGTTAAAGTTGTAAAGGTATTTAAAAGGTATAATATAGCATCAATAGCTGGAAGCTATATATCTTGCGACTGCAATGCATGCATATTAACACAGTATACTATAAATGAATGTATGCATATTAATTCCATGTATATGCGTGCGAACTAAACATTAAACATTCCCATCTTCTCTCTATATGTAAAAGGATGAAAACATCAGGTTTCAATGTCAAAATGGACATACGGAAAATAACCGTAATACTAACTTCAAAAGAAAATATACATATACATTTGGAATTCTATCAACGTTACAAATGAGGTAAAAATAAAAAAATAAAAAAAATGTCATTTTATCCAACGCTTTGATAATATTCAAATATTATATACCTCTAGGACAATATGCATATGCTTGTGTGTGTGTGTGAGAGAGAGAGAGAGAGAGAGAGAGAGAGAGAGAGAGAGAGAGAGAGAGAGAGAGAGAGAGAGAGAGAGAGAGAGAGAGAAGTAAATTTGTCATAAAAGCAGGAAAAAAAAAATGATTGACGGATGTCCATATTCAATCAGGGGAATAATAATCCCTGTCAATATAATATGAAACCTTTTAACAGACATGATGTCTTTCTCTATATTCATGAATTATTAATTACCACAGGCTGATTTGTAATGTATATTGCTATTTGATTAATAGGTATTAACTAATGAAATCTCATGTTAATCTACCATTTTATTGGCTTTTTATTTGTTAATATATATTATATATATTTATAAAGAGAGAGAGATGGATAAAATAAACATGTACATCAAATGTACAAATGTTTAATTAACAAAATTGTTTACCATGGAGTGTGTGCAAATTTATTTTAGGGACATACTGATGAATTGCGCATATTTAATTATATTGAAATAAAATATTAGCATCAAAATATTGCTACATCGAGAAATTTAAAATTCACAAAGTATACTTTCAAAAATATTACACATTTATAGATATATACAGTTTTATGTGATTTGTGGCCACCAAATAAATTTTTATAGAATTGCGAGTGTGTTTTTAATTATAAAATTATAATGTTTTGATTTAATTATTTTGAAACATAAACCTTTAATATGTATATAATATATAAGCATTTTAAAAATCAATTAATTAATCTTTAATTAACATTACATGGCAAAAGTTAAGTCCATAATTTTATATATAATCATGTGTTTATTAATTTTAATAAAATTAATTATATATAGTGTTAAGAATAAAAGGTTTGATTAAAATAAGTGACTATAAATAATATACTTGTCAATTTATATTATGAATTATGATTTTAATTTATTTCAATAAATAACTAATTAATGTTCTATTCATTTTACGACCATGAAGTACTCTTTTCTACCATTAAAAAATAAGTCATATGAAAATTTTTATTAGTATTTTGGCAAAGTATACTTGTAATGAAATGGAGAGTACTTTATATTATTTGGCAACAGTGCCAAGAGTATGAGCGGCAATGGCAATCAACTTGAACCGAGCTCTGATAATAATGACGAATGAGCGAGATTGAGTCAGAGAGAGAGAGAGAATTGTTATATTAGTTAGAACACATAAGTAACTGTATTGCATGTCTGGCTGCTGGGTATACGTACTGTACAGTACTCACTATACTCACCCACCATGATATTATTGTGAGGAGGTTTGCTCGTCAGCGTGGATCGTGGATGCCTGGCATGCAATCTAACCTTGAAACGTTTGTTAGGGTTCACTATATAAAAGTGAAAGTACTATCTCCAGTCTTTAGTATTATGGTATGCGATTAACCATGCAAAAACATAATATATCATCCCATTGTTTTCTTTTTATAATTTTATTCATGTTTAAATTAACGATGCTGAATATTATTTTAAATAAAATAATTATTAATTAATTAACTATAATGTATATAATGTTGATTTAATATAGTAGAATTAAAATATTATTGTAAATTTTAAAAACAATCCAATAAGATTCATATAATTTGTGTGTAATTAATTAATATATATGAATATTATTATAATATATAATTATATAAATATTGCTGTTGATCGGAAGAAAAAAGTAGAGGCACTATTCGAAAATTGAAGTGCAGGCACTACACTGGAGTAGTAACGTACTGCACTTCAAATGTTGCATTTATGTAATGCAAATTATTTCAAAGCTTTCACGTTTGCCAATTTATACTTATGATAAATTCTATATGTTATTTTTGCAATTTGGTATTAATATACATCAATTGATCAAACTGTCTGCGATGCACTGTAATAACATAACCAATGTGCCATGGTATTAACTTTTCAGATACCATATTATGCGAAACTAGTTAAAATTTAAATACCGAGTAAAAAAATAATGTAAACAAAAAAATGAAAAAAAGTATTTAATTTTAATTAATAATTTACGTACATCCAGAATTTAATTAATTTTATCAAATCTTAAGCTGAATTACGAACCAAAATTATAAATTATATGTAGCAAGTAAGCGTTCGAAGTATACGTCTAAAAATAAAATGTAATTTATAATATTATAATGATATAATTATTACATAAATATAATAAGTTTTAACACGTTAAAAGTAATTACATAATTTGAACAAGAAAAAAAATCTGTACATTTTATGTCGTGTCTACTTTCATTATGAGAAAATGAGGCGAGTTTCGACAAAAACATGAAGTCATGAAAATTATCAAACTTTATCTACTTAGCACTACTGTGTTCCAGCCTGGATCTTTTAAGCTAATTTGAATTTCCAGCACGGAAAGTTTTACATGATGAGCGTGACGTTTACTACAACTATAGCATGCGTGGCTTAACGCTATTGTTTGCCAACGTCTTTCTTTACCAAAATTTTATTTTATCGTTCTGGTTTACTTGGCACTAGGAAAATTTACATTACACCGTGCACTTGCTAATTTGAACGTTGAATTATTTTATCATTTTAAGTTATAACAAAAAGATGCAAATACAAAATAGCTCTTGAGAATAAAGTAAATAGCTGTTAAAGTAAATAATTATGAAATGCTGAACATCGGTAATATCATGTGCATCTCTAGACAGCATGAATTTTTACATTGCTCTATTTTCGGGCCTTTACTTGCAGTTTGTTTTTTAACTTAAATTTGCATTATGAATGCTCCTGCTTAACTCATTCAAAAATTGCAAATATGCATCTCTCTTAATCGGAGCTGTAGTGCCAGCAAATCAAGCAGTTCTTCCGAGGTGTACATTTTGCTTCCACTTTTTTTTTTTTTTTTTACTATTTAATTATTAATTGTTATTATTGTGGCCTCAAATTTGAAAATGCTGTTGTTGTTTTCAAAGGGTCAAAGGGTTTTGCTTCCAGAGCGTTATTTGAGGTGTTAACTCTATATGCATGCACTAACAAAAGAGATGTAAAATATTTCGTACAAGTTTGATAGTGTAAAATTATTCCTGAAAGCAGCTGGGAGTTGAATTATCGCCTTACTAATTAAGAAATGAACATTTAATATTAAAAACTTGACTAATATATATATATATATATATATATATATATATATATATATATATATATATATATTATTATATATATATATATATATATATATATATATATATTATATTCATGTACGTATAATAAAATATATTATTAAAAAGTTCAGAAACTTTGTACTTTCGGATACTTTGAAGTGTAATTTTATATTTAATCTAAATGTATTTTATATATTATGAACAACATGCTTCCTTGTGCTGTTTTGATACATCGATGTGTAAATTTTTTTTTTTTTAATTATTATTACTTTATGCGAGTGACGGTGTGCAAAGGTTTTCAAATTCCTGGTGAATACACAATTAAGTATGGTAATAATAATGTAGTAAAATGCGCGTATAGGGATAATTTTAGGGGCAATTTTACAGTGCTGCAATTCATATGATTGTCCTACTAGTAGTAGTATATAGTACAGAAAGCTTGCTTGCTTGCCTTTTGTGAGTCATTTTTTGGCTAACGTACAAGATACTCAAAGCAAAGAAAAAAAAAGCAGTTAAAAATTTATTTACAACAACATGAACAAAGATTTTTATGTTTATAGTATAGCTTGTATATAGAAGATACAACACAAAATAACAGTATATAGTGTACAATGATTACCCCATTTTGATTGTCGTCAGAAGATTTTAGTGTCCATCATCACTTTGTAATATAAATCAAATTGTATTTCTCTCTCCTTACATATTATACGTATTTATATTGTGGAAGAAAATAGATTTACCAAGTTTTATTGCGTAGTTTGTTTTTCATTGTTACAATTATAATTTATTTGAAAAATATAATGTAACAATTCTATAGCTAGAATATTATATAATTTCATTATAGCACTAAAAAATAGCACTTGAATAACAATAATGTTGTAATATAAACACTATATGAGATATCAGAAGTATATAATATTATTTACTATTAAAAATATTACAAATTATATTAAAATTAATATTTATAATATACGAGTATATATTTAATTTATATTTTTGTGTTGAATTAAATTAATTCGATATAGTGTATCAGATTCAATATTCATACTGTATATATAAAAATATTGAAATAATACGTACACACATATCTAAATTTAAAGACAACTCCCTATTATAAGGCGGTTTTATTATTATTATTTTTTTGTATATATAATATTTTAAAAAAAACTTCAAAATTTATTTGCCCATCGTGAGCCTATTTCAAGGGTTGCAGTACCCACAGACCCCCCGCCCCACCCCCTTCTCTAGAACATATCAGTGGGATATTCAATCTAATTCTGTTTCCTTTCATAATATACTACGCACTGCTTGAGTTCACTTTAATTAATTTAGAAAATTGGAATTAAAGACAAGCAGATCAAAGGTTATTTATAATTGCAAGTTAATTGATTATTATAATATTAATAGTCTCACGGGTTTTTTAAAAAACAATTATTATAGTAAAGCTATCTAACAATGAGCAAGTACGGTTGTTTAATTTAGCACTTGAGTTAAGCTTATAAAATTAAATTTTCATTGGAAAATATTAAGAAAACAAAGCAATTTAGTTGAAGTATATATATCATTATATGGAATTATATAAATATTATAATAATTTATGCTATTAATAGAAATTAATTAAGAATAAACAATCGCATGTTTCGTACTATATTATATTCAAAAGCAAAATATCATAAAAAATTAAAAATAAAATGTACAAAAAAATAATAACAATAATTACAGCCATAATATTTAAAAATTAATTGTTTAAAGTTTTAAGTGCATTATTTTGTTATAATTTTACACAAAAATTTAAGTTTAAATATTTAAAATGTCTTTATGAACAACAACCACTACAAAATTATTAGAGTAGGAAGTTAGAAAAACAAAAAGAGCAATGTGCTGTAATTAATGTTTTAACGCAAGCCGCTAAAAATACACAACAGTCCTGATGGCAAGTTGACTGCAGGCTGCAGAGCTTGCTTGCTTCGAGGCGGCACATTCACGCACATTCACTTTCATCATCAGTGTTAATGTCGCCGAGCTCCATATAATTTCTTTTTCTCTTTTTTCTTTTTGTTTGTTTTGTATTTTTTCCTTGTCTATTTTATCTTGCTAAACCGCAAACAAAAAGAAGTTTCTTATATATTTTTTTAAATGCATAATACAACTTTCACCAGTAAGGGCGTAATAGATAGACGTAACAAAAATTGAGTTCATTGACATTTGAAGATTTTAAAATTATATTGTAATTTATAGTTTTGTTCTCTGTTGTCCATTTGGAAAAGACCATGACGAATAATTAACCTACGAATTGATTGATCGCATTATAATTATTATTCATTATAATATAAATTTAAATGAGAGGTAAGGAATTGGTTGCTATCAATTTTTATATAATATATCAATGTAAATATCAAAAATTTCTCCAATAATTATTATTTTTTTAATTTTTTCTTCTAAAAATAATTGTAAAAACTTTAAAGTATTTCTTTTACTATATATTTTATTTAGGATTATATATAATATATGAACATACGGTTCATACTTTGGCATATCAGTTCATATTTTTACCACAGTTCTATTTGTAACAAAGAAAGGGTGGTGGGGGAATGAAATAAATGCGAGGGGTGAATAGATGAGGCTCTAGTGGAGTGGAGAATGGAGTGTTCTGAAAGCAGCGACGAGAAGGAAAATGTAATTCTACGAAAATCCTCGTCGCACTTTTCAAGGAGAGCTAGCGATCGTGGTGGTAATTTATACCTCGCGAGAGACTAAAAGACTTTATTTGAGGAGATGATCTGAGATCCGATAAAGGCATAAAATCACTGGCTTAGCAAAAATATCAATTCAGCACATCTTTATTAATGATTGATTGATTTTTATTTTTAAATACCAAGTACTTCTTTCTCTCCCCTTTTTTTTTTAACAAAATAACTAAAATATACGTTGAATTAATTGTTGTAACATCGGCATATAATATAATGTTTTTGATCAACATCCATGTTTATTATATATTGTTTTGCATGTTTTTGCTATATGTTATATTCTCTGACGTGATCAATGTTGTCTTGTACAACCTATATGTTCAAATAAACAAATAAAAAATTAATAAAAATAAATAAATATAATAATACAATATAATAAATAATTTTTGTTATTAATAATTTTCAAATTTATTTAAATAATGGTGAGAGTTCAAATGCTGTTCGGAGTTAACATGTTCAAATTTGACCTTTAATATTTTGTTTGCTTCCAAAAACGTTTTAAATTTTTTTTTTTTTTCCGCAAGATGATACATTTGAAGAACTAAAAAAAAAAATAATAATAATAATAAAGTATGTAATATAAGATAAAAATTAAATAAATGTAATATAAAATTTACAAATGTCTTCTTGTATAAAAAAAAAAAAAAAAAAAAAAAAAAGCTTTGAAAATCAGAATTTATATTTATGGACTATAATATAACAATATAAAAGACTATTCGAAACTTCACGCTATTATTTTTATTTATTTTGTGATTCGTATATAATTGTTTTTACTTACACATTTTGTTTTAAATGTAATTAATTAACCCAATTAAATGTGTAGCTATATATTGTGTTAAGCTTAGATTTATTCAAGTAATCCTAAACATTAATTTTGTTCTCAACTAAACCTCTCCTCAAATTAAATTCATGAAGATTAGCGCAAGTTTTAAGATTTTTTTTTATTATTATTTTATTTTATTTTTTTTTTAAGTATGGTCGATGAAATAATCTTATGGAAAGGCATATAAATAAATTTTCTAACGTAACGTAACACTAATTATACTTACTGTTTCAATTTAACATTTTATATTATAATTGGCTTAAATCTTAATATATTATACACCAGAGTAATAAGTTATTTATAAATATAATATATTTTGTAAAAGTAAATTATTCATACAATATATATACCATCCATTTTTAATTGGCTAAAAAATCACGAAATTTATAGACCACTATGTTTTACAAAGATAATGCAATTTACTTACCAATAACCAAATTTTTTCCATCAGGTTTAAAAATATTTTTCCACGTAATGAAATGATAAATTATTATTGTATGTGTACATTTTCCATGTTTTGATAGTTAACTTAATTTTACTCATGCTTTCATAATATATATATATATACCCTAGTTCGGCATACAGAGAGAGAGAGAGAGAGAGAGAGAGAGAGAGAGAGAGAGAGAGAGAGAGAGAGAGAGAGAGAGAGAGGGAGAGAGGGAGAGAGAGAGAGAGAGAGAGATGTTTACTGGTTGTGATTGTTTGGGATTTAGAGTTTGGCTAGAGGGACAGTGCGAAGCGTTGAAGAAGAGGAAGTTATAAGGTCATGGGATAATGCTGAAGCTAATAATAGCAATTAACAATATATAATTATTATGAAAGGTATATACATTAAGCGTCAGTTGATATATCAGTTGGCTTAATATAGTGCATTAAATACAAACCTTAAATATAATAATACAATACAATGGAATTAAAAACGATATTAGCTACTTTCAGAGTCTTTTATGGAAAATTAAAAATCACTTAAAAATAAACTTTATAAACATTTGCAATAAAATAAAATGAAATAAAATAATCTTGAACCCAATTTGGAAAAGACTCATAATTAACGTAACCAAAAACTTAATTCATTGGGCCTAAATTCAAAGTTCAAATCAAAGTTTGCAAGTAGTAAATAAAGGACAAAACTTCTGGCGTGTTTCTAATAAAAATATCATCGGCATTGTTATAATACTATCATTTTTGTCTATAAAACATTTTTTTAAAAAATTCCTACTTATTTTGTGTGACTTTTTTAATCAGTTGCATTAATATTTTTATTGTTTACTCTTTTTATAATTTAATACATGCGTAGATAATAATATTATTACATCCTGAAAATAAACTGTTCTTTTTTTTTCCTTGTTAAACTTGATCTTTACATGATCCTTTGTCACCATGTTAATAAGAACACCACGTGATCTATCAAAGCTATCTAGCTAACTCTCCTTTGTTAGTTTTAATGAAATACGAATAAGAGAATTCTTTGTCTTATCTCTAGAAGGCCACACGTAATATAGTATTATCACAGCTTATGCTGTGGAGTCACATTTCATACAATAATACGCTCAGAAGAAGAAAGTTATATAAAACCTTCCTTTGTCAGCAAAATATGCCGTAATAATTATTATGAAGCATATGAAATGAAAAGAGAAAATGATTTTGTCTTATAATATCATGTTCTTTGAAGTGTGAAAATTATTTTGTAAGTCAAAGGATTCAAGGGGTTGAGGAAGAGAGGGTTATATTATATGTCTATTCAAAATCTCCTTTCAACCACAAATAAGAAATCAAATTTTATGCATCATATCTTATTACTGATGTATATTCAATAACTTAATTTATTTTACATTAATTTTTAAATAAAAATTATATACATTATATATTTCTTTAAAATTAAAATACGAAAACTACAATGCTTATTTTTTTGAATTAAATAAGAAATCAAATTTTATGCATCATATCTTATTACTGATGTATATTCAATAACTTAATTTATTTTACATTAATTTTTAAATAAAAATTATATACATTATATATTTCTTTAAAATTAAAATACGAAAACTACAATGCTTATTTTTTTGAATTAATGATTAACAAAAAATATTATTTTAATTTAATGAAAATCAAGTATATATATTTTAATTAATCCACATTGAGTGAAACATGCTTTTTTTAATATATTATGTACGGCAACTTCACTCATTTGGACAAAGTATAATTCCGTTGTAAAAATTGCATACCAACAAAATATGGAGCGATTTACGCAATGATGTAAACAGACACTTTCTAATAAAAAGAGTTTACTTGAAAGAAGAAATGTCGTGAAAATAATAACAAATAATGCTTTGTGTAAGTTCAACTCCCAGCACTTCTGGTAAAACTTTTAGTGTTTTTGCTACTTTCAAGCTTATGACAGCAAACATAAAAAAACTAAAAAAAAAACTCAACAACCATCATAGCATGGTGTCACAAAATCGGTGTAATGTACAATTGAAGTATGTAATTTACATATTGAACAAGTCACATCATTGCTTTGACGTAATAAGAGTCGATTTCAACTCAGATATAATACATAAAAGTTCATGCATGCAAGAAACTTGATATTTTTTGGTACACTTTTTTTTCTATGTATATAAATTTAACTTCTGACCATATAGTATTAAAATAAATTAAGTAAAAATCAAACATATTTTTTACTGTCTTTTTTTATTCATCACCTTCTAAAATTGAGTATAAAAAATCAACTTATAAACTAAACTTAAAAGTTGCTTATCATTGTTCATAATTAAGTACACAACTCAAGAGATATATAAGAATTCTAATATTATTATATGTATTATAAAAATTCATTTTTCTCTCATTTTCGTTTTTGTTACACTCAAAAGATTTATCGTAGAAGAGTGTATAAATTGTAAGACAGAATGTCAACGTCTTATCGTCAGCTGACTTCAAAGGCCAATCGATCAATAGTCTTTCAATTTCCTCGTCCTCTTCGTATGATGGTGGGCGGCAAGCAAGCAGCCAATGTCAAA